>JAQPZY010001656.1:4010000-4372500 GCA_029931535.1 Margaritifera margaritifera
CTTTAAGTTATGCAGTTTTTAATAAAGAACAAATAAAAGAGTTTAACTGCAAAATATGTACAAGAGATAGTATTGTTTATGAAGTTGAAAACGAGAGAAATGAATAGAAGAAGGAAGAAAAAAGCTTCAGAGAGTTTGAGAATGTAGTTTACAAGTATATTCTAAGATATTCGACTAGGAAGTCCGCTTTATGCTGCAGACTACACCAGTACCATTGTGCTGGAAGGAAAAGATTACATATGCTCAGTGGATGGGACCTATTTGGATGCTATAAGTTCTTGCTTATCTTCATTTCAAAATAGAATATATTTTAAGTTTTTAGGGAATCTCTTAAGTATTTCTGACATTCAGTTGGACCAGCACCAATAACATGTCGATTTATTGAAACTCGATTTACAACTCGAGTCTCTGATCTACTCGATTCTTTCTTGTGGTCTCTAGGAAGCTGAGGTAGCTCAACTGGTAATCCAGTAATAGCGGGATCAATACCCACTAAGACCAGTCCGTGTCGGCTGCCTCGGAGTGTCCTTGGGAAAGTAACTTAGCTTCCATTTACTACAACATTACAAAGCTTTTAAGCAGAAAATAATGTTCAACCGATGAGCTTCAAAGTGCTATAAACTGATGATGTTTCAGTTCTAATAAAACATGAAATGATTATTTTTTCTAGGCCGCCATTAGCAACGACTAAATTTTGAAAACCATCAATATATTACGTCGAACCAAAATTAGTATTTATTGTCTCAGCCACCATCGCCGCAATTTTCACCATAATAAAATCACACGTAAAAATCATACGGTCAAAGGCATGAAAAAGACAATCATAAATAGCTAGAGGTTGTTTTTTTTAAGCCTACATACAACCAACCAAACTGAACATAGTAACGCCATTAAAACGTTTATTTGATACTAATTTCTTTATTTAAAAACAAAGTCAACTTAACTCGGTTTACACAAAGACGCAGACTCTATACTGCTTTTGTAGACCCGACAGAAATGCCGACAGCACCGCAGGACCCAGTACAAATGATATTGGCTCTTCTTCTAACGATATCCCTTTAGGAGACGTCACGTCTGATGATGAACTTTAGATTTGAAAACAGACTAGAAAAGACCTTTATCCTTGTACTGCAATTCAGTTTAACACTCATCTATCACGCAGTCTGTTTCCAATTTTCAAAAATTAGTAAAGAAAAGTTATTTGAGAAATTAATTTTGGTGAACAGCGTTATGAATCAGATGAAAACATTACGTTATGATTTCAGCAATAAATTTCAGATTCAAAAGTGAAATTGGAACTCTGCTGTAGCTGGTGACGGTGTATGTTTTCATCATTTAACACGGTTATTAAACTGCTTTAGTATCGTTGGTTATAACAATTATTTACACAAATCCAATGACTAATTTAAACTTGGATTAAACCCTAGCATCAATACCGCGGTATTATGTAGTAGTGTTTTACGTAGTAAAGAGCCGTATTTCAAAAGCTGATAAGCAATCAGTGACAGTACGGCAAAGACGTTGTAGAGGACATACAAAGAAGACAATGTGGGTAAAATTTATATAGCGAAGAAGGTTTATTATGACGAATGTCTGGTCATCCAAAATACATATAGCAATTTAGAGCCCCCCCCCCCCCCAATATTGATCATGATATAAACAAACATCATTTATATTGATACTTATCTTGTAGCAGGAGTTGTTCTACTTCACTATTTTAAATTGTTCACAAACCTCTAACTCTGCTAGATGTCTTGTGTACACCTTTGATCAACAAATGCAAATAAGAAACTCATTAATGCTAAACGAAATAATATGATGTGATCAGCTAGAAAAGAAACAACCAGTAATGCTGTTGTTACTTTTCGCAACTCAAATAAATTATTGATTAAGTTTTTCTAGCCTTTTCTGCTTGTGTCAAATATGATTTGCCTGAAGTTTGTTGTTGAGGACGTGTAGGAGGTTGATAAAGTGTAGGTGGTAGAGATGGATCGGGAGTAGGAGGTTGACTAGGTGTAGCAGGATTGGAAGAAACAACATTTTGTATTAAATTAGAAATAGATATAGCAATTGGTGATACAGTCATACCTATGGCAGTGGTTATTACAGCTATTGTTACTCCTTTGTTTCAAATAATCTTTTCAAACTTTCACCTAATGGTAATCTTTAATTTATCAATAGATTTTTTCAGCGTTTTCTCTGAAAGCCCTCACTAACTGTGAACAAAAACAAAGTAACTTATAATATTTTGAAATGGGTAGAGGTTAGCATGGTTACAGTTTCATTTGGAATGGGGTTGCATCTGCAGGATTAGGAATAGCAGGAGTCGTTACATGATTTATCATCTATCTGGTTTTTACTGGATTTGGTGTAACTTTACTGGATTTGGTAACTTTACTGGATTTGGTGTAACTTTACTGGATTTTTTTAGAAAATTTGAAACATGATGAACTAGTGACCCCTGCAATTAATAAACTAAACAGTACTGATGACCTGATAAGCAAAAATCAATAAGTTATAAGGAAGTTAGCCATGAAGAATTTAATTCGATAGTTAATGAGTATAATAGTTACAAGAATATAAAAATATGCAGTCAGGATAAAAGTGCCCAACACAGAGTCTGATAACCAGAGTCTAAAAAGGGCTTTTTTCGGAAGATGAAAAACAAAAGGTAAGGAAAAAAAGACATTTTTGATTTCTTGATTTCTGATATACAAACGGAAAATTATATTACCATAGATGGGCAACCTAATAAGGAAATTTATCTTTGACCAATCCAAACAATAATATAGCTGGTAAATTATCAATTTCATCACATATAATAGACTCTGTTGTTAGTTATTAAATCTTTCCTATGAACTGAGAAACAACACATTTTATTACATCAACGACAAGAATGAAAATGAAATTATTTAAAATCCGGATTTTTTCACAACCTTGCAATGTGCATGAAGAAAGTTAAAGAAGGTATGACAACAAAAAACGACAACGAAGAAAGAAAGTATTAATACTGAGTGCTTAAAACTTAATTCGGAAGTTTTAGTCACTCCTTCTAATAATTGCACAGTGTATATAACATTTAAAAGGGGAATTTTGTTTTTCACTGTTAGCATATATTGATTTTGCTCGTTAATTTCTATACGAAGTTTAGTTCATATATTATATAACATTTTTAACGCCATGATGATATATTTTGAGTGCCATGAGAATATTTGTCAGATGCTGCTTCTAAGTTGTTACAGGTAACAGCACTGAACATGTGCATCTCTGTGTATGTGTAATTACGAGAGAGAGAGAGAGAGAGAGAGAGAGAGAGAGAGAGAGAGAGAGAGAGAGAGAGAGAGAGAGAGAGAGAGATGCATAATACATATCATTATGATCTAACTATGTATTGTCTTTTCTGTATAACACACCCCAATGCGTTTTACTTCCTTATTTTTTTTTTCAGACAGGACCAAAATTTGAATTAAACATCATTTACTGCCGTACATATCAGTGATGACATTTGAGTAAATGTGGAGAGATCACACATGACAAAGTAATATGAACAGCAACAACAACAAAAATCGAATAAAGTGAAAATTAAGACAGAATAAAAAGTAAAATTGATGACGGAATAAAGTGAAATGAAGACGAAATAAAAAGAAAATCAAAACGTTAACTTGTGATTATGGAGTAAGTGGATGAACTATGATGCAGTAATAGCATTTAACGGCACCTCGGCACAATAGTTGCTATATGTTGCCAACTAAATGTAAAGTATGAAAAATGTAAAAATTAAAAATTCCACACAAATTTAGGGGATGAATTATGAAAGCGATTGTTATGATCGATTGGCTAGACGTTAAAGCTGATTATAGTGTGACAGGCTGTTTCATCATAAGATAAACGATCCAAATTATGGAATGGGTTAATTAAAATCTTTTAAACTTTGCAGTTTCTCTGTATCTTATCTTACTAATTTAAACAAGTAACACTAACGTGCAAGCTGGTTTGGTATTAATGTACCGACAAGTCTGTGTGTAATCTGCTGTGTTCATTGGAAGTCATATGGCTAAAACACATGGTGTAATGACCGATAAGGGCACTCAATCCTTGAGACAACATAAATATATGCATTTGTCGTCATGTCAATACATTATAATCGGTAACCCGTCTTGTTCACATAAAAGATGTCGTCCTGATCAAGTAAGCTATATAAACATCTAGCCATGACGACTGCAGCTGAATACTTATATAACGTTCACAACGTAACACATCAGACTTTGTGTTCATTATACTTATTTTCAGTCAGTATCTTACTTATTCAAAGACCTGGCGGTTAGATTTTATATTAGTCTTCTCATAAAAGCTGAGTCAACCGCTATTTTTGTTTGCTAACGTGTCCGTATTTGTATTTTTATTAGGTAATGTACCTGACTCGCTCATGTTACCAAATATAGAAATGGTTAATAGTTTCGAAACACAGCGATATATTTTATGGTCGTAGAAGAAACGATAGTAAATTTAATGCTTCTTCATTTCAATTATTCTGTTTTTCCTTATGATGAAATTAAGAATATATATTTAATGAAAGGCAAATCCTTTCTGGACTCTTGATGTTGGATATTATATTATGTACACATATCTTCATGCAAATAACAGTGGGGATGGGGGGAAACCCTGTAACGCAACTATTTTGTGTGCGTTTTATTTTCGCAAATTCGAAACTTAGTGAAGAAACGCAGGTTTGTTGTTATTTACATTTAAAACCCTCAAAGAGCCATTCCAGTACAATTTTCCCGAGTGAGTATGTATGACAAATCAGTGTGAATTAAGTTTCTGTATAATAAATTATACGTAAGGGTAAACTGTACGTGTTTTGTGAATAATAGATGATAAATACACGTATAAACAAAGTATATTGCCACCGACGCTTAAGTTCCTCCAACTTTTCTGAATAATCTGTCTTTGGAAGTTTTTCTTCAAACCTAGATGGAGAAAGTACAAAGTAAATCAAACAATCAATCAATCAATGAATCAATCAACCTATTTAATCTTTCGACCTACATGTGCGTGTGTGTGTATGGTGTGTGTGTGTATGTGTGTGTTTGCGTGTGTGTTTACTTAGATTGATTGATTGATGACGGTAGCCGATCCATGAGTCCGGGATTTTTTTTTTTTTTTAGTTCGGAACGGTAATCACTGTGCGGTCGTGGCTCCGTCCTAAATCAGTCGACTGTTATGACGCAAGGGCGCACCAAGCCTATCCTACATCTTCGTGACTGCAGGGGTTGAGTGAAAAATAGAAAGTATGTTTCCCTTTATGAATAGTAAAATAAAGAGCCCTATAGATTGATAGAAAGAAGAATGGATGAGACTAATGTTATATATATATATATATATATATATATACAATAAATCAATTATTTTATTAAAATTTTATACAATTTTATATAATGCATTAGTATTAAATCCATTGGGATACCAAATATCTAACGGATGAATCCAGTAATTTTCTTTAATCAGTATGTTCATCTCTCCATCCACAATATCTATCAAGTAACGAGTGATTATTTGTATTAACATGTATTGAACCATTAGAGGAGAACTGAGGATCCATACAAATTTTTTTTATATGAAAGCGGTGATTATTCATTCATGTAAAAAACGGTATACTTTATAGCCGGGAGAAAAGATACCGACGTATCATTTCAGACGATTGTCAGTTACATAATTCTTTGAATGAATTAAAAACATATTTCCAAAGCAGGAATTATCCTATACATGTAATTAATTCTGCTTTGAATAAAGCTCGTATTCTTACTCAAAATGATGCTTTAAACACAGCAAAATGTTCGAAAGAGAAAAATATAATTCCTTTCATAATACAATATAATCCTTCATTATCAAATATAGGCCTTACAATGAATAATTATTGGAGTCTCCTCAACTTATCAAATAAAAACAGCATAAAACACTTTACAAGATCTAGGAATTTGCAAGATTTTTTAATCAGTACTAAACCGACAGAAAATATAAAAAGACGTTTTCCATCATCTTAATGTACAAATATTGGAGAAAGTGCCTATTTTAGTAGCTCTAACACAATCGAATTGTTTTCTCTACGTTATAACACTGACTGCATATCCAATGATGTAATTTATTCGATAACCTTTAAAACAAAATGTAACATGCAATATATTGGACAAACAGTTCAACAAGTTTCTAATAATCTGTCTGTAGGTGTAATTTTCTCCAACCCAGCCTTCAAGTTTTCTCCTCTGTAGTTTGGGTTTGGGTGTTTTGTGTTCTGCAAAGTAGCGACTTACAACTTACATAAACCACTCAATTTCAAGATTCTTTGGCCATTTATGATTTCTCTATCGATTGCTTGGCAAACTTTGGTAAAAGCCTGATTATGTGCCTTCTCAAGCTCTTTCTGCTTGATCGTTTCTGAAGTTCGAGGTGCACGTGTTGTAAGTTCTGACAAGACAGGTGATGATTTCAATCGGGACAGGTTCAATTTAAGCCTCTGGTAACAGTCACGGTGATATCCCTGTTCCTCTGTGTCTTCATCAGGTACTTGTTCGCAAGTATTCTCCATCCTTTTCCCAGAACATACAGGTTGAGTCAGCTTTTACTTACATATATCTTTTAACTTCCTCAGTCTGTTATCTGAATTTTTGGTTTGGGATACAAATGTGAATGATTCACAGTTTAATCCTGCAAAGTGAACGACGCATATCTGTCTCTTTCGTTTTCTCGGAAGTGGAACCTTCACTGCCTTCTCTTCTGTGAATCCATTTTCTGCCGCTATTTCTTCATTCACTCCAATTCACTGAAAGAATAAATAATAATAACAGTTGTGACATCTTATTTAGGTAAATGACGGATTAGTGTATTTACACTGCCGGCCCACAAGCTATAAAGCAACAAACAATCGAAAACTGAACACTACTGCTAATACGAAATCTACTAAATACTAAATGCTTATTATATGCAGCTACATTAAAAATTGATTAAAAATGATGCAGACATGCCATATCCTGTCAATGATTCTTTCAAAATACGATAATATAATTTTATTGCTCCATTGTCAATTTTTCTATTTTTTCAAGATAGAATTAAAGTTTTAAAAAGTTAGGAGTGGGGAGGATCAATTGAATACTATTACATTAACAACAGCCCCAGAGACTTTCAAAATGGCTAAAATTAATTCCAATAGACTTCTCTCTAGTAGTCTAATGCAAAACATTGCAAGCAAATTGCTTAAAAGGTGTGAATTTGAAAACAAAATTGGTTTTGTGTTAAAGCACCAACTCGCGTCTTATACACATTTACTAGGTATTTTTAAAACCTTCCTGTGGCCAAATGGGTTGAGATATTTGGATGCTGTTTGTTGTTACGGACAGAGGAAATGTCCACATATATTGCACATGTGTAGAAAAATCACTGGCTTCAGCAAGAAATGATTCCAATAGTGGCAATGTCACCACATCCCACAACTGTCTCATGTTTGACATACCCTAAAGCATAAAATGCACGGTAGGCCTACATAGCCAACGGACTAGAAGATTGTGTTAAATATAGTCGTGTCGTTATTAGTGTCCACCGTATATTCGATTTTAGAATTTAAAGTAAGCTTCTTATTTTCTGTTAGAATTGTTTTTGTGTGGGTGGAATATAACTGTTAGAACTAGTAGAGTTAATTATAGGTGTTGATAAATGGATGGATGGGCAACAAGTGAAAGCATATTTAAGAGAAACATTATGTGAGAAGGGAATATTTAGAAAAGACTCATATGAATGAAACCAGCACGTGAAGAGCAAATAAATAATTATTTGACACCTAATCGTCTCAGCTCTCAGCATCGATGCATTCGTAAAGGATATCAGCACTAATCAGAAAATAAACATGCAAAGTGGTACTGTGCTGCTTGGGTTAGAAATAACGATACATGACTTTGAAGTATAGCATGCTATGAGTTATGAGTATTTTTTAAATACATGATTCGTATGTACTGTATATTTTTAATAATCAAATAAATTATTATTATTAGTATTATTATTATTTCTATGCGATACTCGCTTTTCTCTATTCAAATCTCCCTAAATCGATACTCGCTTTTTTGAAACTTGAAACTCGATATACTCACTTTTCTCTACTCGATACTTGCTTTTTACAACTCGAGGCTTGCTTTTTTTTAAAAAACTCAATACTCTAGTCGATACTTGCTTTCCTGTACTCGATACCCACTTTTCCAACTCGATCCTGGCTTTTCTCTGCTAGATACTCGTTTTTGTTGACTCGCTAATCGCTACTAGAAACAAGAGTCCCTCGAAGAGACTGACGCTCTTCTGTCCGAAAAGAATTTGCAGGAATACAAGATAGTTTCTTCTTTTTAACTGCGTGTTGAGACCATCTCTTAAATTCTTGAGCGATAACAAGATTTTCAATTGGACGCTGTGCTGGCCATACTAAACGTCACTATTTTCATTTAGGACCAACTAGACATCATAAGAAGTCTTTTGGTGAACATCCCACGTCAATATAATCATCCATCCAGGAATAACAGTTATAACAAGATTTTCAAGATGGTGACAGAGGCAGCCATATTGTATGTAAGATTAGCACCATTTTCATTTTGGACCAAATTGATACCTGAAAAAGTTTTTTGGTAAAACACCATGTCCGTATGACCATCCATTCAAGAGGAGTTGCAATAACAAGATTTTCAAGATGGCTACCATGGTGGCCGTATTTGATGTCCGATCGGCATCATATTCAGTTAGGACCAACCAGTCACCATAAGCAGTCTTCAGGTGAAAACCCCATGTTGATATGACTGCGTTCATGAGGGGTAGTAATAACATGATTTTCAAGACGGCCACCGTGGTGGCCATATTGGATGTCAGATCAGTACCGTTTTCATTTATGTTCAACTAGACATAAGAGGTATTTTGGTGAAAATCCCATGTCAATATGACCTTCGATTTAAGAGTAGCAATAACAAGATTTTCAAGAGTAGCAATGTGGCCATATTGGAGATAAGGTTGGCACCACTTTCGTTTAGAACCAACTAGACAAATATGATGTCTTCTGGTGAAAACCCCATGTCGATATGATTTTCCGTTCATGAGTAGCGATAACAAGATTTCATATGGCTGCCGCAGCGGCCTTATTGGACATCAGATCAGCACCGTTTTCATGTAAGACCAACCAGACATCATAAGATGTCGTTTAGTGAAACCCTGTGTTGATATGACCATCCATTCATGAGAAGTAGCAATAACAAGATTTTCAAGATGGCTACCAGGATGACCATATTGGATGTAAGATCGGCACCAGTTTTCATTGACTAGACATCATAAAAATTCTTCTGGTAAAAAGCCCCATGTTGATTTGACTTTGCGTTCATGAAGGGTAGTAATAACATGATTTTCAAGACGGTTGTCATGGTGGAGATATTAGATTTCAGATCGGCAACATTTTCATGTAGGGCCAACTATACATCATAAAAAGTCTTTTAATGAAAACCCCATGTTGATATGACCATTTACTCAGGAGGGGTAGCGATAACAGGACTGTCCACATGGCCGCTATAACAGCTATAACAGCTATGGATGTCCGAACGGCACTGTTTTCATTTAGGCCCAAAGAGACCGTATAGGGAATGTTGCGGTGAAAACGCCATGTCACTATGATTTTCCGTTCAAGAGAAGTAGCAGTAACAAGCCGATGTGGCAGCCATTGGATGTCCGTGTGGCACCATTTGGGAATAACTAGACCATGGGATAAACATAGCATTCCTTAGAGTAGTTTAGGAGGAGTAGCGATAACAAACTTGTGCTAACGGACGGACGGATGATGGACAACATACCATCCCATAAACTTTTCTGGTTTATGACCAGTTGAGCGAAAAAGAAACCCTCGTAGTTAATATATGGTTATAGGGTGGGTATCTAAACAGCTTTTGTTATGAACCAGGGACTAAGTTGACCCTATGTCGTTAAACAGGGGTCCCAGTGTGATACATGCTAATACTTGGGTAATTGATCAAATATACGAGACATACAATTTAGGAGTTAATTGAAGTTTATGCAAAATAACAAGGGCTCCAATCCCCATTGGCATCATCAACATTCAAAAGCGTTGGCACAATCTATGCTCACAGCCAGCACCAACATTGACCCAAGCATTATGTGTTTAGCTTTAATACTGTCAGCACCAACATTGACCCAAGCATTATATGTTTAGCTTTAACACTGTAGGAGTTTAAGGATATTACACACTTACATATGGGTAAGGTTCATACAGACAGACGGACTGTATCACAAAATGTTATAAATAGCATTTGCCTTGTAACTACTGAATACATTTTTTTGAAACCGAATATACTCAATATTGACATGAAATGTTGAAGTCAGACTGCAGACTGCCAATCTAAATAACCAAGTACAGACTTAAACTCACACCTCCATAGCAAAGGGATCATCTGTGGGAGCTGAGGTCTTTGTGTTATGCGAAGCCAAGGGTTAAACACAGGTTAAATCAGCTCTGAACTTTATTTTTTCTGCTCTAGCCTTAAAATTCTTTCATGACTCCAGTAAGGTCAGTTCAGCAGATGTGTACAATATTCCCAATCCAGACCAGAACTGGAGATTAATAGACACCAACTATCTGAGTATAAAACTGTGTAGAAGTTGTGACTACAGATGTAATTAAAAATTATAACACAAAAACAACATTTCACTGTCCATCAATTATCTTTTATTTCTATATAACACCCATTAGCATTAAACTCAATGTAAACAACTGATATTTACTACTGTCATAATAACATTTAAAGTTTAAATTTAAAAGGTAAAAACTTCAAATCGGATCTGTTAGCACAAGTATTTTTATTAGAGTTTCTTTATTTGAGGCAATATGTTTAAAAGAGTAGATTCTTTTCTTTTTTAAGAAAACTAAACACGCATTTTACATATTTTATGCTTTAAAAAAACCTGATATTGATTTAAATGCACAAACTTGTTCTGTGTTTTTTTTGCTGGTTCACTGTGTTGCAACATAAATATATGAATATGAATAAATAAGTAATACAGAAAAATAAGTGGACTGTCCAACTGCAATATCAAGTCCAGATACTTATCCTTCTGCCCGTTAACTACAAAAAAAAAAAGAAAGAAAATGGAAAACAGAAAGAAAAATAATATGTTCTTCTGTCCGTCAACAACAGTCAAGTACTACGTACTGAATGTAGTACCAAAAGTACTTTCTATGGTATTCATACACTAAATTTATAGTATTTATATCACTGAAAGCATGTATCGTTTCCCCCACACACTGAATTCTCTATGTAAATAAATATATTTGAAATATTGTATGACACACAACGCATAACATTATCCTGTACACACGCACATCTGCACACACACAAACACACACTAATATCAATGTATTTTCCCCATATTAACTTTACAATAAAAATAATTAATAGTAGCAGGAAATGGTCAAAGAAAATGTGTAACTTCCCCAAAAAACATTTTGCTACGCAAAATATTCTTATATATATATATATATATATATATATATATATATATATATATATATATATATATATATATATATATATTAATTGGTAATGTCACAGTTGCAAAACAGGTTCCCAATATTTGGAGCGAATCAAGCTCTTCTTCAAGGAAAAACAACTTACATCAACAAAACAAACACTCGACATCAAAGCTGAAAAAGCCTGCACTGCAGACACTGAAATATTTATGTACCCCTTTGAAATGCAAACGAAGTGATAAACAAGCAGAAAAAGAAAGGTAGACTAATGGTAAACGAGTACAAAAAGAACGATGAACGAACGCGGAATGAACGCAGAATGAGATATAAGCGCTATGTGTAAAACGTTGCAGAGCGCAAAATTAAACGATAAATAATAAATGCTAAACCATACACAATAAACGATAAGCCACACATGATATACCATATGCGCTAAACGGACATCCATAAAAGATGAGTAATACACTATAAATGATGAGTGATACACTATAAATGATGAGTGATACACTATAAACAATGAGTGATACACTATAAATGATGAGAAAAAAACCAAAGACAATGAACGAGACTAATGAAAATACCAATAAAATTCAACCATTTCTTTCGTATATATTGTTTAATTATAGCAATTAGGATGATGTAATTCAAATTGAATATGAAGAAAACTGATTTGAGATTGAAAGAAAGTGTCTTCCTATGACCCGACAGGCAGTTTTAACTAAAAGTTATGAGTGTATGAAGATGACACCACCTTTCTTGTTTATTTTTGAAGTAGATAATACTACAATTTCCAAACTTTCCATTAATTTATTATTATTCAAAAAACAAATATTTTTATTCGCAGACACTATTTAATTTAATGACCGTGTCTCCATATCCTTTGAGGTACAGAAAAAAAGTACAGCAGCATTGATACTTTATGACTAAGATGAATAAGGCCAAAGTAGCTCTCATAAAAATCATAGTCTTTTTTTCCCCTTCATATTTTCAAATTAAAATGTGTTTGGTGTCAAGGTGGAGAGATTAGAAGACTGCGAAATTAGAAAACTTGCCCGACTGTTGTACACCGTTATGTTACGACCCTATGGTAAGAAAAACGTAACAAAAAGAGAGTGAAACCAACAATGTTTATAAAATCAACAAACAATTTATTTCTAAATAATTAATGTGAAATCAAAAGACACTTACAGTAACGTGTGTTAAAATCCAAATAATCCAATAATTATTAGTGTCCTAATCACAAGTCATAAATATAGAAATTATGAACTGTTCCGAATGAATGAATGTTCCGAACGAATGAATCTTCGTAATGAACGAATATTCCGAATGAAAGATTGTTCCGAATGAATGGGTCTGGAATGTCCTGATGTACCAATGATGATGTAATCCAGATCATCTTTGAGAATGTTCACAGGCATCCAACAGTCCTAAATATAAATCCAAAAGTTAATGAGTACTTCAGGTAACTCCGATGAATGTTCCAATAAATAATTCCTTTCGAATTATTTATACAGCATTACGGCATTACAGAACTTCAAGATAACAGCACAGCTATGATTCCAAACATGTGATGATTCCAAAGGCTGATCTTAAAAAACAGATGTTTTCAACACAGGATTTAAAATTGGAATGAATATAATGCGTATAACAAGGTCTTATATACTTTTTGTAAATGACCTATTTCGCAACAGGAAACGTGTCATTTTACAACCCAGAATGCAATAATAAATGCGTCGATTTAGTGGAAAAATTCTCAATGAATGATAAACAGCTCTGACCTTGAACAAAAGGTCAGTAAATACCTTGTTGACATATTTTTTCAAACTTAAAGTGCGCCTTACTATTTGATACATTTTTAAAGTACAGTCATAGACCAAACGTTTAGGCACATTATAGATTCCATATACATAATTCCGTAACAATTACAACTGCATAAAACAGCACATAGTTTAATATAAATCAAAACTATGATCAGATTGACTTTCATGTTATATATTTTCATTCAATTTTACGCAATAGAAATATGTCACTATAATAGCTTTTGCTCGTCTAGCACGCACAAGTAAGATTACCAGCATTAATGCTGTGTATATGTATAAAGGGTTTCTTTTCTTATTGTAGCGAGTATCGAGTCAAGAAAAGCAAGTATAAACCAGAGAAGAAAAAAAAAGCGAGTATCTAATTACAAAAGCGAGTATCGGGTTAACAAGTAAGCATCTAGTTGGAAAAAATGAGTATTATGTTACAAAATAGAGTTTTGAGTAGAGAAAAGTGAGTATCGAGTTAAAAAGTGAATATCGAGTTGAATAAAGCTAGTATCGAGTTAAAATGGGAGTATCGAGTAGAGAAAAGCGAAGTCATGTATCTGATAGAGACTCATAGTACCTTATACTTTAGAGTCAATACCACATATACCAGTATAATGCCTGCATTGATTCTAACCCAAGAGATGCAAGTGAGTCAGCACAGATCCACTTGGCATGTCAAAGAACTATGTATGTACTCCTCACGAGCTGGTTTCATTCATTTGAGTAATTTCTACATATTCCCATCTTACATAATGTTTCTCTTAAACTTCCTTCACTTGTTGACCATCTGTTTATTTCTGAACACCAATAATTAACTCTACAAGTTCTGACAGTTATATTCCACTCGCACAAAAGATCTTCTCTTCGAAAACTACAAGATTATTTTAAATTCTAAAATCAAATATACAGTTGACACTAATAACGACATGACTATATTTAAAACTTTAAGACAATCACCATCAATGCTGCAAACAATCCAATCCATCAATGTGATACCTACGTCTTTCCTGTCCTTCACAGGCGAGAGTTTTGGTTGCAAAAGATTTAAGTGAAACGTCTATACAGGTGAATATATATATATATATATATATATATATATATATATATATATATATATATATATATATATATATTCCTTGTTGCATATTCCAACAAGAAACAAGAGCTCTCTCTCTTGTTAAAAAAACCAAAAACATCCACCATACATGGTACCTAGTCAAAACCACGAAATCACAGTTGGTTATATGTTATGTAACAAAATAATAATAAAAAAAAAAAACAAAGAAGAAAGAAAGAGTTAAACCGAATATTAACGAACATAAATTATTTCACAAACTGCTTGACTTAAGGCCAGCAACTTTTAAAAGAAAGAGGAAAATCCTTTAAAATAGTTTCCAGTCCACTATGAAAGTACCAGGTGTCGGAGTGCTATGCAAGCAGCAATTCTGAATGCTGAATAGGACCCAGACCGCCCCCCATTAGCCCGCCCCCAGTACTCAACATCACCCACCCCCTTGTCCCTTTCTGTTAGAAGAACACCCTTAAATATATACTACCCAACATCTGCATAAAATGCCATTATTTGCAACCCAATGTAAAATTTGCACTCGCATAAAATCATATTTTGTAGCAGGCGATTCTATTTTTTTAAAATAAATGTGTTATATGATTGAACCTGTTGGTGAACACACATCAATCAGTTAATCTTTGTTTATAACAGTTTATAACACGTAAATGGATAATGATACAGACTGTAGGTATCGGATTGAAAAAGGTTCACTACAAAAAAAAAATGTCTTTTGTTGCGACTCAAACCATGTTCTTCCTCTTAGAAGACATACGCTGTACCATGTAAGATACCAAACTAATGGTGCTTAGAGGTATATTGTAGGTTGCACGTATATTTTGGTTTACACTGTATTGTAGGTTGCACGTATATTTTGGTTTACACTGTATTGTAGGTTGCACGTATATTTTGGTTTACACTGTATTGCAGGTTGCACGTATATTTTGGTTTATACTGTATTGTAGGTTGCACGTATATTTTGGTTAATACTATCTAGTTTGCGGGTTGATGTGCTACTACTGTCCAACAATCCTTTTCTTTACTAACTACTCTAATACTGTGACCTTTTATTTGTCTTTCTTTCTTTTTTCTTTTTTTTTTCTTTTCTTTTTTTATATAAAATGAAGGATACACATTTCCCATTCAGCAGATACATTGTACATTGTATCGTACATTTATTTGCAAACGATCCTTTTGTTTCGAACTCCACGGCATTACAGTACTGTACAAACCCCACTTTTTAAAAAAAAGTTAACATTGTTACAATTTAAAGACACATCGGCTGAATAAAAAATGTTCATAAATATACCTTGACTTTTACCTAACGCAACAGATAAGAGCTAGTTTATTTCAGGATGGACGTTTGTGTGTCAAATGTGTGAAGAAATGCATTACAGTACAGCAGAGTCTACGATATAACGTTCATTTCACCACATTAACGTGTTAAGCCTCATAACAGAATTTAATATAAAACGTTTAACATTTTTATTATCTGTAAACAACAATAATTTTCTTATCCTTTCCGTGATAATTTGAAAATGTTCAGGCACGTTAAGCAACAAAATGCTACTTAACATAGATGTCGAAGTCTCTCTTTGCATTGTCCTGAATCCCTGCTGGAACCTCTGTCACATATTATTCAAAAACTACATGTATTTGTTTCAGGAAATTTTAAATGTACAGTACTGGTAATTAGAACACTGTATGGAGGGCCACTCTCATGCGACAAGAGCTACGAATTAAAACGTGAAGAGAAACTCGTGTTTCTTATGCATGAATATTATTTTCTTCCTATAGTTTCATTTATTCTCATTTTTTTAATTCATTTTCTCTACCCGATACTCGCTTTTTTTGTACGCGATCCTTGCTTTTTTTTTTTAACTCGATACTCTTTTTTTTACTCCATTCTTGCTTTACCCAACTCGATACTCACTTTTTTGTACTAGATACTCGCATTTTGCAAGTCGATACCTGCTTTTCTTGACTTGATACTCGGTTTATTCAACTTGATACTCAATTTTTCCCCACTCAGTACTCGTGTTCTCGACTCGATAATCACTGCTAGAGCGAAAGTTAACCTTATATGCATACGTCTGGACCATCAAAGCTGAAGTAAAGCATACTTATCATGTGACATTTGCAAATGTATGGAAACAAAACCCGTCGATTGCAATACAAATTATTATAATGTCTTTTCAATTGTGAATGTATTAAGTGTGTGTGTGTGTGTGTGTGTGTGTGTGTGTGTGAGAGAGAGAGAGAGAGAGAGAGAGAGAGAGAGAGAGAGAGAGAGAGAGAGAGAGAGAGAGAGAGAGAGAGAGAGAGAGACGCATGCAGATCATTGTACAGGCCACAAGCTGCATTAAAAAGAACATATTCATAGATGATAACAGTAACCAACAAAAAATGTAAAATAAAATTTTAAAAAACAACAAAAACATAAAGGAGAGAGGGTGGGGATGAAGATTAAAAGATTGATTAAAAAAATCGCGGTGAAAGGAGTGGATGCGCTCAGGCGCAACATCCAGGAAATATAGTGTGAACATGGATTTTGCAAGAAATCCTCACTATTGTCCTCAATTACGGAAGACAAACCGCATTTAAGGAAAATCAGATATAGAAATAATAAAGTAGAGTAATTTCATTTTCAGGTTGTCTATTTGTAATTTATCAGTAAGCTGTCTTCATTTATAATTACAAGGGAAACTGTAGAAAGAACAGAATGCACTGAAGGCAGGATTTGAAAGAATATAAATATTATTTCGATCAAGAGAAAAATCTGCATTTTGGATTGTCCATCTGCTTATCAGCTGTCATAACGAAAATCAGTATTTTGCAAATATATCTGTACATTTGGCCAGCCTGGAAATATTCTGTTATGCATTTACAATTTTATTATCAACGTGAAATGAAATAAAAAAAGAAGGAATTTCAGATTTCAGACCGTTGATGAGAGAGAGAGAGAGAGAGAGAGAGAGAGAGAGAGAGAGAGAGAGAGAGAGAGAGAGAGAGAGAGAGAGAGAGAGGAGACATATGAACTTTGTGCATGTTTGCCGAATACAATATCATACAACAATATTAATCAACAGTGTATTTGGAAGGGGAAGTGTTGTGAGTAGTTGCTTACAAAAATTAAATAAACAAAATTCAGGCAGGATTTAGTCTTTGTCGATATGACCTGCGTAAACATGTATTTTAGAAGCGGGTCAAAAAAAATTCTTTACTGAAGTATATCCAAGCACAATGAAGTGGTCGAGTTTTTCAAACTCTGTTCAGGTACCATTTAAGTTGGTTAAAGAACGATGGTAGCCAATGGATGCCGAAGTTGGTTAACTTACAATTACTTTCCTTTAAAAAATGAATATGGCTAATTACATTTGACCAGATCAGTACTGAAATTAGTGCAAGGGATGAGGGTAACATGTTAGTTCAGCATGCGTTCTGTCTGTTTTGATAGTCGGCACTCTAATTTATCCCTAAAGGATTTGAACATGATTTCAAATAAGTCTTTGTGCAAAATTGGATTTAGTTATATAAGCGAAGCCAAAGTACATCATCAGTAACCAGACTAATAATTGTTATTCATCAGTAACCAGACTAATAATTGTTATTCATCAGTAACCAGACTAATAATTGTTATTCATCAGAAAATTAAAAGGTCATGACTAATTCCGGAAAATCTATATTTTCTATGCCAGTAATAATTTTTTAATGCCAGTAATCTTTGAACTTAAAGAAAGTTTTAAAAAATTCATATCCACTATACAAATATCACTTGGCTAATGGAAATCATAGACAAAAAGTTACCACTTATGACATGATAATGATCAACTCTCATAATTTAAGCATTAAACATGGTGGACACAAGATTCAATTGCAACAACGGATTTGTGAGCAGTGTAAATTTGGTATACAAGATAAACAGCATTTCTTAGTAGAATGCCATTTCATTCTGTTCTGTAGACAAACTTTGTACATCAAACTGTTTGATACAATGCCATCTTTCAGTAACACTAATAACTATGAAAAATTTATAAAGGTACTTAGTGGGAATGTTTATGATAACATATATTAAGAGGATATGTCATTCCATGGTTTTCAGCTTCTACAAATTGAGAAAAACTTGTTTGAATATGTAAGCTCAGAACTTTATTGATATATGAATAAATAAGTGTATGTGAATGTATATATTTATAATTCGTGGGAATGATTAAGGGAGTAACAAGATTTGTTTTTTCTATGGGTTTATATATAATATATATCACCTATTTTAGGGTATTTCCTATATTTAAGTCTTTTAAAACATTTGCTGTTTTGGCGATACCCCTATCATTGGATTTTATACCAAAATATTGAATTGGATCGAAGGCATTATTGGCTATATCTTGTTGAGGAAATGCAAGCTAACAGTCTTTTTCAAGGACACACTGAGGTAGCCAACCTGGGCAGGTGTCGAACTCTGACTATGGGTCTGATGCTAGCGATAGTGAGAAGGGTATAGTCAAAAGCAGATGCAGGGATTTTTCGAAGCCACTGAGGCATCGGGACACCACCACCGTGCCTTACATGGGAAACAGGTGTTTGAAACCACGACTTGATTTTGCTACCATGCCATTACAAATTAATACAAAAACCATGGTCTGGTTTTGGCATTTTGCGACATTACAACACATGATGGTTATAGCGTGCCGAGGCAAGTGAAGTGCATTGCCCAAGGACATACCGTGGTTGCTGACGGCCAGGCTGATCCTCTGGTGGGAATCAAACCCACACTCTTCAGGTCACGAGTTCAACGCCTTAACCACTTAGCAACTGCGGCTTGCATCAAACATGTAAACATTTAAAATATTCTAGAAGCTGGATAAATTCAAATTCCAAAACTATTGTACACATCTGAGGACTGCGTCCAATCATATACCCAAGTTTGAAGTGTCTGTCTTAGACAATGTTGTGGGAGTTCCACAATATTAGACTGTCAAACAAGAAACCATGCAAGTCCTGACAGGCAGGATAACATAATTCCCACCTCTTCTTCAAAAAGCAGTCACGGTGCATTAGCGGTTAGTATGTAATTGCATCTCTGTAAGTACCTTACCCTTACAACAAAAGAAAGTCAGCGTGTCCTACATTTCATATTTTACTGGCTTAGGTTACGCTTTTTCATTTAGTTCATGATCATATATTTTCTTTTCCATACTGTATATATGCTGTTATATCCAGATTCATGAAACGAAGTAATGGGACGCATCTTTACAAGTACTACACCCTCATCACAAAAATTAATCACTGTCATTCATATTTTACACTTAACTGTCGTTGGTAAAATGTTGTGTTTTAAGTTTTTTTCTCCTCAAGAACTGTTGATGCTATAATCATCAAAGTAGACGATTGCATGCATCTCTATTAGTACGACACCCTGACAACACTAGAAGTCACAGTGACCTATATTTCTACATTTACTGACTTATGTTAAGTTATTGCATTTAGTTCATGACCACCTAAGTTATTTACCTTGCACCTGGTATACATAGAATCATGAGACACAATGATGATTGCTCAAAGCTTGTGACTTTCACCCAGTTAAATATGGCCAATAAGGGGTGGACAATGATTGCAGCTTCTGAAGCATATTTTAAGAACAATTATCTGTTTTTTTAATTTAAAAAAAATGCAAATAGAACAATAATCTCTGGTCTTTAGCGCACCTGGCCGTAATCCAAGTGATCTTACGTTATGGCCCTGTTTCCGTCGTGCGTCGTCTGTACGTCAGCAATTGCTTTTTACCACTCTTGAGTTTATATTTCTATTCCGATTTCAGTCAAATTTGGAATATGGGTTTATATCATCAAAATCTCAGACGAGTTTCGATAATGAGTGAAATCAATGCATATTAATGAGGTGATCTTGTGTCTGATTGGCGGAGTTTGTTACAACTATGGAGTCCATGTTTCAGATCCGACTTTGATCAAACTTGGATTATATATGCTTATATCATCAAGATCTTGGAGAAGTTCGATAATGAGTGAGATGTATGTATATTGATGCATTATCTTGCATCTGATTGGCTGAGCTTGTTGGCAATCTGAAAACAATATTTCTGATCCAATTTTGATTACCTTGAAATATGGATGTATATGTTCGTGATCTTAGATGGGTTCGATAATGAACAAGATCTATGCATAGTATTGATGTAACCTTGCTTCTGAATGGCTGGACTCGTTCACACTCTGGAAGCCATATTTGTGATCTGCTCTTGATCAGACCTGGGATATATGCTTATACCATCCAGATGTTTGGACAATTTTGATCATGAGCAAGATTGACGCATATTAATGAGTTGATCTTGCATCTGATTGGCTGTGCTTTTTACCTTTTCAGAGACTGTATTTATGACCAAAGTTTAATCAGACTTGGTAAATACGCTAACATCATCAAGATTTTGGATGATTTGTATTATGATTGAGACCTATACACATATTTATGAGTGGTCTTGCATCGGATATTGAGATTTTTTACTGCGATTATTGTCAAGACAGGACAGATTGAGGGCTGAGGTTTTCTATGCTAGGTAATATTGACATTGAATTCTTGGACTTGAAATATTTGTTTATTTCACGATAATTAATTAACATTTTTCTTCATTTGGAATTTTATGTCAAATTTATGACTGAAAGACAGATGGCCAGTTCCAAGGAAGCAAAATATAATGGTGATATAAAACGTTTCAAATATAAAATATGTTGGTACACCTACTTTATGATTTGAAATAAATGATAAATGCCTTGCAAAACAACTAAGCGGGATTGGATTTCTTCTGTAATATTTACAATGCAAATCAAACAGATTGTTCTCTACGATTTTTGTTATATCAAAAAAAGATTTGTTATGTCATATTAATATACATAGACGTTTCATAAAGGACATAATCTTAAGTGGAAGATGTCTACGTAAGGTTTCACTCCTCCAAACAACTATTCTGTTTTCACCTGCCTACGTTCCGACCCATGCTCTCTGCAGTAATTTGACAAGATTTTTTATAACATCCTTGTTAATTTAACCAATATATTTTCATCGCGGAATATTTGTTTTGCACTTAAAATGTTTGCGCAATCACTGTGGCTTCTAGGAAAGATGATAAAAGAGGATACATATGAAAATGTAGATATTTCATGATCAAGTGCATATTAAGGTTCATATGTCTTACAAGAAAAAAACGTTAAATTCCTTACATTCTCTATAATGATCAGTTTAACCGAACACTGTTCATCCAGTCACTCTGGAGGCGATAGTGTTGGTCTTATTTGTTATCTGCGCCATCCTATGTTACCTCTGATAATAGCGCAGTGGTTAGTATAACGAAATGTGTGTCTTACGGTCATTTTGTTGGTTTTATTGATGCTAACCTTTTTAATTTTTACGTACTCTGTTTATTCTGGTATTTTCAATGAGAACTGAGAATAACTACTTATTAGATAACTTAGGACTTTCAGTAACTTATTCAGGAATAATTATGGTTGTAGTATTTTCTGCTTTATTGCTTGCTAAATTAGGCTACCAAACAAGAATATAAGTCTTGCATTGTAATGTATACAATTTAGTTTTTTTTCTAATTACAATATTTATCAATGTTTTTTGCAGCAAAATAGTCTGCAATATACATACTTCCCCAGTCTAGTATTGAGATATGACATTTAAAATGAAGACAATTGATCTCGACAGCAACTGCTACATTTTACAGCGTTTACGTGCGTATGCATGGAGGTGCTGGCACACAATCAGCAGTCAACTTTTATGGTAGATATAAATGAATATATATATATATATATATATATATATATATATATATATATATATATAATTAGAGAGAGTGAGTGAGAGACAGACAGACAGATAGAGACAGACACACAGACAAAGGCGCAATTGCAAAACAGTTTCTCTATGTTTCGAGCTAATCAAATTCTAAGTCAGGGGAAGAAGCAAGTTACAAAAATCAAAACAAGCACGTAACACAGAAACCGAGAGCAAACCTGAACTATTTAAATGTTTGAATCATAGGGGAAATGTACAGAAAACTATTAAAATAATTAAAACAAATCAGATGAAAAATTGAATCATAAGCTGCAAACTATATGTCTATTTAATATTGGAGTCAGACTAGCACATTTTCACCAACAACAATAAAAGGTGCGGTTATCCTCACATAATGGTGTTTAGGAGAACCAAACTGCTTTGACCTAATTCAAGGCTAAGATGTCACCACATATGCATTTTGCGATTATACCATGCGACTTTGTATGTTTTGAAGGCAATCATTCTCAAGCAATTTCACTTACAATTGATCCTTTTAAAAATGCTGTGTCACTAAAGGCTTTCAATTATATGTTTCTTTTTCACAGTTGTCATGCTGAATAATGACATGGAAAATAAGACTCCTTGCAAAATTTACCAGATTAGATTCGAGATTTTGCAGAAAATATATCTCATGCATTTATAGTTTGCAGGACACATTATTTAAAATGTAAAAAACTTTGCATCAAACGTTTTGTACTGTGTACTGAACAATATGTGCGGGGGTACAAAAGCTATTTTGAAAACAATTTCAGGCATACAATTTATGGGTAGGTATAAAGTCCTTTACTTGCTTTTAATCATGCTACACGTTATAAATTCAAAGAGGGTTGCAGTTGTGAAAAGGATGATTATATTTACTCAGGTAATATATTCGCTATTCATGCGGAATATTCGATATCGACAGACATTGTTTCAGGTTCTTTTGATTATTCATAAATAGTATTTATAGTATTTCTTTTCTTTACCTGGAAAGCTAAATGGCTCGTCTCACGGTCACATTAAGGTAGAAAAACACTGTGTTGTACTTTCTGCACCACTTTGAGTTCTCAAACCCAAAGACTTAAAGTCGTCTTGAAACTATACATATTTTATGTTTGACTCACATTAGCACGTACCAGCATTATTTTAGAGATTTTAAAATGGTAAAAAAGCAATGAGAAAGATTGTAATCCCATTTAAAAAGGGAAATAAGTAGGGCTCGTGATATTATAAATAAATAAATTATTAAAAGTGATGTCCACTTTTGAACTAGTACAATGTACGTAGTATGTATATTGAAAGTTCTAGATCAGTTGGTGTCCTTTATACCCAGGTTTGACCTTTTGAGATGACTTTTAGGAAATAAAGGGTTAAAATGAGACTACTTGCTGTTATTTTGACCAGAGTTTTACTTTTCTAATGAGTTTCAGGAAAACGGGTCAAAAGGAGACTTTCTCTTCCATTTTTCTTTATAGTATTAAGATTACACAATATCGGCCCGCTTTGTACCCTATTCTCTAGTGGGTGAGGAAATCTGGTTTAATCATACTTATCTTGACAAGATGACATACAGCAATCACTTTATTAAATATGGTATTTGGAGCTTGAAATACCCGAATTAGATTTGAAATTTTAAGAATTAGTCTGAGCTGTTAAGAATCTAGATGTGAGTAGTGTATTCAAAAATAATATATTTAAACCAAGTTTGTAACCCACTTTAGGAAAGTGGGAATAAAGTGTGCAATCTGAATATTTCTAATGAAACTTAAAGAGAAAGTATAAGTTTAGCCCTTTATTTCCCAAAACTCATTACCAAAATGAATAGTAGATCAAAATGACACCAAGTGATCTCCTGGAATCTTCTAATTGGTGAGTGATCTCAAATGGTGATCGAGAAGATAGTCAAGATTGAGCTAAAAAGCATTAGGTATGTGGACGCACTAGCTGGGAAGAAGTACATAGAGCTACCAGACTCAATTATAAACAAGAAATATAGCGATCAGTGTCAAGAATGTGAATGATACATGATCTTCTAAGCAATAGAGTCCTTAAACAACCCTCTAATTACTCACAATAAATAGCCTACCGAGTATGACATCTCGACATACTTTGAATTCTTTCACATTTGTCTAGTGAAGGCTAAGGATATATCCTTCTTTGAAAATGTATATGAGGCTTCTTTCAACGTCTATCAGATTGCAGTTGGAGACCAAAAGATTCAAATACTTTGAAGAACTGAGAACTACATCGAATGCCCTATTTAAACAATTGTTCCTGACGTTGCAAAAAAAAAAAAAAAAAAAAAATGTCTCATACTAGTTTTCTGTGGCTGCAGGAAAAGCTGTTCAAGCAGATGGAACCTTAGAACAATAGACATAAAATGAACACCACATCATGTGATTATGATGGGTAGTGCATACGTAATTGACGCAGCATGCATCATATCCCTTTTTGTATATCTATACTTAACGCCATTTGAGTCAGTTCTCTGAGCTGAATGAGTATAGTCAATCGATTTAGTCTCTTTACATTTTTAAAGAAATATATTTGTATGAAGTAATTATATAAAGTTTAGAAAACATTACATCAGGGACTTTAGCTACCATAGGACAGGCTACAATGAATTTTCCAAATTATATGGCATTTTATATTTTATTCAAAATGTAGCTTGGTGTACATTCCTAGGAAAACAATCCAACCTCTGCCCCCCCCCCCCAAAAAAAAAAAAAATAAAAATAATAATTGCTAAGGTACATTCCGTCCAACATTTTGTGTTGTAGATATCAGGTCATTTTATAAAGTTTTTTTAAATGTCTACAATTAGAAATAATTATATAATTCTCATTTGTTCTAATTTGTACTAACGTGTTGTGTGAGGATGGAGGTGTGGAGGCTAGAGTCGGTGCTTATGATGGGATATAGCGATAATAATGGGAAGACTACTAGTATTTGGTAGCAGTGGTAATAGCTGTTGCTGTCGAGATCATTGGAATCATTTTCAAAGCGATACAAATCGCTCTTTTCTATAATTTGTTACACAACTAAATATTTGTTATCACAGATGAAGATACGAAAAACCTTTGAAATGATGCAACCAACAGATTTTATGAAAGAATTCATGGACCTACATTTACCTTAGTGACAAATTGCAAGTGGAAATGTGTCAGAGAATTGCTGTTTATTTTACTGGTTTTGGTCACTGAGGATACCCCCGATTCCTTTAATGTATGGGACATTAAGGCTATATGACTTTTTTTCTACATTATCAATATCGTGTTCATACACTCCAGTACATACAGCTGGCAAACGTTTACAGGTTTGAACAGATTGCGGATCTTTCATGACTTTCATTTATCAAGACTAATCGTCCCATGCTCTGTTTCTCATAGTGTAAATTATGTGACTATATTATTCTATTTACCTCCGTATTAATTTCACATCACTTACCTATACCCAGTGGTGTACTGGCCATTGGGCATACCGGGACAAATCCCGGTGGGCCGCCGCAAAAAAATCCGTTTTTACCGGTGTTTTACTGGTGTGAGCAAAACCCCTAGCCTGTCCCGGCAGATAAGTCCAGGGCCGAGTTGCTAACCCAATACACTCCTGCCTATACCCCTTTCCGAGAACCAGTGTATAAAATACGTACACTGACCAACATATGTACTGGTTTGAGAGGATGGACTCACAAGAAGGAATAAAGTATGTAAAAGCTTATTTGTCGAATTACTACGAAATTCACCTGCAGAGACAACGAAAGGGAAGCGCTTTGCCTGCGCCATGCCGATTGTGCAGAAAGGAGTCACAATCCCAATCCAAGTGTTGTCGTCCGTGTGGTAGTGATCAGGTGCAGCACAAGCTAGTGAATGCATAACATAGGGTCAGGAGACAGTTTGAGAAGGTATTGCAGCATTAAGGGAGGTTAGAAAACCTATTTAAAGAAAGGCTGACATGTAGTATGTCATAGGCTCACATGAAGTATACCTATAACAGAAGGTTGTTTGTACTTGAGATAGATCGAGGATCCATTTAGAGATAGGCTCGCACGTAGGATACCAATAGCATGGATGAGGTAGTACGGCAGCTTACACTATTACTACAGAGTGGGTAGATTATCCCTACCCTCATCTCCCACCCCCGACCTGTGCGAATGGGCCTGCCGCTCTTTGCGGGGCAGTCGCACAACCAGATCCAGCCCAACGGTTATTTCCGGCTCCCAAACGCAGCGTTGAGTCTACGGTCCAAAGATCAATTCCGGTTCCTAGGCGCAGGTTTGAGTCTCCAGCTCTGCCAGGTATTGTAGAGTAGCAGGGCAGAGTCTATGCCGTTGTGAAGGACTACCGCGTCACGCGCCAGAAAGGCACAGGCTCGAAGCAGACGTTTTTGACAGTTCTTGATGTAATGCGACTCGTGCGCATGACGCGACTGGCAGGGGGCTTAGGAATTTGACGGTCTGAAGCTTAGCCTTGTGTTGACGGCGCAGCTGGAGAAAGCCGCACCAGGTAAGTAAAACGTCTACGATAAAGAAGTAGGTTGCAGTTTACTTTAGGAACTACAACACCTCAGTCATGCGCATCGATGAGGTCGAGCAGCTGGTCGCCCAAGCCTATGCCACCATACTAAATAACATTAACATGTACGTGCATGAGGAATATGAATGTCATTTTATGCTGAGCGAAGCACCCGATCTTGGTTTTGTCGTAGTAACGTTCGTTTCGATGCCGGAGCTACATTCCAATGTCAAAGTGCATTCCGCGATCCGTTATCAATGTGAAAAATACCGACAACCACTGTTTCGAGTGGACTATTCTGTCGGTCCTATACCCGGCAGACGATAGACACGTTGACCGGCCAGGCAAGTATCGCCAACACCTGGGAGAGCTACTTTCCTATGTAGGTGAGCGAGATTGGCCAATTCGAGCGCCTCAACCCGGAAATAGCAGTCAGCGTATTGAACTAGCAAAATGGAATTTACCCGCTACGCGTTAGGGAGAAAGAAAGGCAACACGAGGTAGACCTATTGCTGCTTACTGAGGGCGAAATGAGCTTCTACGTCTGGATAAAGAATCTAAGACGCCTGAAAGAACACAGAAAGAACTTCTGCCATCGGTGCCTTCACGTCTTCAGCTGGGCCGACCTACTGGAAGTCCATACTAAAGACTGCCGCTTTATAGACGAAAAACCACAGAGTGTGACTTCGCTCAAGGCAGGATAAAATAAAACATCCTGTCGTTTCAGAACCACCACCACCAGCTGTACGTTCCATACATCATATATGCAGACTTCGAGGTAATGAACGTACCGGTGGAAGGCTCCGCCGGTGATCCGAATAAAAGCAACACGCAGAAAATCGCTGACCAGTGGCTCTTAAATGCCGATTCGAACAGTTCGCAGTCAAACATGCTCTTGCTGCAGCCGCGGCGGCCGACGATCATGGCACAGTGTGGCTGTAAGTTATCAAAGAACTCGTGCGTTGGGGTGCTAGGCTTGCCCCAATGCTACAAGATGGCTGACAAAAACTGACCATTTTGTATACGGAGCTGTGCGTCCATGGTGATATATATATATATACGCGTTCAACACGCCTGCCACCTGGGCCGTCTTTCGATTTGTAACGTTACGCCTTGGTTCGCGTTTTTGATGCGCCTTCCTGACCCGTTAA
The DNA here is from genome assembly GCA_029931535.1 of Margaritifera margaritifera. Taxonomy (NCBI): domain Eukaryota; kingdom Metazoa; phylum Mollusca; class Bivalvia; order Unionida; family Margaritiferidae; genus Margaritifera; species Margaritifera margaritifera. The sequence goes on from JAQPZY010001656.1 coordinate 4,037,921, forward strand.
GCTTGTGGACTTCCGTTGACCTCATATTGATGACAAGGGCAAACCAGTTTCGGTAGAAGGCACACCATGAATCGACCGCAGCTGCGCGTCCGTGATAGACTCCCTCATCATTACTTTTAGGGCCTCTTCCCACTGTTGATTATCGCGCCTGCCCATAGACATATATCTAGGTTGGTAAACCCTCGATTGTTAACGCCACCTTGTCGATAAGAGGGTTGTATAAATACTTAGTATCACGTGTGTAATCAGCGCTTAGTGTTGCATTCTCAAATAGCATGACTACCGCCTTCATGCTTTTTGCTGGCGTATTTAGGTTAATGTTCCACGTATCGCCCTTCTAGTTTAACACCACCCTTCGATGGCGCAGCTCTCTTGCGTACAAGATAGCCACTATACACATGTGTTGCTGCTGGATTATGCGTGCGATCTCTGCGTGGGTCACGACGTCGAACTCAGGAGATACACTGCAGATGGTGTAGCTCTCCCCAATGTTAGTGCTCTGGATCACCCTGCTGTAATCATTAAGCGTCAGCTCAGCTGTGAGGAGGTCTGAAAGGATGGACTTGTAGTATGTCATGTGATCATTTCGCAGCTTGAAGTCTAGCGGCTCAGAGAAACGGCTACCAATCACGGTATCGATAGACGCGTCGGGCTGGGTGGTGGTAACGTTGCCACCGCTGACATGAATAGCGGCAGTGTTTGCGTTTTCGATGCCCTGGTAGACCGCGCTGGCCCTCTCTTTTTCAGTCAGCCTGAGATCCTTGTACACACCTCTGACATCGGCATCGTCATTTCTGGCTAATTCGTTTCCTTCCAGCTATATACTGACTTTTTAACGATGGCGCGGCCAAAGCTTTTCACAATTGTGCGGTTGGCGCTGTTGTGCCGCCTGTCATATCAATTGTGAATGCCAGCCTGGTGGAGTCGGGACACAATAAACGTCGTTGCTGCCGAGGTTGGGAAATCTGACAGTAAGCTGCTGGTTTCGGCCAATGGTGTTTGGGTTATTAATCACAACAATTGTACTCTGGGCTCCCTTTACACCAAGCGATGGGCGGATGGAGAAGTATGGGCCGATTTTGTTTCCGTACTGACTAGACATGCTAAAGTCATAACACGTTTTGTCCACGTGTTCTTTCCTCAATAAGAGTGCATCGTGACCACTAGGTGGGAATAAAAAGATATACCCAAAAGGAACTAGAGCGGCGCATGGCTGAATTTTATACGATTCGCAAAGGACTGGGTTTGGAAAGCGCGACGTCAGCCTCAAGTTACTGTCAAAGCAGGACTACACACTCTCAGTGAAGTGGGGTAGAGGAGGAAGGAATAGGATTCAGTTATCGTACAAAAGCAGCCCAGATAACTTTTTAGCCCCATCCACGCTTCAACGGCCGAGGGGCCTGAATTTGTCTCGGTTTTAGGCGTCAAATACTAGTGGCTGCCAGCTGAAACACGAAATAACTCACCGCAGTTCAAGAAGTGATATCAGCCGACGTAGGCACAATGACAGATCCCGAGTTTATTGTGGAGTCAGAATCTGAGGGCACAGCGCTCAAAGAAGCGCTCCCAGACAAACCGTTCACAGCCTCGACACAAGCGGAGTTTAGTACCCTCGAAAAGCGAACAATCCTTGGCCTACACAGGAACGTTCAAAGGTGGAAAGGTGCGTTTTAAAATACTATCGTTAAAATCGTATAAATAAGAGCGTGAGCAACTACAACCCCAGCTTGCGTCTAAGGAGGGGGACTCGATGGGCAACTCTAGTTAGCTGACTATTTACCTGGAAAACTTTGCAACCAATTTAACGCCATCAGGGAGACGATCAATCAGGTCTTCCGCGAGCATGGCATCGCAATCGCCTCGATTTTCACGGCATTCGGTTTTATCATAAGCAGAACTGTGTGTTCTTGATCACAGTAGGCACAACGCCATCTCCGGCCCCGGCACCTAAGCCACACTCCAGCGGTGTAAACGAATGGGTAAAAGAGCAGTTATCGGGTCATTCGTTTCATTCTTGCTTAGGACCGATGGCAATGCCATCGGCTGGCTGGTCGAGAGCCTTGTGGTGCTTGTCATTACGATAGCTGTCTCGTTATTGCCGTTCGCCGTTCTCGCTATGCAGACAAACCAGAAAGATAGGCGTTTACGCTCAGCGGATAAACCAGATGGCTAAAAGCCCCGCCGAAATGCCGCTCACGACTAATGCTGTTTTATTGACTTCTTCGTCTTCGGCTCCTTTTGATGCCTGCACTATCGGAATGACATGCATGGTGCTGATTTTCGCAAACCCCACCTCTTCATTCTTCGTATTTATGGATTTGCTGCTCTGTTCTTTTCTCAGACACTTGTTCTGGTATCCTGGTTGCGTTGACGCTAACGTTGGTTCAGACCACCATGTCATCGGTGAACTCCTGAATATTGATGTTATGCACCACGCAGGTGCCAACTTTGAGCTCCATGTCAGACTGGATCATGTAAAGGCCGCCCCCGAGGATGTAATCTAGCTTGGTTCCGGACTATGAGATCGCGTTTTGATATTTAGCTGTCGACTTTCGGACGTCGTTGGCGCCGGTCATTTCTGTGTTCACCATCCTGAGAAACTCATTGTATGCATCTAATGCCTTCCTACTCAGAAGATTGAGTTAAGTCTCAGGGCCTGCGCGCCAAAGATTGCTCCCAGCCTGCGTATATTTCCTACGACCTGTCCAGCATGAAGTACACAACCCATTTTAGTCGTTCAGTCCTCATCCTGCGCGAAATATGCGACGTACTGTTTTCCTCCTGCCGGCTCCCCAAACGTATAATAGTCGGTTTCAAATTAAAGTGGGGTCTGGCACGTAGCTGAGGAGACCTCCCCGTGTGCTTGGGACAGCTCGGTGGGCTAGTCCCTGACGTAACTGGTATACATAATGCCCAGGCCGTTGTCTATACCATGCGACACCTCAATTCGCGAGAAGGTTATTACAGATGGCCTGGTGTTCTTTCATGTCAATTCCATTTTCGAACCCGTCCAACCATGTCTCTTGTATTGACCAATCCTTTAGATGGGCGTGTAGCTCTAAAACAGATAATATGTACCGACTCAAGTACGCGCGTAGCACTCCTGGAGACTTTGAAGAGACTATGATGGTTCAAACTTTCAGATGAGCTTGATAACAATAGATTTGGTGTACGCGTAATTCCAGAATAAGGGATTACAACCATTACCACTCCGGATAGGTATTGCAACCTAACGACGATAGAAAAAGTACTGCAGACTATCACGCTTCCTGTACACCCCTCGGGTTCCCTGAATCGTTACCCACATCTTTGGGTTCCACATAAACGATACCCACAACCCTGTTATCGACGACATCGTCGTGGTTATTGGACTAGGGCCCACATATGTAGTACCCAATCCACCAGCGTTCATCAACATACCACGGCTGTATGTCCGCCTGGATCAGAATAAACGCAACCGAGAATATGCTTGATGGGAAAAACAGTACCTTGCTGCAAGTTATTCCTGTGGGTGGTGAGTCGTACGGGAATACACCTACTGTCTTCTATGGAAAACCACATGGCACCGATTACGTGAAGTCGGCATCCATGAGCTTTCGACACGTATTTTAGATGAAAAATGAACACCAGTTAATATTTTGGAGTGCACTATCACCCCTGAGATTAAAAATAGGCAAATTTTAGTATAGGCACTAGTATAAGCACTAGTGCTCTCACGACGACAAGTAAAGTATGAGTTTACATGAACCTGGCTTCTTTGGTACTCGCGCTCCCGTTTGCCCTATAGTCCAAAATATCCGGCCGCGAGGTTAACGATGTTTGCACAGCCGGAGCGGCCTTAGATACCGTGTACTTATCGGCCGACAGAATCACGTCAGTTGGTTGGGTTACAGCAGTCATTGCGTTTGGTTACTATCTCTGTGGTTCAACACAAGACTTTCAAAATGGTGGTCTTTTTACACTCAGCAACGATAACGACACTATCGTCATCCCGGGCGCCCGTTTTTAATTTATTAACCACAACAGAAGTCGCGAAGACTGAACGTGAGCGTCGCATTCAATCCGTGTAAATTGGCCTTAATTGCACATAATGGCAGTACTGCTGTTGCGGCTAACGCCTCGCACGAAAGCCTTACAACTGTTTGTTTGCCTCCAGAGACACAATTAGGTGTGAGGGTCTCGGTGTCAACGCACAGCCGACAGAATTCTCAACAACTCTAACCATATTTGGCTTTCGCAATTATAACTCACGTAGCTAACACAATAGTCTTGGCAAGCCATGTGGGAGTAGCCAGACATGGACCACGAATCATTAGTGCCACCTGCCAATCCTAGGAAATACGATGGAGTATTGGCGCAGCTCGCGAAACATGTTGACATCAACAAGGAATACAAACCTCTGATGCAAGAGTATGTGCGCCAAAATGGTTTGACACGCCTCGATTCAGACTGGGGTGGAACGAGGATGCAAAGCAAATATACATTGAGCACTGGGGATATCCAGAGCACCATAAGCCAACCCGAAGTCAACTAGGGTTAATTGAGCTTTCACTGGTGGCGCAGCAGCCAAAGGTACTACCCCCGGAGGTCGCAGGCGCGATTGCTATTGCAATGTCAGTGTGGTATTTGGCGAAACAAACTCAGCGATAACCTTTCTTTCGTGGTATGTAACGCCTTCTATTACTCTACAAAGCCGTGTGATCTTCGAAAACGATATGTTCTGTCGTATTACAATGATCAACCAGGAAAAAAAAAGCAATCACTGGACCTACGAACAGAGAAGGCACTCTGGTTGTGACTCTTGACAAGTGTGTTGGCGGGCGTATTGAAGATCGTGTTATTTCCGGATCTAAATATATTAAGGAAACTTTAATTATTTTTCACATCGTCGCCATCTTGCCAGTACACCACGGCGACAGGTTAGAGGTGCTTGTCCGCAGAGTTGCTACCTTCCCCACCCCGCTCCATATCACACTCTTTATTTAGGAATTGTAATGTCGCTATACCCAAAGCTCCAAGACCCACAAGACAAAAGATCTGCGAGTATGAAACCTTCTTGAGGGCTGAGGCCGAACAACGGCTCACTCTGTATAAAAAATACAGGCGTGTTGCCAACACGGTGGACGGTGTTGACATCTTACTTACAGCTGTGTATGTGGGCACTAGTGTGGCGGGAATTGGCATATTGAAAACAATCACTGCCGTCCCCATCGCTGGTGCCCTTTCTATGCCTGAAAATTTTATCAGCCAGAGACTAATCATTAAAACAAAAAATTAAAAATAAAAATTAAAAAATAAAACCATTTAAAGAAAACCGCGTTAATGTTGAAACAAAGCTAAGGCGCTTCGTGACAATACCGTCTCAGAGGAAGAGTTCAAGGATATCTTTGATGAAGTCGATAAATATACATCTCCAGCAAGATGAATTTGTGCTATTTTGCCCAAGCAATAACACCTTCAGCTCCTCGGTTATATTTGACGTGTAAAGAATTAATTTTGGTGTACTGTTGATTAATCGAAAGACCGCCCGCCCATACAAATTGTAAGGCCCCCAAAACAGCCAATCAGAAACCATTTCAGAAATATTGTGTTTCGACATCGCTGATCAGAAGTAGGTATTGGATAACTGCCATGTGTTATATCCAGGGGCAAAGAAAGGTAGATAACACATTATGTAAGTTCAGTAGGTTATATAGAATCTCGAATAATGACGATACAATTCTAAACTGGTCAAGTCTCATTGCTGAGATGGGTTTGAAGGTGAGCGAATGTTTGTCACATATCAGCTTGAACTTATTCAGATCTTTATTGTTTACATTTTGGCGGAGGACCGATGATAATGATGGTGATTAATAGCAATCGTAGCAGTAATAGTTGTTGTTATTGTTGTATTAGCAGTAGTAATATCACATAGTTTCATTATTATTATTAGTAGTACTCTTTTTATTATTATTATTATTATTATTATTATTATTATTATTATTATTATTATTATTATTATTCAGATGTTGTTGGTACCGTGTTTCTTGGCTCTTCTTGTTCCTGCATGGCCAGTGTTGGCGCAGCAAGCCGATGTCTGCATAAAAAAAACAACCATCACCGAAGATGGAGTCACGACCTTTGAAAGGTAAATAATCTGTCATTGCGACTTGATTCCCCTTATCGAAAAACTAACAGCATTCTCATCTGCATGCTCGACTAGCTCTCGAAATAATTATGAGATTACAAACGTTGCTTAATTAAATAAGAGTTTAAATCGTTTTGCCAAGCATTCAAATAATGAATCCTATTATCGGTTTCTGGGACAACAAATGTGTGACATATGTGAATTACAAGACCATTAATCATATAAGTAAATCTAAAATAGAGCTATTTCCATGGCACGCCATAGCTAGTTACCACTTCTTTTTCGATGTCTAGCTCTTTACAAACTGTCAGACGACTCTGATTCAAGGGCCGTACCCCCAGCCTCCCATCTTTTCAATTATCCTACTATGACTATATGCATACATTGGGGACAGAATATAGAAAATGGCACCGTGACTGTTTTTTTGTACATTTGACCGTTGACTCTCTTATAGGCACCCTAGTGGAGAGAACCTTAAATTAAAACTCATACTAGCGGATTTGGAAGATGTATGGTAATGGATGGGCGGATTGACAGACGAAGGGTATCACAATATTCCATTGCTTTACACTAAAACCTGGGGATAATTATCTTGTGTCATGTGTTATGGGGCCCTGTGAGATTTGACCTTATTTTTTTCACAGGCATATTATTTTATGTCTTCTGCAAATGAAAATGCTTGCTCTAGAAATTTCGCTTTATCAGCGATGTAATTAGTTTTTTAAGACATGCCTTTACATAAATCTGGTAGGATTTTAGGAAACGGAACCCCAATGCCCAGTTTTAGTCTATCTCTGTGAAAGAAGGTTTTTGCTTTACATCCACGCGAAGGCAACGCAATTCAAATTAATAAGTAGATCAGTGAACTTCTTGCAAAGAAGAAATGACAACGTAATTAGTTTTTGCAATAAAACATACTAATTTCAAAAGTAGACTCATTTTGTATTGTTATTCGTCCTTACCCAATTGTCTCAAATACTCTCATCTGGATTATTTAGTGTTCTGATAAGAGACTTTGTGCACTATCTAATTTGAATGCCATAGACCCTTCAAGCACAAGAAAGGAAGGACGAAAATAGACGGATTTGCAGACAAAGGAAAAATGCATACTATATTCGACACCTTTACGAGACGTGACTCGTTTTATCAGGTACCACTACACTAACAAAGGTCCTTATATATTTCATTCATTTTGTTAAAACATTTTTGTATGAAATCCAGTGCATTACCTAAAAGTTTATATGCATTAAGAATATCTTACTTAAGTTAGGCACTAATTTGGACACAGCATATCCACATACCTGCATAGATTTTGTTCCATTATCTAGAAATAGGTGCATTTGAAAGAAATAGCTGGAACTTTTAGTGCAAGGGACCTTGTAGAAACCGTCCAAATCACATCTGTTTGCTTTGTCATCCCACTCAAAAGCCAAAAGGATGAAGTCAATAAACATTTTATTTTCTGTTTAGACTGGCTTTAATGCTGCTTTCGATTGAATATAAGAAATATTCTTCACCAATCACAGGACAAATTTGAGAAAAAATATCAACGATCTTCTTATTGACTAAAAATAGAGTACAATAACAGTTGATTGGCTCAATTAGTGTAGTGCTACTTGTAAAAAATCACAAAAACTTTGCTGGTTCTGTATTTGTAGAAACACTGAAGCATAACTATAATATTTGGCTGCATTTGCTCCAGTGTGGTCTGATCAACAATTAAATTTGTCATACAAGGCAGCTGTCCAAGTAGAGGATCGTAAGGTTCTATACGTTCCAAATGTAAGGTTCAAACACAAGGACTCTCTTCTTATACTCATCAAAATATGAACCTTTTTCAATATGCTTTAGTTATAACACATTTTTACAAAATAAATCATCACTTCATTTCCAAATATTTTAATTTTTAAAAATGATAAAATGTCAGTAGTTTTGTCCATAATGTCCACCGACGTTGTTGTTTTGGAGGTAAGATGCGGCCAACATTTAAAATGTTACTTTTAATCCCTCAATATATGTATCAAAAGAAAGTAAACCACTTGTGTGCACGTAAGCTGAACAAAGCTGGACCGTATTTGAAGATACAAACCTGCATAGATATTAGTTGCTTTAACAATAACATACACACGTTGGGATCAACAAGAGGGTCATAAACTCATCTGGATCTTGCTTTCCAATCCTCAGAAGATATTTACATTGTTGAGAATGATTAATTTTAAATTAGATGCCGTCAGAGCCGAGCATTTAGTTTATGGCTCAGAATTAACCAAAGAAGGAGCCTACATGTATTCTGTATAATAGCTCTCGGTGTCATCTTTAATGAACTAATGGACACATCTTTAATGGACTAGTGGACGTATTTATAATGGACCAATAGACGTATTTTTATGGACTAATGGACACATCTTTAATAGACTAATGGACACACATCAAACTGTTTTCCAAAGAAAATTGTCAAGAAATTTTGTGTTCATAAGTTTTGTCAAGAGAGACTAAGCATTACTCCAGTTATGGTGACATAGCCTGAAAAACATTACGATTGCGCCATCACGCCATCACGCCATCAGATTGGAAGAATGGAACATTCTTTTCCTATTCATATTACAGAAGTACCGAAGCGGGGGGTGGGGGGGGGGGGGGGTGGAAGAGAAAAGCATATAAAACTAACAAATATGCAATCAAGTTTTGTTGGAATACAAATGAAGGTTATTGGCTATTGGTGTGCATATTTTTAGACGCAAAATTGACAACTGATTTGATTCGGCATTTTATTAAGTTTTTGAAGTTTTCTTTTCTTCAGAATCCCCAATACATGAGGCCACCTTATTTAATGGGTAAATATTAACAATATCCTAATTTCCAAGATTTAAACAAATGCAATGCTATGTAACCATGTGATATATTAATTTGTGTTTTCGGGTATATTTATAACAAAGAAATATAGACTAAGTCAGGCGTTTAAGAACTTTAATAAGGAAACATTTATTTTTCAGCATGGGATGGTTCAAATTGTACCAAATAACCTATTTACTTGTTGTATTGACATATATACAAACGCAGCTATGGATGCATATATGACGCTTAATTATCAAAATAATGGATTTTCCTCTTTATGCTATTCAAGGTATCACTACACCAATTAAGTTCCTCATATATTTCGGGCCACGATTGACCGAGTTGTCTCAGGGGCTCGCCTTTACAGATCACTCACCCATCTCACCTCTGTCGGCGTATGTTCGAGTCTCGGCTCGGTCAACGTGGGTATGTGGGAAAGCTTGCCAGTAGCTTCCCGTGGGTCGGTGGTTATTCCCGGGTTCTTCATCAGCCAAATATACTGCTGAAAATAAAAATGGCGTTAAACACACAAAAATAAAAACAAAACAAAATCCTTGTATATTTTCTTCATTTCTCCACATTTTGTCATCAAATCGGTACAATTATTAGGTTCTGATGTTATCTTACTTATGTTGGGCACTAACTTGTCAATATAATGAACTTTATTTCACATACACTAATGAAAATTAGTATGTGGCTGCATCACAAGAGGTAATTCAATGATAAAAAAAATGGTCATTGCGACATAATTTCCACGCTTGAGTGACGTTTGTATTTTCACCATTTCTTTCTTACATCCTACGTACCTTTAACATTATTACAGCTGGACTGGGGCTATAATGTGTGTGGGGCTATAATGTGTGTGTGTGTGTGTGTGTGTGTGTGTGTGTGTGTGTGTGTGTGTGTGTGTGTGTGTGTGTGTGAATTGGAACTTGTACTGACCTCCCTAATATCAACCGTTCTCTTCTGACAAGCAAATGAGGTTGCTAGTGGGTTATTGAACGTTTGAAATGAACAGATCTTAACTCTCAGGCTATAAATGACAGCTGTGCACACAAGGGTTAGAGGCTGTATTTAGCTGTAACAATGTTTTGATGAAATAGACCTTAAATTACCATAATTCCTATTCTAAATTAAAAGTTTAAATTTTTTACTTAAATGTACACCAAAGGAAATACCTATATCTTCCCTCTATTCTGATTTTTGTCTCTAAGTTATAATTAATATAAACCGAGACATCTTTACTGAAAAGATTTCTTATTTCTCTTCAACTCGCGAAATGTAATTTCAGATATAAAAAAGTCTTATAAAGGAAAATAGACTTCATTCTTCGAGAAAAAATAGCAGCAGTACATTTTTCATGGTGTAGAGTCCAACATATACAGTTCTTTATTGTATTACCCATACAGAATTAGTAAAGTGGTTTACACAAAACCCTATTATTGATGAATAGGAATGTTTTGACGACCTGGAGCTCAGCGTAGACTCGTCGTCTGGTGACGAAACATTGCTTGTTTTTTTTTTGTTTTTGTTTTTTTTTTTTTTTGGGGGGGGGGTCTTTTTGGGGGGAGGGTTGTTGTTTTGTTTGTTTGTTTGTTTGTGTTTGTTTTTTAGGGGTTTTTGTTGTTTTATTTGTTTGTTTGTTTTGTTTATTTGCTGGTTTTCACGACATTTTTAAAACATATCATTGGCTATAACATGCTGAGGAAATGGGAGCTAAGTGCCTTTCCCAAGGGCACACCAGGACAACCAATCCGGGCTGGTTTGGACGGGTATCAAACCCGCCACCCTCGGATTACAATTTACACGCTCTCCAAACTAAGCTACCAAAGTACCTTGTTAGAAAGAATAATCATTTACAAAACAAAGAACACACAATAGTGGACTTTGTGGCAACCGTGACAGAGCCACTTTAGAGCTGTTGAGTGTTTTGATTTCCTGCTTTGATCTTAATGTAATTGTCTTAGCCCGCAGGCCGTAATTCTTGATGGTTAAAATGGTGTTATATATATATATATATATATATATATATATATATATATATATATATATATATATATATATATATATATATATATATATATATATATATTCAAAATTTGTATCTCACATTTTGTAAAAAGAAATAGAACTCAGCACATATTCCATCACAATATCAATACAACAACAACAGAATATTATAATCATTCGTAATAGTATCATGAATCTCTAGAACTATATATTTACAAACACAACAACAAATGGGACGAGCACTCAAAGACAACGTCTATTTTTATTCCTTCCTTCAACGATACCCTTAACACAAGAACTTACAATTGTACCCATTCCTAATTGCCTCAATGATACAACACATTATATATGGACATGGGTGTCTATCCTAGGTGAAATGATATTTTCTGGCGACAGGCGTTCTACATTCACACCTATATATCCTAACATTGTCACGTGGAATATGCTTGAGTACAAGATTCAACACATCACCACAAGCCTAATTCCGCATGCCTTTCTAAAATTAAGCAAATAGTTCGCGTAGTACACATAATGAAATAATTTCTCTAGAATTAATAAACTCAGCAGTCTTCTTCTTCTTCTTCTTCTTCTTCTTCTTCTTCTTATTATTATTATTATTATTATTATTATTTGCAGTGTCAGAAAAAATTACGAGCAGGCCCTTGCTTCGAGACAAGATCTAAGAAATTTTGTACGGGGATTGCTGCCAGAGAAAACTAGGTAAGTTGTTAGTCTTTTGGTCAAATATGGCATTGCTGTATATTATTATATTATCAGATAAAAGATTGAGTGCAGTTTGAATTAGACCCCAGCGATGGACTGGTTCAGGATACATGCTTTGTCATTATAGCAGAACTTAAGAGGGCAACTGAAAGCAGAAATATACTACTTAAGCTCACATTTTCTTCTCCATTGTCAATACTCACAATTAGGGTGTGATAATATTCGTTGAAACCCTAATGTAGTACTAGCATTAATGACTTTGCATTTAACCTCAAAGATGGACTGGTTCAGGATATATGCTTTGTGAGTAAAGCAGAGCTTAAGAGGACAAGCCGCTCTATAACAATTCTCAGAAAGTGGAATATACTATTTAAACTCAAATTTTCATCGCCATACTCACAATTAGGCGAACTATGCACACAAAAAATTCACTTCCGTCTAATTTGGCGCCCCTTACCGTCTAAATTGGAGCCCCTTTAAAGCCTGGCGCCCTAGGCGACGGCTTTGTTCGCCTATATTGTCGTGCCCGCCCTGAATGACTTTGCATACATGCGTAATGACGCTATAGTAGAATGTTTTGTTTTGGTTTCTAAGATTCGGCATGGTCCTTTTACATTATAAATTGATAGTCTTGCTTCTTGGAAAAATAACACTGATGCTTAAACGATTTCGAATATGAGCAAAATATTCGCATATTAACGAGATGATCTGGAATCGAATTTGATGAACTTGTTACACTCTGAAGACTCTAAATTTAATGTTTTTTTACAAAAAAAAAAATTATGAAAGGAGGATTATGTCATTAAAAACTCAGACAAGTTCAAATTATGAGTGAGAGTACGGATATTAACGAGGTGACATGTCATCTGAAATGTTGAGTTTGTTAACACTCCAGACGTTGTTTAAAGGAAATATTTTAGTTTTAATTGAAATATAGGCATATATCACCAAAATAGACATACTAAATGTATCATCCTATTTCTTGAACCTATTACCACTGTAGAGATCTTATTTCTAAATAGATTTTGAACAAACTTAGTATATTGGCTTATGTTATGAAAAATCTAAGATTGTTTGGATTATTGGCGAGATCTTTACAAATAATGAGGTGATGTGACATCTGATTAGCTGAAATGTTTACCACTCTTCTGAATGTATTTATGATCAGATTTTGACCATACTTGGTATGTAGGCATAGATTGCCTTAATTCTGAACGATTTGGATTGTGACGAACATGTATTAATGAGGTTATCTAGCAAATGATAATATGAGTAAGTTACCACTGTGCAGCAGGATCTAGTGCTAAACTGGTTTGAATTAAATTTGGTTCAGAGGCATATATTATCCAGATCTCAGGCAATGGGAATTATAAGCAAAATCTCAACATACTAGTTAAATGATGTTGAATCTGATTCGATAAGTGTCTTGTCACCGTTAAAAATGTTTAGCTTTAGAGAGTTTTATAACAGATGGTAAAGAAGCTGACGTGCGAAAGGTATCACATTTTGGTGATAATAAAAACAATTCTGTAAAGTGATATTTTTGTGACTGATGCCATTATCACCCGTAAGATTCTATCTGTGCATGGTATTTGTACCTGGCCTAGTAGAATGGCAAATATTGATGTGATAATTTAAAAGATTAGGATATTGTTTACTACTGAATATATACATGTTTTGATAGATGATTAGCGGGGGTAGTGCAATAGTCAACTGTAATGAATAAGCCATGGGAGCAATATCAGATTATTTCCTGTCCATCTGTGATGGAGCTGTTTTTCTTTTCTGTTCAAGATTTTATTTGAAATCCTAAAATTCCAAACACTTTCACTTTCCGGAAAAAGTCGCTTGCATTCCAATTAACAAATTCCAAAATTCCACTTTCCTAAAAGATGCTGTCAGTCAAACGTTGTTGATTTGAAATTCGAAAGAAACGGTTGTCAAGCGGTTTCCAGAAAACGCATGTATCGTTAGGTGATGATATATGTTGTACATAAGTTTGTCTGACTGGGATGACTCATACCACCCTAATGATTAGACTCCTAGACAACTGGAATGACTTACGCCACTCTAATGATTAGACTCCCAGACAGTTTACCCAATATAATATGCAAAATATATCTTTAATAAGTGGTTTAATTGTATATAGAAAATTATATGCTATGGAGTAGAGAGGTGTGGTAATCTATGTTCTGGCGATTGATCAGTTCACAATGAAAGAAATACTTATTCACGCAGTAAGCACTATATTCGGCGATACTTAAAGCTTGGTTGTGTTCTCTTTGTCACTTTGCACCATCGCCGTTAAATAAGCGCCTCTGCTATCTGGCGATTTACTATACAATTTTGGATATTATTCCTACGCTGATCAGCTTGGCGGACACATATGTATGTTAATAGTAGCACAATAATTCCAAACACTAAAATCAGTCTAATTTATGTCTTGATTGTAATTTAAACAAAGCAAAATTCTTCATAAAAATATGTTAACATGTGTTTTTGCAAAACGTAAAATTGGCCATGCTCATTGGAGCACTTCCGTTGTCAAATATTTAGTTTTGGTGGTGTATAGTTTTGTCAAACTCTTCAGTTTCAGAGGTAAGTAAATCTTGCATGTAGTCCGCAATCCCATAATGCCTAAATAGAAGTTATCGACTTCGAAAAACACTTCAACTTATGAAGTTTGTTCTCTTTGTGTGTTAATTTCGAGTAGAATGAGTTTCAGCATCTTGTAGATTTTACCACTCTTTTTGTAGTAACGATATAACAACCAGTCTCCATTAAGTGTATATGTCTGTTTCGCTGACAACTGCGTCACTCTTCCGGTGCTCATGAGACCACGTATTATATTGGCTTGGAAATTTAGGCCGGGCACAAGCGATTACATCTGCTTGCTGACTGGTATCAGTAAAGATGTACAAAAATGAAGCATTCCCAAGTACAGTATTAAGTGCCTATTAAGGGACGAAAAGAGTACAAAGTTCAGACTTGAATTTGGCAACCTCTTGTGTATTCTGGTTTAAAATATTGGCCAAAAAATTTTCCTGAGTGATGAAAAGGCGTCGGCTCAACACCAAATGTTTTGTTCTTCTTGTTACAGAGGCTATCAACTGAAGCAGTACTTCCTTGATGTGTGTCCGAGTGAGACGGTGACAGCCAAGTTCTGGAATATTCCTTACCAATCCGGGCACAGATGTTGGATCATACAGCCTGTGTCGTACACCAAGTGTCGCGCGTAGGTGAAAAAAATAAATAAATAAATGAGTAGTATGCATATAGACAGATCTCGGCCGCCCATATATTGAGTTTTTACATCCCACATAGGGATACAAGAACATTCAAAATCAAAATTTAACAAAAAATCTAGACCAGGAAGACAAAGGGTGTTTTGAAAATCAAAAAATCAAAAATCACTAGACCACTAATATTGTTCTCGATCACCATCCTGTATAGGAAATTGACAACAATAGATTAAAAACAATTACAGAATCAGTCAGACTAGGGTATAAACAATAAAATGTCGTCAGCTATGATTTTGACAGGTAAATAAATGTTACACAGTAAGCAGGGCCGTGTGGTGTAGACGTAAAGTTTTGAATTACAATGCAAAAGGTCTCTCGTTTGAAACTCGGCAGAGATGAAAAGTAATTTTATTTATAAAAGAGCTGAAATAAAGTGAATATCATTCGTGATTTCGGCTAAAGTCCTCATGAAACGATGACATGACGTATATGTACACAAGAAACGTTGACGTATATGTACACATAACAAAACGACGTATATGGACGCAATAACCATGACGTAAAACACTTAAACCTGCACTCATGAAAAATAAGTAAATATATATTGAAATAATTCTAGTTAAGTAAATAACAATAATGAAAACAATATTTAAATATTGAAGCTGTAATGAATCAGAATGAACGATTCGATAGTTGTCCATACCAAAACAAATTAGAAAAGAATTTAAAGTTGGGCACCTGCAAAGATTGTTTAATCAATCACAAGGAAAATTATCAGGAAATTAATTTACTCAGATCATACAATCGTGAGATGTTTAACAAAATCAATAATGTAGCATTGTCTACGTATGACGACAAGTAACACTGGTCTACAAATGTTTCGAAGTCGTCTGCTTCAGAGATAAAATGTGCTATTTATTAGGGATTTTGATGTGCTGAATTCAAATATGACAATTAAAACAACTGATTTCATACTGTTTCCAAGATATTTAAGTTTTTACATTTAACCTCTATGTATATTGTGTACATAGTAGATTTTTAATCATAAATTGTAAACCTAGGTCTTTCCATGTGTTTATGGTTGCTTTACATGATAATATTTCACCTGTCCTGTTTATGTGACACTTTAAAAAACAGCAAAAGGGTTATATAAATAAAAAATATATTGAAACAAAAGTCAAAAAACTATTATGTATATATAAGTACATAGTTTAGTCCTCATTCCGTGTCTACTCGGCGCTTCTTGGCTTGTCTCTTGTATTCATTAAATGGAGCATATCTTGTCACTGTCCAGCAATAGTCTGCAAGCATTGATGGGCCCCATTTGCCCTGATAGTGTTTCTCCATTGTTGCAATGTCCTGGTGAAATCGCTCGACATGCTCATTGCTCACTGCTCCGCAGTTCGATGGAAAAATATCTAGATGAGAGTGCAAAAAATGTATCTTTAGTGATATGTTGTAACCAAGGCTTTTGTATGCCTTGAGGAGGTTTTCAACCAACTCCCTGTAGTTGTCTGCCTTGTTGTTTCCGGGAAAATTTGTTGCCACTAACTGGAAAGCTTTCCATGCCGTCTTTTCCTTGTCACGCAGTGCACGGTGAAATGCATCATCTCGAAGAAGTTCACGAATCTGAGGACCAACAAAAACACCTTCCTTTATCTTAGCTTCACTTAACCTTGGAAATTTTCCACGTAGGTATTTGAAAGCTGCTTGTGTTTTGTTCATGGCCTTGACAAAGTTCTTCATCAGACCAAGCTTGATGTACAAGGGTGGTAACAAAATCTTCCTTGATTCAACAAGTGGTGGATGCTGAACACTTTTCATCCCAGGCTCAAATGATGTCGGAGTGGCCAATCTCTCTTAATGTAGTGGGAATCTCTCGCACGACTATCCCATTCGCAGAGAAAACAGCAGTATTTTGCGTATCCAGTCTACAGACCAAGCAAGACATCAAGAACCTTGAAATCGCCACAAAGCTGCCACTGATGTTGGTCATAGCTTATGCACCTCAAAAGTTGTTTCATGTTTTCATAGGTTTCCTTCATATGGACTGCATGACCAACTGGAATTGATGGAAAACACGTCCATTATGCAGCAAAACAGGTTTAAGACTCGTCTTCGATGAATCAATGAACAGTCTCTACTCATCTGGATCATGAACGATGTTGAGGGCTGCCATCACATCATCGATGTTGTTGCAGGCTACAAGATCATCTTCCATGAAGAAGAATGGGACAAGATCCTTTTGACGGTCACGGATCATGAAAACCCTAACATCACCTGCCAGGAGATTCCACTGCTGTAATCTGGAGCCCAGCCGCTCTGCCTTGCTCTTGGGTAGTTCCAAATCCCTGACAAGGTCATTCAGTTCACCTTGTGTTATGAGGTGTGTTTCAGAAAAGGAGGATGGGAGAAAATATGGGTCATGTGACATTGATGGTTCAGGACTAGAAGTTTCATCCTCTTCCTCTTCCTCGTCTGACTCAAGTGAGAATGATTTTGGTGCATCAGGAACCGGCAGTCCTTCTCCGTGGGGTACTGGGCGTATAGCTGACGGAATGTTTGGATAATGCACAGTGCACTTTTTCTTCTTTGACACACCTTTCCCAACTGGAGGCACCATGCAGAGGTAACAATTGCTGATATGATCTGTTGGCTCTCTCCAAATCATTGGCACTGCAAAATGCATAGATTTCCTTTTCCTGTTCAACCACTGGCGAAGATTTGTTGCACAAGTGTTGCAACATATGTGTTGGGCCAACATCTTGTCCTGATCGCCAATTTTGCAGCCAAAATCAAGGTGATAGACTTTCTTAACGATAGTGGTTATACTGCGCTTTTGTGATGCAAAAGTCACTTCACCACAAACATAGCAGAAGTTATCTGCATTGTTCACACAAGTACGAGGCATCTCTGCTTGCTTTGGCTAAACAGAAAGGTGTCCCTTTGCAAAATCAAACACTGACAAATAAGAGAGCACGACACTGTATAATTTGTAGAGCTGATATAGGGCAATTTCTTCAGCAGAGTGATGTAAGCTTAGTTATGATTGCATCATCCATGACTTCTAGGAATAACATAACTTATCGGAATAGCATGATGCAATTCATATCATGTATGACGCAATACCAGATTCAGATTGCATCATTCATTGTTTTGCCTAAAAAGCAAGTACTGTCCAAACCCAGTCATAGATTTATTCATAGATCCAGTCAAAGATGTATTTTAGTCATTTCTGGTTTAAATTGAGATCCCTTCCCTTTATTACTCACTTATCGTCCGAAATTCCCAAGTCAAGGGTCGTATATACTGACCCAGTATCATATCTTTAAAACTAGAGCCAATCAACAATTTTAAGCATCATTTTCGTTCTCAGTGACCAAGAATTAGTAAAGTTTGACAACATTTATTGCGGAAGCATTTTGGCTGTAGACCAGTGTAATTTTCGATTGACAACATAAACACATTATCTTAAAAGGAAAACATTCCTAGGTCAATGTTTACCTTTGATACAAGCGCTCTATAATAAAATGGAAACTCTCAACGCGTTAAAAATGTAGTTCTTTCATTATTTTTTAAGGTATTAAAAAATTTTACTTTCATGTTGTCTGGAATATTGTCTTTTAGTTCATCGGAATGTTTGTGATACCCAACAACAAAATATATCCTTTACAATGAAATGCATTGCTTACCATTTTTGTTGTCAATTGCATTGGTTAGATATATTTCTTTCTCACGGAGTCCATTGGACTGTGTTCACTTGTCATCATCAAATTTTATCTGTGCTGCGCTATATATTATAATATAATTTTCGATTCTGCTCTACTGATGGTACGCTATTTATCTATGGATAATTGCACTTTAGGAAAGGACATGCAGTGTCCGTTCGAGTATGTGAAACACTTGTAGAGGCAAATATAGCACAGTCAAAACCTAAACATATGTTACTCATATACGTCGGCTTTGCACATTTTTATTGTAACTTTATCTAGTATCTCTTACTCCTTTCATTTTTCTATGTCTTTACATAAGGCAGTTGCAGTCCAGCTTCACAGAATCTCAAACATATCCGACGTTTCAATTTTCCTCGTGTTTTTTCTTATTGAGTATTGTTCTGATTTACTTGTATCTGTTATATTCGTTAATGATTAAAAAAAAACTCTTTGTGATTTATTTTATGTTGAAACAGAAGCACGTATACCGACTGAGACTGTTTCATTCCTAAAACCACCTTATTCCAAACTTTGTATGCGACTTTGTATATTTTCCAACAACTCTTGAGTATTCGATCTCTCTAATCAAAACATTTCTAATCTCTTTACTTTTTTGCAACCTGAAACTAAAGCCGTTATAAATATGCCTTTCATAGGCTCCACCGTTGGTAGTATAGGTTACAATGATTGGGCAGTTGGTGTTTTTTCAATGATTTATATATATGAAAGAGACGGCTTAGACTTAGAGTGGTACCCGTTTTTTCCTCTGTATATATTGGTCTTTGAGTCGCATTAGTCGCTGGACACTCCTTGTCCGCAACAAGGAAGAGGTATTCCCTTGAAATTCCACAGGCTCCACCGAATTAGGTTGCACAGTCCTATTTATGATTGTACCGGACACGTTATTCCTACGGAATACTTCGCCAGACACCTTGTGTCCATGTGCCCCCTTTTTGCACATTTTCCGCACACCTTAGGTGACAATGTTAACTGTTTTCTTCGGCTTGCTTTGTGAAACAGAAATGTAGCTATGCTTTGATGCAGAAGTACTCATTCTGCTTTGCAGGTGCTACACTATTTATTGTACAAAAAGCACAATAAATGTTTTGCAATACATTTATTTAATAACAAGCTCATAAGGAATTAGGTATTCAATGGTGAACTGGCTAAAGAAACAAAAGAATGATTACCTTTACAATTTCGTCAATATCCATGCCTGTCAGTGTGCCGTTTGCAACTTCAATGGCCTATTCAAAATCATGGTGCAGGCTGCAATAAGAGCAGGGTTTTATATTGCATGATAAATTGTGTTAATAATGTATTTTTTTCAGTCGACATGTGACTACAGGTAAAAGCTATATTATTGATTAGCCATCTAAAGTTGAAACATTAATGGTTTTCAACTGTAAGAAACTGCACGATGTTTTCTTGCTGTTGTGTTTTGGTTGATTCTTAATCGTTAACTTTGATTTCTTTTTAAATGATTACAACTGGATGCTGAAGACTTTATAAAAAAAACATGTTTCCTTTTTTAAAAATGGACAAGACACCTAAAACAGCTAAACCACCTCCTATCAAACAGATTGGGTTGTTTGAACTTGTATCATTTCTTTCACGTCGTGTGCCAGACGCTTCGTGTCCGTGTGCCAAGTGACTTTCTCTGGTGACCCAGAGTTCATCCTTTTTCTTCGTCTACAGTAATCAACCTTTTGTAAAAAAATCATTCTACTTTTCCAGTTCAAATTATAAAGTAATTCCATTCAACCTCTTACCCCCAGTTTGGTATCACATATCGCTTGCTAATTCTGGTGTTATCGGCGTATAGTAACTCCTAACATCGTATAATACTGATTTGTTTTACTCCATGTACCTCCAGTCAAGACGAAGACTAATATTAAAATTATTACAGATTAAATTAAATTATTTCAAATCTATGATGTTTCTGTTTGCACTGCAAGCTTTTTCTGCAGGTAATGGAATAATAGCACATCCAGGATGCAGTTTTTAAACATGAAAGCAAGTTGTGGAACTTTATAGTTATTTTGCTAACACTGATATACTTTCATCCTTTAAATGACAGTAGGAAATCCAACAGCCAGCTATTGCCATCCACAATGTCCAGTTAAGACGATTGCGCCAAACGTTCACGTAACACTGAGAACTGTATCTGTTAAATGAGTCATTTAGGTCAAATTGTTCCGTGTAGTTATTAAGAAAATGCTTGATGACTTGTATGTGATACATTGAGTTTCAGTCTAGTATATTGTTATCTCGCTAAAAAAAATTGTGTAATGCCTGTTAAAATAGAGCGTTGAACTAAGTCACAGGAGAAAGGTAAGATGGTGTATTTTTTAGTTCTAGATTTAAGTTTAAAAATGTAATGTGAATATATTGAGACCTCTATCTATTGTTTTTTCGCATTCAGCTCTTTGTTGATTTCTCTCTAATCTTTTCATATCCTTCACTGTAATACCATTTTATTCTTTCTGACTATACTCAATATTTACATTTCTCGCACCTTCCCTGTATAAGGTTTCCTTTGTTGCATTTGTGGCATTTTGCAACTGATTTTGTCTCAGATAGTGATTACACCATCCATTTCTGTAGTTTAGTTTAATGTACCACTAAATTTCAAATGAAACGTCTGAAATAAACTGCATCTTCAAAATCTGTATACCTACAATGTGAAAGATATAGGGGATATTACTTGATCAATGTGGTGTAATAACTCTTCCCATGAACTGATTTTGGGTAATTTTGTGGTAATGTTTGGTAACATAAGGTATTAAGGTTGTGATTAAACTGTACATGGTAAAAATCTTGTTCAGGAAAACTGCATAATTTATAGTTACTATACTTTCTTTGTATGAAATGTCAACGAAGTTTATATATTCTCAAGATTGCATCAACATTGACGCCATTTTCATTGCGCTCTATTTTGTTGAAAATCTCAAACACAAACTTATAATCTTTTACATCGTGTTCGTTTTTCGGCTTTTTTCAAGATGTAATTTGAATAAGTTTATTTTTTATATGTTATCTCTTTCAATTTCTTCCACTATATCGCGTATTACCCTGCTAGGAAATTGCCTTCAACCCTCCTGCGAATGTTGAATGAGATCGATACGACTAATGGAGGCAGGTGTCGATGTAGCTCAGTGGTTAGCGTGCCTGACTCGCAACCGATAGAGTGTGAGCTGGAAACCAATCATTAGATCAGCCTGGCTCCGCTACCATGGTGTTTCCTTGGGCAAGGCAATTTACTCCAATTACCTCGGCACTAAATAACCTACTTGTGTTGCTGTCCGTTAAGCACAAAACCAAACCAAATATTGTCTGCATTGTAGTTGCCTTATCAAGTTTTTCGTGTGTACCATTTTGTTGTTTGCACGTGATGTTTTTCGACGTGCTTTCTTTTTTCCTTTTTAGTAGTGTTATTCAGTGTGCCGGAACTCTAGCACTAACCTTATATCTTTGGTTACGCTAGAGTAAGTGTAATTGTTAGCAATTCCTGTAAATTGAAATAGGCCATGTTTATATTGTTATTCTAATTAATCAACTGTGTTCTTTAATTAATTACTTAATATGTCATTATTGAACTACAATTTCTCTATCTATATACTATTTAAGAAATTAAGAAAATAAAAAATAGGACGGGTTTATCGGAGCAAATTAGAACAGGAAATATTCATCAGATATATAAGTAAACTGAATGTGTTTCTAATTTATCTATCAATCTATCCAACATTTGCGTACCATACTCTCTCTCTCTCGTCTATATTATTATACCTTAATCATCAATTGTGTCTTGATTTAGATTTTTTTTACTTTCAGGGACACGTGTCAGAACTTTGCTGGCGTCCCGTGGGTTCGCGACCACAAGTTTCTTTGTAAGGAGAAGTACGTCAATGAGTATGTTTGGTCTTTTTGTATCAATAATCAACGAGAACCATCCTTCGTGCTCATCAAGGTGAAGATTCCCAAGTTTTGCGCCTGTACCTTGGCAAAATGTTAGTCAAAATAGAATCTTGGATTTGTATTTTTTTCTTTCTCAAGTGGGTGAACAAAGACTTGAAAACAAATCTCTGTCATGAAATGCTATGTTTAAAAGTCGGATGTTATTGTCCAACACTCATGCAACTCTTTTACTAATTTGCACGAACAATAAACACATAGTTTCGTCTACTCTCAATGCTGACTCCTGTTGTTTTTGTATCCTTCTAACTCCTTGCAAGAGAATTACTAAATTAGAAGAATTACATTTCATTTTCATTACAAATATTTTCTTCTCTGCTGTCCGTTGACATAACATGTTGATCAAGGGAGTTATCTTGTGTGCACAACATCATTACAATCTGTAGTGTTTTTGCTTTTTTAATTTTTGTTAATAAATCAATTTTGTTTGCTTTTTAAATGAAAGCAATACCTAGTGTGATTGCAAAATAAACACAGGCGTTTTTTATGACGTTGAAATGAGAGAAAATAATAAAGGACTGATGCAATAATGATTAAGAGATTTATTATAACAACAAACATTCTTGTACATACTGAACGTCTCCACCACGCAAGACCACTATATGTGGCAGGTGACTTTCGTACCCATACTGCTTTGAGGACAAGGCTGATGTTCTGGATGTTTAGGGCCTGTATTTGTGTTCTAATACATTCTGATTTCCGTCATTTAAAACACAGATAATTTTATATTTCAAAAGAACTTCTTACCTAAATCACTCTTGATAAAATCGGTAGAGATTGCCAAAACCTACACTACTGTCGTGTACCCTAGTCACTATTTAGTACTCAAATCTCCCAATATATCCCAGTCTTTCTTGTGAACTCGAGGTCTAATTATATAGCACTTATGTTAAGAAATTGTCCAATTTATTGGAGAAATTAGGATACACACTAATCATTGAAACATTTTTATATGAAATAGGTATAAATAATATCAATTTTATGATCGAAATGGCTGAAGTATTGTCCTTTTTTATGAAAGACGGTAAGTAGGATCTTTGGCATGCAGAACATTTTACTTCCGCACCGCTTGCACAACGGGCCTTGGAGAATCACACCTATGGATTTGGTAAAACCTCATATTTACGGGTAAAAAAACACTTTCTATGTTCATACGTAAGATGCCGATTAGTTGATCAGGCCATATCACTGTTCATTTGGAACTTGTCGGTTTCCTCCCATTGTGAAGCTCACCGGTGGAAATACCTCCTATTTATATTCTCCCGGAGGCCTTGTGGAATGCCTCGTCATGGTTAACAAGTAATAGTTTTTTCTTCTCAAAAAGCTGTATTGCAGTATGTAATTTTGTAGCTACACCAGCTGGGAGCTAACATATATCCGCACAATAATGATATAACGAGTCGTTATTGATTAGTTTGCTTGCCCTATTCTTTGTCTATGCAAAGTGCACGTGTTGTGATAATGGCAGAACAACACATATAAAAGAAATGATACCTAGCGAGGAAAAAAAAAAGATATATCGTATGGCATTTCAATACTATACAGGTGATTCACGTCCGATTCCGCATTCGTTTACGCCCGGCTTTATCCTTATTTGAAATGTTCTTCAAGTGTTGAAACAAAATTTGAAAATGCATGCTCGGGTAACTGTACCATTAAGTTTGATTTTTCCATGGGCACATCTGCGTTATTGGTCTGAGTATTCACCGTACTTGCAAATCTGAAATTTGTA
Source organism: Margaritifera margaritifera (assembly GCA_029931535.1). Lineage (NCBI taxonomy): Eukaryota > Metazoa > Mollusca > Bivalvia > Unionida > Margaritiferidae > Margaritifera > Margaritifera margaritifera. The sequence continues at coordinate 4,062,278 of JAQPZY010001656.1, forward strand.
TTCTCCGCTGAAGTACCCATAGGCAGTAAATAATGAGCAACTGGAAATGAAAATCGGAACAAGATTTTTTTTTTCTTAACTGTCCCTCTATACAGATGGTAAACTTTACCGCTATGAATTTTACATGTTCAATAGCCAGTCAATTATTTCAATATTAAATAAATGTTCCCCATATGACTCTATGCAATATGCATTCTTCCAAAACCCTTATGAAAGTGAACATGTAAATTCTAAGTAATTTGAAATATATATGAGGTGACTTTTTACACCCTTCTTCTAAGAATAAAGTAGTATGTTTGGGTTACTTCCCTTTAGCAAGAACTGGCTCACTGTATATTTAAATAGCAATATTTTGACTGTGAATTTAGAAAACCAAGTTAAAAATCAGAAACAGACCAAACGTTTTCTAAGTTGTGTTCATCCAGACAATTACGTGACTAAGAGAGACTTGCGCCGAGCGAGAGCCAGGTAAAGGTCTGCACAACTGATTATTACTGATAGATTTCGCTTCTCTTTTGATCTTAAAATTGCACGGTTTGCAAGGTTTTTGTTCTGGAACAGACCCCTGTCTATCTTTGTATAGGTTCTATTTAAGGAGAGAAGGCAAGAGAAAGTAAACAAGTATAAGTGTAATGTCTAAACAGCTCTCTGAATAATGAAGTTATTGTAGTAAATTTTAGGAAGGGGACTGAAAAGTATTTCAGTATGCAATGCTTGTATAGACAATAATTACTTACCATGACTTAGCTGATTTATTTTATACAAGTTAGTTTCCACCCCCAGAATTCTTATGGTCAGCCATCGTTCCAAGCCAGTGGCGATAATCTGCTACGCTTCTTTTTCACCCGTGGCTGCGACAAGATTTTCTCGTTTCTCCTATATATGCATAAACAAAAGTATGTTCTCTACAATACAAGGAAACATACTCTTGCACATCTACAAAAGTGCCCTTTTGATCGATCGACAAATGACTGTATTTGGAAGAAAAACTTTGATTGGTTCATTCAAACAGCATTAAAAGTCATGCTGTGATTTGGAAGAAAAACTTTGATTGGTTCAATCAAACAGCATTAAAGGTCATGCTGGGAAAACTTCCAGGGACAATTTTACTCAGGCCCGCTACGATTAGTTAAGCAGGTTTGCGCATATTCATTAACAACTGTGAAATCGTATCGCAGGCAGCCATGAGTTAAAAAGGAGCGCAGCGGAGTTTTGCCTGTGGCTTGCGACGATGATAGTCTGCTGAACCAGCCAAAATTGCCGGTCAATCGTGGTGGAGAGAACAGGCAGCTGTCTTTTAAAGTGAGCTTGTGCTGTGTTTAAAAAATGGCTTGAAGGAAATATTTCACTACCCTTACCATCATTCTTGTCAAGAAATTCGAAAACTTTGTTTTCATAATAAAAATTATGTCAGGTACAAGGGTAAAAGAGGACAACAAAGTAGCACACTTCAGTTGTGTGTATCATATATTAAGCAGAATATTGACTGTATTCACTCTCAAGAGTTGCCACAATGATTTCACACCACTGGCACATAAAGTGTAAGAAGATATTCGTCTTATCCGGGGTACAGAGCCACAGCAGCTTGAAATATCTCTATTCAGTGGAACAGGGAAGTGACACTTTATAATGTCAAGTGGGAAAAACAAAAGCGAAAAAGGATTGAACTGGGGAAATCAGAGTCATGGATTTTTGACATTGCAATCAATGAATTCGATCCATTTGTTTTATCAAAGAAGGAAAAGTCTATGGAGGACATTACCTAATATGGAATCATGGCCTATTACATGAAGGAGGAAATGAAGAAAAAGCTTAAAGGAGAAATCCTGATATTAAGAGCCGAAATTCGAGACCATAGGCTGAAGAATCTCTCCTAGTTTGTTTCAGAAGGAAGAAAGCAACAAAGAGCAGGAAATCAGAAGAAATTCAAGGGATAAATACTCCAATATTAGAGATGGGGTCATATCCGCCATAAAGTGTTATAATGTAGATTCCGTAAAACAAGATGATTTAAATGCAACACAATTTACAAAGGCTGCATGTTGGTCAGCTCCTTACCTCCCACCAAAAGTGAACTCGCCTATCCCTGAGCCTCATATTCAAAACCTCAGGTTGTTGAAAACCTCTTTTACTCAATCTCTTATTGGGCACGGATTTCTTACAAACCCCGGAAAGCAAAGATATAATTAGAAGAAAGAAAAAAAAAAAACGTAGAGAGTTGCTGTGTGGTATATTTATTGCAGGACTGTCACACCTATAAATGAAATCTGGTCGAACAAGGCATATTTGCAATACACTGTACCACCAAACAGTTCAGGTACAAATTGGGCCAAAGGCTATGGCGAACATTCATTTGTTAGAACCAGTGTCCAGTCTTTCAGCAAATTTCGATACTTTTGGGGCTAGGCAATTAGCAGAAGTGACAGGTAATCTTTCTAATCTCAAATATTAAATCGAACAAACTCAGAGGTCGACTTGAAGCGCAACCAGCCACACATGCTTTGGTAAACGAAGTGACTCCAGAGGCCGCACTTACTGAACTCTCTGACAATTTGGATATTTCTAGCTCAGTTAACGGAGAACAGTTATTCTACAGATATGTACCACAAAGATCGCCTGACATGACTATCAGTGGTTTAAATGAGCCCTTTGCAGCTAATATAGCTACTTGACAGACGGCATAATCCAAGCATCAGGCACTACAATAAGTCTTATTTCAACCTCTGTTCAGAACACTAACCAGAAATATATCAGTATAGCTGTGGACTCAGGTTTTAAAATGTCAAATTTTGGATTAAGTTGGGGAGAAATAACACAATTAATATTATTTTAGGTAAGAATAGATTTATTGTTTTAAAAGACGTTTCTAAACTAGGATGTACCAAGTTATATTATCCTGAAATAGATACTGGGGGTGGCTGGTCGATTAAATAAAGTTCTTCCTCATCACTACCACTGCAACCAATACAAAAAAGAAATAGAAAGACACACAACATAAATGTTAGAGCAATAGATAATTGAGGAGGACAATAATCAGCAGTGCATGCAACGAATCCAACGAGGATATATGGTTTTCAGTCGATTATCGTGTATTTAACAAGGCTACATAGCCAGTGAACTTCCTTATGCCTTAAAGTATATTGCAGAGACAATATTGTTGGCAAAGACACAGATTTACTCCAGTTCAAAAGAGGATTTCATGCAAACATCCCTCGGGGAAATGGTGCTTCAGTTCAAGAAAGTATCCTTTGCTTTCTCCAAAAGTCCTTTGATATTCTCTATTGTCATGACGGTGGTTTTACTAGATTTAAGCTGGGAGTTAGCTCTAGTCGATATCGGTGATATTTTGATCTTTATTCGCAACTTTGGCGAATACGTGTTACGCCTTTTTTTTTTTTTTTCTTTTTTTTTACAGGAATCACAACTTTTCAAATTGACTCCATGAAAAACCGAGTTTCCTGTCAATGAAAACTTGACAGAAATAACCCTGAACCAGAGTTTCCAGTACGGTTTCATGGCAGTTTCCAGACTGGAACTATAGTTTCCGATGCAATCTTGTCCAGAATCCGAATAAAATCCGTTAAATTGTCATAACTAGAATCAAGCTGCTTCAAAACGAATTCTTGTGGTTTTAGATCAGATTCCGTTCAGTTTGGATGGTAATTCTTGCAGCTTACATTATTAAACCTATTTCGTCTGGTTTCCGGAAAGAAAACTAATGGAAACCTCAAAAGTCCATTACAGTTTCTATTGCTTTCATGGCAGCTTCCTTATAATGAATTTGCTTCAATTTCCAAAGCATTCTGCCAGTTCAATTAGGAGAGTCTAATTACAACGTTTTAAAGACGATGCAGCTTTACAATTGTTCCGACTCAACAAAAATGGCAATATTTGGTTTATAGATCATTCAGTACTGACGAATAAAACAAATGATCAATTTCAACAAATAAAATTACTACAGTACAATTACAACTTTTTAGATGGTTCTTGATTTCATGTGACAAGCCTACATGTACAATGAAGTTGAACAACATATCAGTGGTTCATTTAAATGGCGGTCCTAACTAAAACCTAAACTTTGAATAGCAACTTTCTGTATGAAACAATAAATCACGAATCTAATGCTTATTTATAGAGGATGCTGGTGATCTGAACATTTAAACAATAGAATACAAAATAATCCTCCTTAAGCCTTGGAAGTAGAGCAATTTAAATTAAAATTGAGAAAGGTCGTTGTTGCGTTGCTACAGGCGTTGTTACTTTGCAACAACGCCGTACACAACCTGTATATGAAAGATCGATGATGCATCGTACGAAGCTCTTCACTGTCTGTTATTGATTTGTTTCGCAAAGGACGGGATTATTTTCATATCCCAACTAATCACTTTTCTAACTGTGCTTTGTTCGCTTGTATGTACTGATGCGTATATTTCAATAGCCTCTTTTGTGCTTTCATTGTTAGGCGCTTTTGGCTTCTCGGAAGGACTGAATGTAAACAAAGCTGTCTCAACATAGTTCGGATCAAACAATATTCGGTGTTCAGTTTATTCTTTCCTGAGATGAATCTCATTATCTAATATGTCGATGTCCTCGAATGACTTATTTAATGCATCAACTACAATTCACAATCGTGTTTGTAGAAAAATGTTTCGTATAACATCAAGGAATATATCTCTAGCTGCGTCCCAGCATAAACAGTAATGTATTATTTCGACTCTGATCTTGCTTTTTCCTTAAGCATAACCACCAAGTTATTTCTCAATTACAAACTCATTAACTCCGACATTTATTGAAGAGGTATGATGTGATTTTCTATTTTATATACTATTTTCCTAATTTGCTAGTGTTTTTTTTTTCTTTCCTTCTTTTTTCTTTCTTCAGGAACCTTTGTTTCTACATCTGTTTCATTGCTTGTAGACGTAATTATATTTTCTTTAACATCTTTCTTTCTTGAAATCCTAACTTCTTCATAGCTAAATGGATTCGGTATGCCATACTGCCTCATGATTTTGTAGTAAATGTCTCTTGGTACACCCTTACTCTTACAAGCTATCCTTATGTTTCTATCCTTTTCAAGCTCCGAAAAAATAAACATTAACACCAAAGACAGTTTGAAATTGGTGGCAATGTCGTTGTACCAGTCAAACACATCTCCCTCACAACAGATTCACCAAGCACATGTTACATATTTGCATTCACATGATTTTAGATAATACATTTGTTTAAGATGAATCAGTTTAAATACTGATAAGTCTAGATTTTTGTATTTTAAATTTCATTGTAGGAGTGCGTGAACATATCTAGCTCTTTGGAACAATGCTATGCAGAAACATACATAATTGCGGTAGTATAGAACTTCCAAGTTTTTAGCGCATTAACGTTTTTTCATTGAAGAATTGCAAAGCAAATGTATCATTCAAAAATTTTGATTATAATGTTACAGTAGTACTTGAATTTTTTGATGGAGATAATTTTTCAGCCGTAAGCACCAAGCGAGCAATAAGCACTTATTTTTGTATTGGTTGTATCTGATGAATTGTGAAGCAGCAATGTCTTTTACAGTTTTAATTAGACTGTAATAATTGCATTTGTTTTGTAAGTGAAAAAACCCACAGCTACTGTAGTTGAAAAACAAATATCGACTGCTCCAGAATATTCCTGTTTTTGATGTGATTACAGTGTAGTTCAAAGATCTCATAAACTTTACAAGGTCAATCTCCAAAGATTCAATAAAAATAGAGCTAGAGTTCACGGAAAACAAAGTTTGATTTAAAACAGTAATGGTAACTCATTATATAATGTACTTTTGTTTGAATCAAACACATAGGAATGATAAAATTAGTCATAAATTTGAAATCATTCACACATTTGAAAGGATTAAAGAAACGTTGGAATCTGCTGAAAACAGAAGTTCCATTTGTCGATGGTTGTTCAGTTCGCTTGCTGATAACGCCTAAAGAGAATTGGCTTCTCTGTGTGTTTTATATAGTTTTAAATGGTTGACATCGGAGACTTTGTAGAGCACAATAAAGAACAGTGTTTAAGGCATCTTGATTACTGTTCTGAAGGTACAGTTATTTGCACAAATATAAATTAATTGTTAGAACAAACTACACGGGACAAAACGAAAATAATATACGTTGAACTGTAATGATGGGTAACTGAACAATCTACATACACATTACACAAGCAAGCCAGAAATAGACATTGTTCATATGCATTCCGATGAACGATGCAACGTTGGATACAATTACATTTTGACAGCGATAGACGTCTTGTAAAATAAACTTTGTCTGCGACAGTAAAAGCGAAAAAATGGTCAGGACATATGCGATGCTTTTTTTTAGAAATGTTAAAAAATAGAAAGCCTAAAAAGATAATTTGCTGAGGGAAAAGAGTTTTACCAAAGAAAGGGATTTGTTGAACAAGGTAAACGTTTTTCTCAACTGAGACAAAAAAGTAGTAGAAAAGTTTACCAGAACTATAAAGGTTAGAACGTGGAAGTATTTCACTCGAAATGAAACCAGAAAGTGAGTTAACGTTTTGCCAAAGCTAATTTATGGATAGAATAACACCCATCACACGTCAATAGATATGTCTCAATCCATCTATTCAGTTATTTAACAAGTGATACATTTGGAACCCCTGAATTCAAAATTGCAACAGTCTAAATTTCAAAATAAAAACCAACAGTTGCAAAATGGATACGGTCCTAACTTTATTGAGCAAACATTCAAAATTAGGCAAGTAATATTATGCTGTAAGATTTAAAGGAAAAGAATATATATATATATATATATATATATATATATATATATATATATATATATATATATATATATATATATATATATATATATATATATATATATATATATTGTTACGACTCTCGGTCTTAATATAATATAACGGAATGAAAGTGAAACCAACAATGTAAGTAAAATCAACAAGCAGTTTATTTCTAGACAATTAAAGTGAAAATTAAAAAGACACTTACAGTAACGTGAATTAAAATCCAAATAATCCAATAATCCTAATTGTCATAATCAAAAGTCCTAAATATAGAATATTCCAAATGAATTCCAGTAGCCTTTAATGTCCTAATGTGATAGAAGTCTTGAATGTTCTGATATGTCTAAATGATGTAATCTAGAATATCACATAAATTCACATAAATCCCTTAAAGTATTAATCCAATATGAGAATGAGCACTTTTGGTAATTCCAATCAATATTTCAAGTAAATAATTCCTCTCTCTGAATTTGCTCTGAATTTTCACAACACAACTATAAACATCTGATTACTAAAATTATTCTTCATAGACTGACCATTTGAACAAGAATGAAATATTGTCCACTAAAATCTCCATATATAAACACAAGTCACGTGACAGAACGTTCTAGAATATGCGTAACTATAATGGAAATTTCCTCTGCATACGTGACTTTTCTCACAGAATCCATGGAAAATTCCAATCTAAGTATTAAATGCTATGTAAACAAGTCTGAACTCAAATTCAGTAAACATGTTAAAAAATGACTAAAGTACAACAGACCTCCTGGACATATTATAAATTCAACATACATCACAATATATATATATATATATATATATATATATATATATATATATATATATATATATATATACATACATAATCAAAGTTGACAAGGTTTTGAAGACCATGCGAATGAAAGGTATAAATATATACTTGTTAAATAGGAAGGATATGATGAATCATTTAACAGCTTGAAGCGAGCAGAATACAATATTTCGTTCAAATAAATGTATGAAGCACAATTGTACAGCAGAATAAAATATTTCGTTAAAATAAATGTATGAAGCACGATGTACAGATATCAGTATTAAGGAGCATGAAAACTTTGAGTTTTTAGAATATATAGAGGATACCTACTTTTTTTTTTTAGTAGATATACGGAAATTGTTCACGAGTAAAGTGGAAGCATTGAATTGTCACGAATGGCGGAGCCAAGGGTGACATTGCAAAATGTTTCCACTTCACGAGTAAAATATTTCGGTATATCTACTCAAACAACGTAGATTTTAATTTTTATTATATATTTCTTAAAGGAAAAATCCGTCGATTTGCATGGGTTTTCTCCATTCTGTGTCAATGCGATTAACAGCCGCATTACTACATCGATAAAAAATTCATAAATGTTTCAATAATTTTGGGAAAGCGACGTCTTACAAACTTAGCTTGTACATATCATGCTTCAAGTTGTGTATTTTGTCAAAATACTGACCGTATTCGTACGAAAATGAAGACATTTTTATTTTTGTTAACACATTCCATACGCGGATTGATACTGTTGGGGTGGCTTAACTAGAAACATAACAAAGCGGTTGTACCTGACAGACTTCCGAGCGTAACATCTTTAAACAAAAGATTTTAATGAATGTGAATTTACATGTAAGGATTTTCGTTCTTCATTTTGTTATTTCTACATTCAAACGTAAATGTTTGTGTGGCCTTGGCATGCTTTGTGGTCTAGCTCGGTAGCAGACGCTGTATCCAATTTTCGATTTACACTTAATTTCGGTTTGCAATCAACACTAATCAACGCCTGGTTTATCCGTCGCTTTCAAACACAGTCGTGATGCGAGTTCAAATTGCTACTTAAAAAATTGTATTACTATATTTAATTACGAGGTTTTTCTTAAGAAATGTGTACCGTTTGTTGTAGAGTATTTCATGTATACAATACTATATGAGTGACAGAACAAGTTCAGTCACTGATAGTATCAATGATTCATATAGAAAACAAATTATAAAAAAGTTAATACTTGAAGTATACTTTTGCTGTTTTTGGTTCGTTTTTAGGCATTTCTTGAGAGCACCTCACTGAATGCATAAATGTACACTAGATGGTCTACAGTTTACACATTTTAAGATCTGTACATCCTGATGTGGAGAGAGAGAGAGAGAGAGAGAGAGAGAGAGAGAGAGAGAGAGAGAGAGAGAGAGAGAGAGAGAGAGAGAGAGAGCAGCAGCAGCAGCAGTAGCAGCAGCAGAAGAAGAAAAATGATATAGGACACCAAATATGGAAATACGGGTCTGAATAACACACAGAAGGGCATATACACTTCCCAAATGGAAATATGAAAGTATTTCCAAAAGTGATATTGCCACTGTGGCGATAAAAGTGGTATCGCCACTGTGGCGATAACATTTTTCTCTCAGCTGATATTTTTCAATATCTCACTATGAAATATATAATAGAACGATTTTCTATAATGTCACAGATTTGAAAAATGCAGCACACTTGAAAATGAATGAGGTAAAATATGCACGTCATGCAAATTTGTACTGATCGCAAAACCAGAAGTAAAAAGAAAGTATATCGAGAAACATCACAGTGAAACTACCAAAACGGGACACATCAACGTGATAAGGCGACTTCAGTGAGGGCAATGTCCTATCATAGTAATGAATGACATTACAGATGAAACAAAAAGATATAACATTTAAAACTATAACGTTGATTCCAATTACATCTGGAAAATGCAGAAAAACAAATACAATGCAAAAGACTATAAGCTGGTCTACGAGATTTGAACAAGACAAAAGAGTATTGAAATCTTATGGAATGTAATGTCATCATGAGGATATTAACTTCTTTCACATTTCATTCAGATATAGCAGCGATTCACGCAAATACTCGATAAAATATTTATTCTTCTTGACAAAATATTTACCATGAAGATTTTAACTCATCCATAAAACTTTCGGTATAAAAGAATTTGCCACAAAATTAACCAAAACAGTTGAAACAGTTGATATGAAATGATTGCTTACACCAAATAGATGAAGTAAAATCCAGTCCACGTTTTATAATGTGTACATATCCAGATTTTAAATATTCAGTTATCAGATACATTTAATTTGATATTAATTGAAATTAATCTACTGAAATAAATGGTACAAACATATTTATTCAGAGGATACAATATTTCCAGTTGTACCTTCCGAAAGAATATATGTGAAATGTTATAAATGTAACAGAAAAAATTAGAGATACGAAACACAAAATACCAGTGATGCAAAGATTGTGCACAAGAAATGAGATTAATCTGGTACTAAATAGAGGCAATGAACATATAATATAGAAAACTCAAAAGCGAAGAATATGTGAATGCGGAAAAACACTCAATTGAAGCTCAAACTCTATGGGTCGTAACCGTCAGGTAGAATTTGATATAGATATATGGAACTGGCGAGTAAAACTAAATATAAAAATGGAAGGGAACATAAAAGCCAAATTCTAAGATTTGTGCTCAAAATATTTTCCTTGTGCTTCTTTGTATGAAAACTGTCACTACTGCAGTTCCTTCCTTAAGCTCAATGTTTCTTTTTTTGAAATACACTGCAGCCTTTCTGTAGGGACAGGGATCTCTCTTTATCTCTCCACAAGTTTTACTCGAAGTTTGGGCTATATATTTCATACAATAAAAGCGAGACTAATCCAAAATTAATCGCTTTCTTACAGTCTGTCATTGTTACGTATTGCATGTACAATGTTGGAGTCATATCCTTCGACAGACGGGAGGTCTATAGAAAGAATATCAGTGGAAACTGAAAGTGGAGAAATGAATATACTTTAAAAATAGGAACAAGTGAAACAGTTGAAAGCTGTCCAATAATAAATTGTCGCCTTGGAATGAATGCAAAAGTCTCTCTCTCTCTCTCTCTCTCTCTCCTCTCTCTCTCTCTCTCTCTCTCTCTCTCTCTCTCTCTCTCTCTCTCACACACACATCTTGACACGGAGAAGCCTTAGACTACTACAAAACAACCTCCAAAAATACACATACATGGACGTACGCACAAGTTTATTTGTAGGAAACGAAAGTGAATTTCTGATCTGTCTTGGCTATGAACGATGGAATATATAGGAGACAAAGGCTTTGATATTTGCCGGGTTCCAAAGAAGTTTGAAAAAAAAAAGAAATGCAAACCACCAGCACAAATATTATACAATTATGCAAAAGTTGGAAAACGGCGCGGGGAACAACATTCAAAAAGATTCCTTTCGTTTCGACTTAGAAAAGGGCTTCCTCAAGCGTTATATATATATATATATATATATATATATATATATATATATATATATATATATATATATATATATATATATACATACATATATACAGACATGTGTGTGTGTGTGTGATATAGTGAACCTTAAGCCAAATGAGATACAGATGGGGCTATCTAATGTATTACCAACACTTATTTCACTACATTTTATTTTCCAATTTAAAAAATGCATTTAGTGCAATGTAAGTCAGGTAAAAAATTAATAGCACTTTTCGTTGCAGAATTAGAAAAATGTAACAGAAAGAAAGTGAAACCAACAATGTATGTAAAATCAACAAACAATTTATTTCTAGATAATTAAAATGAAAATCAAAAGACACTTACAGTAACGTGAATTAAAATCCAAACAATCCAATAATCCTAAGTGTTCTAAACACAAGTCCTAAATATAGAATGTTCTGAACGAATGAATGTTACGAATGAATGAATGTTCTGAATGATTGAATGTTCCGAGTGAATGAATGTTCCGAATGAATGGGTAGTCTGGAGTGTCCTGATGTACCCCAAAAATGTAATCCAGATCATCTTTGAGAATGTCCACAGGTATCCAAAAATATTACATTTAAATCCAAAGGTTGATGTAAGCACTTTAGGTAACTCCAATGAATGTTCCAATAAATAATTATTTTTTAATTATGTTTAGAGCAATACGGCATTACAGTACTAAACGGTTACCGCACAACTATTATTCCAAACAATCTGATGATTCCAAAAGACTGATCATAAAAAAACAAGAATGTTTTCAACACAAGATTCGAAATTAGAATGGAATCTTGTTTACCAAATGTTGTATAAATATAAGACAAGTCACATGACAGAATGTTCTAGAATATTAAATGGTGTATGTGACATTTGACACATAATTCTAAGGAAATTCTATTTTTATCTGTAAACAAAATCAACCCTGACCTCAAATTGAATCAACAACTTGTTTACCAAAACTGTCCTTGAACTCCAATACTAAGCAAACAACCTAATTCAAGGTCAATAGTTAACCGTGTGGACCTTACACACAGCATTAAGGTTTGAGCAAATATTAATGTCAAGAAACATTTATAATTTTTTAAAATATTTATAATATTATATAAACATCACACATAACACTACCGGCACTTGAAAACAAATAGATAAAAATGGTCTACAATTTTTTAGAAGTCGTCTTCTTCAGAGATAAAATGCGCTATTTATTAGGGATTTTTATGTGCTGAATTCAAATATGACAATTAAAACAACTGATTGGATACTGTTTCCAGGATATTTAAGTTTTTACATTTTACGTCTATGTATATTGTGTACATAGTAGAGTTTTAATCATAAATTGTAAACCTAGGTCTTTTCATGTGTTTATGGTTGCTTTACATGATATTATTTCACCTGTCCTGTTTATGTGACACTTTAAAAAACAGCAAAAGGGTTATATAAATAAAAAATATATTGAAACAAAAGTCAAAAAACTATTATGTATATATAAGTACATAGTTTAGTCCTTATTCCGTGTCTACTCTGCGCTTCTTCGCTTGTCTCTTGTATTCATTAAATGGAGCATATCTTGTCACTTTCCAGCAATAGTCTGCAAACATTGATGGGCTCCATTTGCCCTGATAGCGTTTCTCCATTGTTGCAATGTCCTGATGAATCACTCGCCGTGCTCGTCGCTCACTGCTCCGCAGTTCGGTGGAAAAAATCTAGATGAGAGTGCAAAAATGTATCTTTAGTGACATGTTGCACCCAAGGCTTTTGTATGCCTTGAGGAGGTTTTCAACCAACTCCCTGTAGTTGTCTGCCTTGTTGTTTCCGAAAAAATGTGTTGCCACTAACTGGAAGGCTTTCAATGCCGTCTTTTCCTTGTCACGCAGTGCACGGTGAAATTCATCATCTCGAAGAAGTCCACGAATCTGAGGACCAACAAAGACAGCTTCCTTTATCTTAGCTTCACTTAACCTTGGAAATTTTCCACGGAGGTACTTGAAAGCTGCTTGTGTTTTGACCATGGCCTTGACAAAGTTCTTCATCAGACTCAGCTTGATGTGCAAGGATGGTAACAAAATCTTCCTTGATTCAACAAGTGGTGGATGCTAACCATAACCCTTAACCATAGTGGTTATACTGCGCTTTTGTGATGCAAAAGTCACTTCACCACAAACATAGCAGAAGTTATCTGCATTGTTCACACAAGTACGAGGCATCTCTGCTCGCTTTGGCTAAACAGAAAGGTGTCCCTTTGCAAAATCAAACACTGACAAATAAGAGAGCACGACACTGTATAATTTGTAGAGCTGATATAGGGCAATTTCTTCAGCAGAGTGATGTAAGCTTAGTTATGATTGCATCATCCATGACTTCTAGGAATAACATAACTTATCGGAATAGCATGATGCAATTCATATCATGTATGACGCAATACCAGATTCAGATTGCATCATTCATTGTTTTGCCTAAAAAGCAAGTACTGTCCAAACCCAATCATAGATTTATTCATAGATCCAGTCAAAGATGTATTTTAGTCATTTCTGGTTTAAATTGAGATCCCTTCCCTTTATAACTCACTTATCGTCCGAAATTCCCAAGTCAAGGGTCGTATATACTGAACAAGTATCATATCTTTAAAACTAGAGCCAATCAACAATTTTAAGCATCATTTTCGTTCTCAGTGACCCAGAATTAGTAAAGTTTGACAACATTTATTGCGGAAGCATTATGGCTGTAGACCAGTGTAACATGATAATAAATATTCTTCATTGAGTTTTTTTTATCAACGGAACCTTATGGAAATTTAACATTACTGATGACACTATGAGGATCTATATAAATTTTAACATAATGGAACGGTATGTGACCCTATGGAAACTGAACGCTATAGGACACTACAGAACACTGTAAAAAATTAACATGGGAATAAAACACAGGATTTGATATACATATACACACCTAATTACAGACAATGACTCACTGATAATTGCAATTGCATTAGTTGGTAGATGTAACGAAGATTTTAATTGGTCAGAATGTAACCATGTGATCAGGCTGAGCAGCGTTTATGTCTGCAGAAACTGTATTGATAGCTACTTTATACCAACTTCTATAAATAGAGTCACGTGCAAAGTAGCCAATGTTAACACTGAAAGAGAAGGCATACACAGTGCATGCCTTTGAAACGAAATCAAAATGTTAGTGGATTTTTTTCTTCTGAAAATTGAATGCATTGACTTTGACACAATCAAATAACAAATATTTTCCAAAAATTCTGAAAAAATCTCTTTTTTTGTGTACTATATTTGATATAAATCTGGATAAAAATGTTTATATACGCTAGGTCAGGGTTTGTTGTGTCGTCGGTATTCTGCATGCAAGTGGACGATATTTCACAAGCTGAATTATCAAGCATTCTGAATGAATGAACCAACTAAACTTAAGTCACTTGCCAGTTGAACAGTCGGATGACCACAAACCAAAACGATTTAAATCTCTCAAAGAGGAAGGATGACCAGAAACCAAAACAATTTAAAAGTCTAAAAGAGTACAATTTCTTTCGTAGACCTCTATCTCATGGCTATGAAAATAAATAAAAAAATCTACCAAGAAAAACATTGAGGCAACAGCACTTTCACTGGGGCTGGTTACAAATTAAATTAAAACTATATTTAAATGGATATAGGGATTGGGGGAATGGGGGTGGAGTCCTAAGACTAACACTATGACACTTGGACCCCTAGTCCTACAATGTAAGACGCCGACCCCGATAGTTACGATAGGTGAGTTGTAGGCTAGATTCCGCTCCTTCTCCATCTTAGCTGTCAGAGTCGATGTTTTACTTTATATGACTATTGGACCCCCATCACTATAACCATTTACCGATAGTCTTCATTTCATTTGTAAGGAGCCCCTGTAGTTAGCCTAGCCTGTTAATGAACACGAAAATAGGTTTAAAGAAATTAAAATTGGTTACTTACGAGTCTGGAAAATAATGAATCGGCCAAATCACGATTAACCCATCCATGAAAGCATCAAATCCTAGAGTCATTTTTATGTCCAACAAAACAACACATATTTGCTTTGAATATTGAGCTTCTACTCATAATACATGTGCTCATTTAGATAAAATATTAAGACCATACTGTGGAATGTTCAAAACCTTATATCGGCTACCATTTGTGGAATTTCTTGTTTGATGTTGACGCAGCTATTACGTTGTTGATGGAGAATCCCCTGTTCAATAAATAGCTACATACCAGAAACCTTCAACAAGTATTCATACTCTGAAATAAGGCTCTACAACTGATACGAAATATTTTTTTAAAAGCAAAATAAAAATAAAGGAATTAATTAAATTTTAAATTATTGCAATTACAGAAGTTTAACATTGTTTTTGCTGCGTTTGTCGTGGTATAAACTGTCAGTTACCGATATACACAGCTAACATAATTCATTGTTTTGCTGTGTGATTCGGCAACTGATAATTTATACCACGATAAACGCCGAAAAAACAACATTAAACTCGTAATTAAAGACATTAGTCCTTACAATCCAAAACACGTCATTTCACTCCAACACCCATTTGAAGAGACATAAGCAATCTGTTTGTCGACTTTGTTACAGTGTGCCCAGTGGCTGTTCTACGTAATGCAGCATCGATAAATGTTTGTAAAGCGATAACCAAGTTTGTTGTCGCCCTTAATCAAATGCACTCAGTGATATCGCTACACAATGAGGTATTGATAATTGTTTGTAGAACGATAGGAAGGTTCTGTCTATAATTTTTGGCAATGCACTCTGTGACTTCTCTGCATAATGCCAGATAGATACAAATGGGAATGGCGTGTAGCATTTATTTTTGTTTCATACAAACGCACGCTCTAACAATCCAACACCCATACTTACAGTCCAATAGATACAGGAAGAGGGGAGAGGATACTGTATTTTTCATATTATGCAACACACATATATTAAAAAAACCACAACACGTAAGATGGCAATAACCATGAATACCCGCTTATAGTGCATCGAATAGCCACCAATCAAAACGCGGGATGGCAAGTGGCATGGCTCAGTCGATGTTGAAAATGACACTTCTACGTTCAACAACGACGGAGTGTAGTGTATTATGATATACACTACCATACCATGGATGAGGTGGAAACTAACACTTTTTGTTGGGGTGGATCTGCAGTTCCTCAAAAGACCAATAGTAACAATAATACCGTTGTTGCCGTTACCACACAACCAATGTCATCATCAGTCCAACTGGATTCATATGATTTGACTCACTGCAATTTTATTTTTCATCGTACCGTTGTCAGAATACCATAGTTTTTAAACAAAACAAGATGAAGAGTTACATAAATGTTTACAAAGACAGAAGGAAGCAACTTTTGTACAACAACAAGAAGAGAAGAGGAAGCGAGAAATGAAAACCATATATGTACTTCAAGAGATGCGTGCGTTATATGAATCATTTTTGACAAAGTCCAAGATGAGGAAACCTGCATCTAAAAAGATATCCAAACCATCAATGGCAGCCCCAACAACAAAGGACGACGACTACGTAAATGAACAGTGTAGTTGCAGTTATTGCTGGAAAATTCATGAATATCATCTTTATCGTTGTTTTATTTGACCATTTTCAAAAGGCTCTTTTCGGGGTCACCATATATATCTCAATATCTCAGAAAAGATATACTAATCATTCATTGCCAAACACCAAACCAAAAAAGAAAAAAGGTTGAGTGAATGTATATAAAAGAAAATCATCCATTATCTTACTAAAAACCGAAGAAGAATATATATATATATATATATATATATATATATATATATATATATATATATATATATATATATATATACATAATTTGAGTGAGTAGAGGAGAATAATAAGCAAATCAAGACCGTTTGATCACAACTTACCTTTGGAATATTCTGGTAATAGGAATAGCAATGAATTCGAAGCACGTGATTTCACAAAGTCCATTTGTTGGGGTTTTAATTTTAATATATGTTTTAGCGATATAACCGTATGACGTCGGGTCTCTGTATAATAGTGTGTGCAATAGAGTCTTGTACTTTTTCTCTGACCCATAATAATCCAAAAGTCTAAATTATGATGTGTAGTTTATATAATGACAGAAAAATATCCAATTTAAGATCTCATGACACATTAATGGCCTCTTAGCCAGATATGTTGATTTGTAGTCAATATGGAAATCTGAGTAATCAGGAAATGCACCAATCATGACTATAATGCGCACATGCGTGCACCTGGAATCGAACTCCTGGTTTCAGTTTTACCAATATTCCCTAAATTTCTTCATTTTTTGAGATTTTTAATTACATTAATAATTTTGTTTTTGATTGTAACTTGACTGGATTTTTTAAAAAAAAAACAAAAACCAGTGAGAGATGGATATAAACCGTTCCACTTGTAAATTCCTTACGAAACAGTCTTTCTATTCTTATAAAGATACTTAAACTTTTTAAAATTGAGAAAATTTTCACATAACACTCACTAAATAAACATTAATCTTCAGACAACACCAAAATGTAAGGATTTCATTTGAATGCCCAGCTTGCCAACGACAGATGCACCATACACATACTGTCTTTGGTGTAGCAAATTAATGTTCGTCAGTGGCAGAAGGGACCTTTTTTCAATCAGCAAAAAAGTGTAAAAATCATAATTTTAAGAAAGAAAATTGACGATCTTCCTTGATATTTATACGAGAGCAGGGTCTTTATTATTAGACCTGTCCAGTACAGCGAGCTCATATATATATATATATATATATATATATATATATATATATATATATATATATATATATATATATATATATATATATACATACGTACGTACGTACACACACACCACACAACCATGGTGTTTAACGTACTTTTTCTGTATGCGAATTTGTAAGCTTCCACTTTAAAGGAAATTTAAAAAAGACAGCAATAGACAAGGAAAACATGCAGACATATTTATACTTCATTATGGAAGATATCAAAGCAAACAAAAATTAGTACATATTGGCTTCTTTATGTTTTGCCAAAGAGAAAAGAAAGAAGAAGAAGAAGACGGAGAAGATTTGAAAATTACTACCCCGAATTAATTTATAAACAGTTTATTCGTCTCTTTATAGAATGGACGTTAGACTGTTGAACACGAAAGACAGAGTTAAAGAATGATCAAAGTTTAGCGCCAGTTGTCGAAGAAATTATCGGTAAAATCTGGTTGTGTTGGTTGTTTGCATGTCTCCGAGCCGTATTTGTAGTAGAGTTGGCAATTGCAGCTGGCAGGAAGTCTCCACTTTACGTAGCGAATTGACGACACACTTTTCTGATCACAGATCGCCCAAAAGTAGTGGTCGCGCCACTCAGGAACACATCGGTACCACCAGTACGATAGGATGTTGTCGCTCAAAAGACAGTAGCGTCTGCAAAGCAATATTTTAAAATTAAAATTAGGATAATTCTACATATTGACAGCTAATATTCTACTTTAAAACATGACATATGACGATTCGTCCTTAAGTTTCTTGGAATTTAGTGGAAATCCCTGTCTCTAATATCCAGACGAAATCTCTTGGAATTTAGTGGAAATCCCTGTCTCTAATATCCAGACGAAATCTCATGGAAGTTAGTGGAAATCCCTATCTCTAATATCCAGACGAAATCTCATGGAATTTAGTGGAAATCCCTGTCTCTAATATCCTTACGAAATCTCTTGGAATTTAGTGGAAATCCCTGTCTCTAATATCGAGACGAAATCTCGTAGATCTAGACAGATTCAACTGCATTATCTTTTTCGTGCATTTTTACTTTTTCTGACACAATATTCTCAACTAATCGTTCTCAATCCTCGTGGCTTAACAACCGTAACATGTTAAATTTACCAAGCTACAGAATGGTATTGAGTCTTCTTATTGCATGTATCTCAAAAATCTCTTCCTCTAAAAGCTGTTAGTTGATAAATCTATAACGATAAGATATCATAAAACGGTATTCTGGTATGTCTAGAACAAAATAATTTTAGCACTGGTCTGCCTATTTCCTGTGCCGGAAAAACAACTAACCTGCATTGTCTTTCTGCTATGCTACGGTGTATTAAAAATATATGAAGTACAATGTCTTCAAACAGTGCCCCCAGCTATAACGCAGATACTCGTGACAATCCACCATCTGTAAGTAGTGTACATATTATCGCTTCTACTATATTAATTAATTACAATTATAATCGATAGTTAGCCCCGTTTTATTTAATGATTTATAGCAAGTCATAACAAATGCATTTGTCTACTCTAACGCAGATAAGTTAAATCGTTTAGCGTAGTAACTGTGCCTTAAGCTGTAACGTCGAAAGCGCAGGATTGAAAACAAAATAATTTGAATTGTGTTTTAAAAACATATTTTAAATAATAACTGAGACATACCCTGCACAGTCTTCATATTCATACCCTGCACAGTCTTCATAAATTTAACAGTGTTTAGGGAATTGATATAAATATTTCAAACTTTTAACATGAAAAAAAAAACATTGTTGGTATAAAGAGATCATGCTTATGTCTTTTCAAGTTTGGGTTGGATAAAAATTTGGACAAAGCTATGTTGTGTAGAGGAATAGCGTTCAAGAGAACAAAAGTGCTTATTTGTTGATTCCAAGCATATAAAAGATACACTACAATGTTTCAGAAACGATGCAGATTTACAGATTAAATTTAATGATCATATATTTTAAATAAGCAGCAACAATTCTGATATCAAGATGGTTAAAACAGTGATGCATGAAGAAGGAAAAAAATTACATATTTTATGTGGATTGTTATACAAAAATTTGTGTTTGGTTGAATTTACACTACAGCTTGAAAATCTAGTAAACCATATGAGATAAATCTACAACGATTCGACAAAACGTAGATGACGAATTTATGGAAAATAAGGTTCGATTGTAAACTACACACAGTTGCTCAAGTATATGAAGTAGCTGTAGCACAGTGAATAATAGGAATGGTAGCAACGGATAAAGCAAGACAAAACAGAAGATCAGATATAGTGGATTGAAAGAATTACTTAACTGAACATGCTACTTACACATAACACATCCAAAGGTGAAAACCATTTCCCTACAAAAGAGTGTGTAATTGACGTGGATGGCTAATGGAAGGCGGACGTAGTTGATAAATTGATATGCAGGCATATATAACAAGAACGATGAACATACAAAAAAAAATACAAAAACATTGACAGTGATAGATATTTTCCCGTAGTATATTTGGGCAGCAAAAGTGGACACGAGCAAAGAGAGAAGACATACAGAATGCTTTTAGAGAAATCGTTAAAAAGCGAAAATCTGAAAATGTATTGTTTGATAAACGGAAAGATTTTTTTACCACAAATAAGTTAAGACTTTGTTGGGAAAGGAAAAAGTTAAATACTTTTAAACTCAGACAAATCTACATCTGTATAGGAAAAGTGTAACAGAAATCGAAAGGCTACAATGTGGAAGTATTTCACTCAGAATGAAACGAGAAAATTGAATGACGTTTGTAACCAAATGTAATTGATGGTTTCAGTAACACTCACCCAAGCTGTAGCAAACAAGGAATAAAACAGCATAAGTATGGACAAATATGTTTGGTTATCTTACAAGAGATTCATTTAGAATACCTAAATTTGTATTATGTGAAACAGTCACAATTTCAAGCTACAAAACAATTTTCTTAAAGGGCTACCTTCCTAACTTTACAGAAGAAATGTTTAAAATAAGATTATGGCAAGCCAACTTACTTATTATTAAAAAAATTAGATATCTTGTAAACTTTATGATATTTCGTTGCATATTTAAGATATATATACTTTATTAGATAAATGTTATATTTTATACCATGTCTTATATACAGTTTATTCCAGGTATCGTAAAACGTTTAGATGATATCTTCATAAGTTTGGAAGATATCATAATAGGTTTATATCTTATATACTATATTAGAGTTCTTAATTTGATTGGTCCATAACATAGCTTATATAGACTCTAATGTATCTTATAAAGCTTATATCTTATAACGCGTCTTACCCGTTATTCACTCGTTTCAAGCAAATATCCTCTCTTTGTTTTACAGAGGTTGTCGATATACAGAGGCTTTATTATTATTAATATACTGTGACTATTGGGACCAAAATATATAGTCAGTCTGCAGAGGTTACATGGGGGTCAGATTAGGAATGTTTCACTGTATATTCAATGTGGAATATCATATGTTCCTAGTAATACTGGCTTGCTTATAATAAACTCATCGCATCTGTAACATGACTGCTTCGAAACTTACATTCCAAAATAGACTTTTAAAAGCTGTACATTAGTGTAAGGAAGCTATTAATTTCAACATGTATATTAACTATGGAAAACAATGCACAGCACTGTATGGTTTCATGCATACACAGATATACATATAATCAAACTTCAAAAGCGTGCAGCTTGAATTTTATTTTTATATACAACTCACATTTATGCATCATTGGAACCTCGTTGGAGATATGCAAATACGTATCTCAGTAACTGGGACCCTATGTAAAATAAATAAATTACTAGTAGTAGCAGTAGTAGTAGTATTAATAAAAGAATTTATTTAGATAACACTTAAACGTTCTATAAAATACTGTAAAACTATTACAATTGGTTATATTTGTTATAAAAAGATTTATAAAATAAATGTATTTGATATACTATGTAACAAAGTTTATACGATATCAGAATTAACCATGTTATAATAGATCTTGTATATTAAATTAGATATTATAAACTTCATAAGATATATAACAAAGATTATAAAATGTTTGATAAAGTTTCTAAGATATCTCAATAAGTTTATATGATATCTAAATACGTTTGTAAGATATCATATAACATTAATAAAGTATCTTAAATTAAGTTAAAATAAATAAGGTATCTTATGTTAATACAGATATCTCATACTTTTTTCTGATATCTCTTACACTTTATATCTTATAAATTATATAAGATATCTCATAAACATTGTAAGATGTCTTAATTTTATTATGTTTATTTTCTATCTTATAAATTATATGAGATACCTTTTCTATTATATGATGTCTTATAAAGTTTATAAGATATCTTACAAAATGAATAAGATATATTGTACTATTTATTAGATATCCGATTAATTTGATAAGATATCTTATAAAATATATGTATGTTGTATAATAAACAAATTTGTTAGATATTTTATAAAATTTGTCAGATATTCTATCAAGTTAATAACATATTTTATCTGATTTATGAATCCCACAAATGACCAACTCCTCCTCGGAGTCTTTCCAATTACCTAGCATGCTTTGTGTGCTTACATAGAAAATGTGTTACTTGTCTCTCATGTGCGGGCTTTTCCTCGCTGTTGGCATGCTTTGTATTTTGTGCCCACATTGTAAATCGTTTCCTAATTTCCAATGTTAGTTTTGTTTTGATCTCGGAGCGCATTTGTACTGCATTATATTATGTAGTGGCCTCTATAAACAACAATTAAAATCGCTGCATTTTTCAACAGTGCATACTTGGTGTCTACTGTTGTCAATACACAAAAAATGTAAAACATTGATGTTCAGTATAGGTATGGGACCACTGATTATTTTACAGGCAGAGAACCAGCTAATAATGCACCCATTGGCTAGAAAAAGGATTTAATTTTTATTTTTTGCATCATTAATTTCATAAATTTCAATCTATGTATTATAATTTACAATAAAATATTTACTTTTATTTTGATATTCTGTATTTATGTTCCTAGTGACAAAATAGCATATGAACTATTGGTGTCAAGCTATGTTATTTGTAGCAGACCAGGGGGCCCCTGTTTAGCATCCTGAGGCTAAAAAAAAAAAAAAAGCCGCGAAACACTTGTTTTTCTACCTCTAATCAATGGAAGCACGCGTGGTTTGTATCCCAATCAAATGCAAATTCAAATGTATTCTTTAACAATATATTAACATTACGTTCTATGGGAAATTAATTAGTTGTCCGACCCCTATATAGGTGGGGTAGTGTGTGCATTCATGACAACTATGTGCATCTCTGCATTTATTTCAGTGTCATTAGTTAATTTAGGAGAAATTATAATACAATGGGTTATTTTGGAGTAATTTAGAGTAGACACAAGAGAAAATGCATATGATTATCGAAGACAAGCCTCATGAAGCTTTACAGTTGCCCAGAAGCTACTACCATCTGGATCAGTTGTCACATGTTTCCCTCCATGTGGGATTGAAGTTTAAGTTCTTATAGACATTATGTTGACGATGATATTGCATCACCAATATTCATTTGAACTGTTATATTTGCACTAAAGACAATGTTAACAATTTTTTTATATATCTGAAATTGACCATACGTGAAGAGTGTGTTTTCGGTCACCACCTTAATCGCCTTGTTATTTTTAGTTACATTTTCTACCTGAATATAATAGCACTGAGTTTCAGGGCCGAGAAATGTTGTTCCGATTCCTAATTTCAAATCGTTATTGTGCATATCATCACATTGAATGTCAATAATGTTTTCTGTGTTATTTCGCAAAAAATTGCTTATCTTATTTCATCGCAGATCTTTGCCATACCTTTCTCGTATGTGCTCTTCTCACTAGACCTAACATGAAATTTATGAATGTATTACCTTTTATGTCACATACATTCTAACGTTTATCATATGTTATGTTGTACGGTGCTTTTTAAATGGCTTAATTTATAATCTGATTTACAACCATCTGTGCCAAGGTATTAGTTGGAGTGGATAGGTTACCTCCTTATGACCATTGTTTCAGAATGGGCTATGCATCCCATAGTAACATATCTGAACTTTACCACTAAAATGATGCATGTATTTTGCATTTGTTAAATCACAGTTAGGAACTGTGTGAAGATACCTGTCTCTCAGAATAAATAATCTTTCCTGCAATATCGTGTCAGCTGTATTTTGGATGCAATTTGTCTTCTTATTAATTTTTTTTTAAATTTCGGCTTACATCATGAATCAGTACATACAAAAAAAACCACAAAAAAAAAACAACAAAAACAAAAAAAACAAATTGAATGCTAATGCTTCATTTGCAAGATTGAATAATGATGAATTTGTATTTACCTTCTTTGTTTGGAGTTCCTGACATGCAGATCAACCTATACATCTTTGGTGTTAGTCAGCCTTAGGAACCTGTATTGCACCAAAACTTCCTCTTTTTCAGTAGCAGGGTCCAAACCTGTTTGTTTTGTTGGGGGTGGGGGTATTGCTTTTCTTTTTCTTTTTTAGTTTCTTATTTTCTTTTTTCAGAAAGATTGTACTTTTCCTTGAAAAGTCTTTTATATTGTGTTTTGTGACATCCTTCTCTACATTTTTTTCATTTGTTACACCCTTGTATTGAGAAATATTTCCTGGTTTGAAATGATAGTGTTTCTTATTATAATAACCTTTTGTTTTCCTCTTTACTTTCTTTCTTTTTTGATACTGTGATATGACTGTGATTTATGATTTGAATTTTAAAGTGTGGCTGCAGTATCTGTTTTGTACTGCTAGAATTATAGTCTGCATTGTTTATATTATTTCTTTGCATCAAGGGGAGTTAGTATTTAGTTGACAGTCTGGCTAGATCTACTTTCGGCCTTTGGTTGCAGACCCCAACATTCATAAATTTCTCTTGTGACAAGTGATGCAAAGCGAAATGAACCTCTTAGCTGCCATAAGCACTTCTTATTATATTATTCATGAAAATAAAAACTCTAATTTAGAACATTTTCGGCATCCAAAATATCATCTTTACACCAGAAATTGATGAAAACAGGGTTTGAGTAATTTGATACTTCTTGTTACATACTGGCCATAGGTACATATTTCATGCATGCACATGAGTATGACAGACACACAGGAAAGTTTTTTTTAAAACATGAGAAAAACTGTTAAAATCTTTGCATTTATTTAGTCGTCTAAATCTATAATGTATAAATACGGTAAACATTTATTGAAATGCAACATTCATTCGTATCATCTGTTGGCGTTACATAAGTGTCGATAAGTAGCATTTCTTGTACTTACAATACCGATCAAATTAGTGGAGTGCATACTTGGTATCTAAGGTTGTCAATACACAAAAAATGTAACAAAAATCAATTCGGTATAGGTATGGGAGCACTAATTATTTTACAGCCAGAGAACCAGTCTACTGGTAGGGGAATTAAAAAAAACGGTACAAAATATTTTGAGATGCAACATATGGCTATTAAATGAATGTTATTATTTTTTGCATTGTTAATTCATAAAAATCATCTATAATTGACAACAAAATATTTACTTTTTGTATCCTGTCTTTAATTTCCTACTGACAAAATAGTATAAGAACTCTTGGTGTAAGGCTATGTTATTCGGTGCAGACCAGGTATCTCTCTGTTTAACCGCACAAGGCTCAAAAACATGCCGCCTAACATCTGTTTTTCAAAGCTGAAAATTCTCAAACTCTAATGAATGGAAGCATGTGTGATTTGTGTGCCAATCCAATGCAGAAATTTTTTTAAATTTTTTTAAAAATATATTAACATTACGTTCTATGATAAATTAATTAGTGACCCTATCCCTATATAGGAAAAAAGATAACCCGTGAGAAGAACCGAACCGCGGTGGTTTGGATATGAAATTCTACAGGTCACCACCGGACCAAACGGCCTTGCTAACTAACATTGTAAAAAAATAAAACATAATGTTTTATCTGTAATCATTTGACATTATTTCACATGTACAGTACCAGACGACAGTTTGCTGCTTCTTCGCTTCGCCGCTTTCTCTCGATACGCTCAAAGCTCATCTGTTCCTCTAACCGTCTTAGTCTAGAGTAAGTATCTCCGACAGGTATCAAAGACTGGTTCAATTAGTAGGGTTTGCTGCGAGGCATTACATTAATGAAAAGGAAAAGATGAGACAAAACCACTATTGTAATTGTAATTAACACTATTGATTATATAATTTGCTAATGCGCCAGAATCAGCAATATATATATATATATATATATATATATATATATATATATATATATATATATATATATATATATATATATATATATATATATATATATTGCTTCTATATTCTTTCCGCAAACACTGTCAAGAAGATCGGTTATCTAAAACATTGTTCAAACTTGAGAACATATTCAAGTATTACTACAAAATTGTCCAAATGTAATTCGTACGATGGGTGTGGGAATTGTCTTCTCAAATGTGCCTTTTTTTAGCATCATTTTGAACATACCCTTTAAATATAATTTGGATTTGTTCTTCGTAGGATCAGACGTTCTACATTTGTATAGGTTGCATATATTTTACGATAATCTGTATTGAAGTCGACTACCATAACGTGACAGAAAATGTACAAGCCGAAAATTATAAATACATATTTCCTTCATTTAGAGAGATACGTATGATGGTTGAAAAATTATTGAGTTTGTTCATTGTCTCGAGCAAGGAAGGAAATACATATTAGAATGTTATTGTGATGTAATAACGCCATCATCATTCTGCAATAAAAACACTTTATCCGGAACAGAATTGTACAATTCCAGATTTATAGTTTTGATAGCATTTATCACATTCTACTGTTGCTAGCAATATATATATATATATATATATATATATATATATATATATATATATATATATATATATATATACCATTTTTTTAGATAGAATTGTTTTGTAAACCTTGAGATTATGTGAACGATCCCGTTTGTGCATACGAACGTGAATGAATGGAACCGCCGCAATACTCCCCTGAGAGAGAGAGAGAGAGAGAGAGAGTTGCGTTGAAAACAAATATTCTTAAACCTGAACATGCGCGGGAATGGTCTATCGATGTGTACATGGGACTTCAAATTTGGCTCAACAATTCAAGGACAGCGTTGAAGAGAATGAGTGATGCGCTAAACTTAGAAAGGCGTTTAGATAATGGACACTCTTTGCTGATTCTGCTTTAGAAATAGTTTAAGCAAAATTGATTCCTGTATCTTTTCAGAAACTCATATATTTTACATGCATTCAAATTCGGAAACAAGGGCGATGCCATTATATAAATCCCTCACCTTTAACATTTATTCAATACATTAACGATACGCAACATTTACAAGTTAAGTGAATAAATTATCACATAAATTACCAGAATTATGTCTAAGTGTATAATGGTAGGCAACAACAGAGAAAGGAGCATGCCTAGTTAATATGTTGCATTTCTAATGTGCAAACATTCACCAAGATATGAAAGAGTTAAGAAACAAAATTAAACGGTGCTTGACCGCATGTGAAATTTGCAAGTTAAGTTACAGAATATCAAATCTCATTGATTAGTGGTAAATCTGTTTGCATAATAATATAATCAGGGACATCAGTGAAGATTCGTATTACATCTATTAAATGTTCCACAGTTCAGGGAAAAAGTAAGTGGATAATATACGTATTACTTTGGTCGTTCTTGAGTATGGAGTTGGCTTGATACAAAGTGAGATTTTATCACCGATACTATTTTCGTTATTTATTTAAAATCTGGAAACATTATTACAATCTAGTCTACGGGAGATATTCTTATAGAGTTAGACGAGTAGTCTTTATTTTTTGTACTGTTGCTGTCGATTTAGTTTTATTTTCAGAAAACCTTGAGGGTTTACGAAAGCTCATGGATAATTTGCACGATTACTATAATAAATGGAATCTAAATATGAACCTTGATAAAACTTAAGTTATGGTCTTTAGAAAATGTGGTCCATTAAGACAAGACGAAATATGGAATATACCGGGAAATATTATTGATGTAGTTGCATATTTGAATTACCTTGTTCTTGTTTTCTCGAGCAATGGAAACTTCTATACAACTCAACAAACGTTGGCTGATAAAGCACCGAAGGCAACGAATATGCTTATTTGTAATTTGAAATGAAAAAATGTTGCTTAAATTATAATGAATGTTTGAAACTTTTTGATATATATATATATATATATATATATATATATATATATATATATATATATATATATCGTCCCAGTTTTGATTTATACATCAGAAGTATGGGTTTTTCAACGAAGGCTTTACAAATATTTGTTAAATGTAAAAATATCTACTTCTGAAGTCGGTGTATACGGTGAACTTGGAAGAATCCGCCTTAAATACTTAAGGTTAGTTTAGTTAATTAATTATTGGTTTAGAATGAAAAATTCCATAACTATTATAGTGAGTACTGCATATATGCAGCTATTTATTGAAAGTGAATCATATCATAGTATTAACTGGGTTACAGTACTTAAAAATACTTTAAACGGATTTGGGCATGGTGAAGTTTGGATGGTTCCAAATTGCTCCAAGTTTATTCCAGTTTGTGAACAAAGAGCTACACTCCTATCAGACTGGAATAATAAATTACAAAATTCTGATAAATGGTTTCTATATAAACACATCAAAAGTGATTTCAGCCTCGAAGATTATTTCAATTTCTTGTGTAACCAAAAACATAGATCAGCTTTGACAAAACTACGAGAATCTTCTCATAAGTTGATAATTGAAACTGGGAGATATGGAAATAACAGAATCAATAGAAGTGAACGATAGTGTATGCTGTGTGACAACCATGATGTTGAAGATGAATATCATTTTATTTTAGTGTGTCCAGTATGTACTAACTTACGTGTAAACTTAATTAAACAGTACTTTGGAATAGACCAGCCATATATAAGTACGTTCAACTGTTAACTTCCAGAAATAAGAAAACAACATGTTCACTAACTAATATATTTTATGAAGCGTTTAAAATAAGAGAAAGATTATTGTTTTACAGTAATTTGTTATAAAAGTTGTTCATATTTGTCCAGCCTCTCCTTTCCAGCCCTTGATGAATACCTTTTTCTAAAATTTTGCTTAGAGCTGTACGTATAGCATTTGATCTCCACACAATATTTGTAGCATGTTCTCTATGATCATGTACATGCTTAAGACAGTAAAGTATTGAATTGAATTGATTTGTAAAGTGGGTATGATAACAAAAGCGTTTTACGGTCTCTGTGCTGCCGCAACTGCAGAATAATCTGTGTCATTCCATCTTTTAAGCATATCCCTGAAGTCATGTGGGTAAACTTAACAATTATAAAACGATTGTCGATCGGCTAGCAGACAATTTACATGAGTCAGAGTGATAGAATCTTACTCTTATATGAGTGCCACTAATGACGGAAAGATCAATGAATACACAAACAAGTAGACAGATAGCCGGAATTAGGAGAGGCTAAATCAGAGGAGGGATAAAAGCAAGGAAAATGGGATGAGGAAGTATGTATGAAAGAGAAAGGCAGAAACAGACAGACATATGAACAAGCAGATAAAAAGAGTTAACTTACGTTTTGCACCAGGTGATATACATTGGCTGTAGAGAGAAACACTTCAGCTCGTTGTTGTTATAGTTGAAGTACCACAATTTGTACGGCAGTATGTACCGGTAAGTCGAACAGACGTCGTAGGTATAGTCTGCTTGTCCGAAAACTTCACTACAACACGATAGAAAACAATCAATTTATTTGTTTATTGAGATACGCTATTGAAGAAAAAAAAAATTTAAGACGGTACAAAAGTATGCCAAAATAAAAGGGAAAAACACGAAAGTTTATATAACAAGGAATATTGAATGCACGTATTTAGTACAATAGTCAATTAAATACAGTCATAGTGACTTATGGTTCGACAATTTATTATTACAAGCTCAACGTTACAATTTCCCGTCAGCAATTGACTTGCTTTTCCTAAAACGTAGAGTATATACCATGTGAAAGAACCGTTGAGGGCGTGTTGTATAAAACAGCAGAGGTCGTCATGTAATCATGCTAAAAGACATACTGTAACTTTTTGAGGGGAACGGGCGTCATCGTTGAAGAGTTGTGAACTTACATATCAAGGTATTGAATTGTCTTCGTTTATTACTGGACCTCTTCTTAAAAACAAAATAGTTAAAACAAACCTCAACTAAAAACAAACATCCTCGAGATGTTAAATATATGAAACAGGTAAATCTGAAACACCAAGATGTTTAAATTAGGCTCTATTAAATAAGTCTGTCAGAAATGTAGTGTTCATCAATTAAAGAATGAAGTACGATAGTTCAAATAATAATAATAATAATAATAATAATAATAATAATAATAATAATAATAATAATAATATTATTATTATTATTATTATTATTATTATTATTGTGTTGGTGGTAGTAGTAGTGATTGATCAACCTTAGCGTATCCGTCGTCTCAGTTTGCGCGGCTCTGATAGATCTCTGAACTTCCTGGGATTGCTGCGCCAAAAGGGTAGGCACGTTGGCCCTGAAAACATAAGGTCATAAATCCATAACATTAACATGCGGGTTACATAACTATTTCTGCGATATAAAATCATTCGGTATACTCAGACATTAATCACATTTATGTCTTACAAATACCAGTTTCAATAATAAATACTGCAGAATCAAGTAACCAATATGTTGCAGCTGGCGTACCACAGGGATCTATTTTAGATCCATTATTATTTACTGTGTGTATTGATGATATAGGCGACGACCTCTTGAGTGCAACGAAACTCTTAGCTGATGATAGCTCACTGACGTATTCGTTAAATGATACTGACGAAACTGAATATGTACTGAATACGGATTTACAAACGATTGAAGACTGGTCAAGGCAGTGGTTGGTTGAATTCAATCATAAAAAAACTGATGTATTGTTATTCTCTCAAAAACTAGAGTCCGTTTTTCCTGGACTAAAATTCAAAAGTTAAATTGTTTTTGACTACCATAAAGATATTAGCGTAACTTTAAGTTATCGAGGCAACTGGACCAAACATATTGATAACGTATTTACTCAACCTCAAAAATGATAACTGCCTTAAAATACTTAAATAGAAATTTGGCCAAAAACGTTAGAAAGGATATATTGTATACACATCCGCCCTTAACTGGAATATGCTGATGTTGTATGGGATGACTGTTTGGCTGAAGACTCTTTTAAATTAGAAAAACCACATTTTGAAGCAGGGAGAATTGTCACTGGTCTTACGAGAAATGTGTCGTGTTGTAAGATTTATGAAGCAACTGCTTGACCTACATTGGCAGATGGATGAAAGTTTCATAAACTGTGTTACTTTTATACAATTGTATACGGCGTCTCCCTTCTTATCTTGCTGACCTTCTACCACCACTGGTTGGCGAGAAAAACAGGTATGATCTTAGAAATAGGAATATTTTAATTCGAATTATTGCTAGACTCGAAATAAATAGAAACTCATTCGTATACTCTTCAAGTCATGTCTATCACTCCCAGATTGAATAAAAGGTGAAAGTTACTATTCTATCTTCATAAATAAAATGGAGGCTAAGACAACAAAAGTGCCTGCCCAATTCTTAGTTGGTAACATTAAATTATCTATTGTACATAATAGAATTGGAAATAAAAGTAGTGATTTGCAAACTGATTTATATTCTAATCATTTGAGAGATAATCCATTGTGTGCTAGTGTTGGGGATACAGGAAATGCAGAGAGGATATTTGCAAATACTATACTGAACAACGTTGGAAATTGGTTCAAAGTCTAAATCATCCAGCAACTACAAATATTGTGGTATATGGACCATCTGATTTTACTGCGAATGTTAATATTCGCTTTGTTACGTATATATTAAAGACACGAAAGCTTTATATAATTAAAGAGTATTAAAAACATGATTTCTCTGCTCAATTAATTACTGACATAATGATAGAAAAAATTCGTGATGTTCTTCATTTTTAGCTATTGATTGTCTTGTGAAGCCATTTTGGTGTATGGACTCTTGTCCAATATCTGCTGCCACGATCATTAATTCGTTCATTTATAATTTCAATCATGTAACCTCTCTTTCTCTCTCTCTCTCTCTCGTATGTACCTATTTTCTCTAAATCACCACGTATGCTTTCATATAATTGTATTAAACCATATTAACTTTGTTACATATAATTGTATCAAACCATATTAACTTTGTGCCACTATCCAAGTAACAAGTAAAAGTAAATGTCTTATCGATTGTAGTGGAAGGACTTTCTCTTGTAAAACTTGTAGCCCGATACCATTTGTCAACATTTATGGAAAAATACAATGCGTATACAGTCACACGAGACATTGCGCTTCTATTCAAAGACAAACATTTCAAAATATTTTGAGTCAGACAGCAAAAGCATCATGAATTACCTAACAAAACAATTTTTTGAAACACATTCAGAAAACGTTTAAAAACTGTACTATTGCAGTAATAATAAATCAAAGAATCAGCAGAATCAAAAACAAGAAACAAGTTCAACGGCAATAATTTTGATCATAATTTCATTTCATCCTCGCGTTTCGGAAGGAGCTGCTGCTGATCGGCAAAATCCTAGAGAAAATAACATTTAAAATTATGCCTAAAACCGACTGATGTCGAGAAAGAAAGATAATCTCCATCCGTCAAAAAACGAAAAAGTATGACTCATCAAAATAATCGCGAGATGAATTCGAAATATTTGCAAAACGT
Organism: Margaritifera margaritifera; assembly: GCA_029931535.1. NCBI lineage: Eukaryota > Metazoa > Mollusca > Bivalvia > Unionida > Margaritiferidae > Margaritifera > Margaritifera margaritifera. Next base: position 4,094,987 of record JAQPZY010001656.1, read on the forward strand.
TGAAACTGTATAGCTGTAGAAAAAATATGTATTTATGTATGTGTGTATAGTGTTTATCGGCACATCAGTGCAATTCAGGCTATGTAGTTTTGAGCAAAAGCAAGTCAGAAAAAGTAGCAAAGTCACAAACCTTCCCCAAATTCCGATGAACACCAACCATTGAACCAAAAGTAAATATTTACAAAACAAATATAAAAACCAAAGCAGGTAAAATCCTTCAAACAGGTTACCTCCATTAGTATCCTACATATTGTATATCCCGGGCTCGCGGGCAGACTGACAAGAAGAAGAAGAATCTCAAGTATGCCTAATGATAAAGATCACATTAATAACAAAGCAAAGTGATGAACTTTTGCAATTTACTCAGGATACAATGTGCTGGGATTAGCCGGAAGAAATTTCGCTAGGAGAAGCACGTCCTCCGGTGCAGTATCAGAACACTGCTGGGCTGGCACTGGGGACCATGTCAGTATAGCGAGCAACACCAGGAGGAAAAGCTGTTTGGTTAATAATAATAATAATACATACATACATACATACATACATACATACATACATACATACATACATACATACATACATACATACATACATACATACATACATACATACACACACAAAGACATACAAACATACACACATACATAACTTATTCCTCTCTCTCAGAGAACCAAAGGTATGATAATTGATGAAATAGATACATTTTCTTTTGTATAGGAACTCTTGTGAAGTTATTTTCATCAGCTTGTTTATAAACATGGTTGACATACAACGTTTGAACTGCTTGGACAACAGCAAAAGCAACCATCTAGTCTACCGACTTGTAACCTACCTTGAAAACTCCGATAAATAAATATATAAATAAATGAACGTTTGCATTAAGAGAAATCATATATACTGTAACTAAGTGTAAGTAATTAATTTTTCTTGTTTTTTTTGTGTGTGTAAAGTAACAGTTACTTAAACGAGAATGAGAAAAGTCTGTAAACTCGCCAGTAATTCTTTGTTTGCTACTTTGAAGCGTCTGTACTTACTAGATGTAGTGCAGAGATCATCTTTAATCTCTTGTCTATGACTTCAGTATCTTCAGTAATCAATCTTCGAGATTCCGTTTGACTCTGAACCTATCATCCGTTTTTATACACACAGCCAATACATTGATGGGCTGTCCTTTTTCACATCAAGTGATCTGAGTGGTCTACATATTTAACCGTTCGATTGATTCAATCACGCATTTTGCTTATATGAATGCCTTGATTTAGAGATATGGTCGCTTTAAGAAAAGACGGATATGAGGTAACGTATTTACGTCTCGGTACTTGCCAGAGGTACAAAAGGTAGAGCTTCTTACACTAGATGCTATGACTGATGTATAACGATGTAAGTACACAAATTCAAAGTAAGTCAATCTTATACTACCGAAGTATACCCATAAAAACTGCAAAGGGTCCTGAGTTCCATAAAATAAAGAAAAATTGCATATGAGGAGACAAATATGTCCGAATAGGTTTAATGAAAATCATATATCTGCAAGTTGATATGCCTTACTTACGTAACTGAGCGGTCAGTTATCAAAATGATGAGGCTGAGAAATTGTAGATCAATTTACGTATAAAATGAACCACCTCCCGAACGTCTCTAGTCGATGACAAGTGCATGCTCCCAGGGGTCCCAAAAGGAAAAAGGAAAAAATCCATTGCTTTAAATATCATTTTATGATTGAAAGTATATTCAAAGCAGTCCAAGAAAGAATGAAAGAAAAAGAAAATTACGATAGAAGGTATGGTTAGATTTTAACAACTAGTTTAAGTACCTATCTTTAATCAGATGTACGAATTAGAAACATTTGAACATAATCATAATGAAAAGACTTTGAGATTCATTTAACAAAGATGTCATTGAGTTTTTATAGGTTCGTCATTAGTTTCAACGATGCCTGATAAATATAGAGGACATCAAACATTCTGAAAATGAATTTGCTATATCTGTAAATGTTTATGAAATAATTTGATCACGTTATATTAACCGGTTAGAATAACTGCATTAGTGTATTGAAAATATCAATTTAAAAAGAAGAACAAAAAATGAATTAATTCAACAAATGCATTCTATAAATGAGAACCAGAAATCGTACCACATGCATAGGGTAAAGGAGGTACAATAATTGAGTACAAAGCAAGAGACCACGATCACTGAAAAGGCAAATATAGCGGTCCAGCACATAACGAAAGCAGTTTGAAATACAAATATCCCTAGGTGTATGCCAAAAGTCATGAATAACTTGTCTGATTATGACATATACTTATTCCTCAAGACATTGGTTCAAAGTGATCCAAATGGAGAGCCAAGAATCGTACCTAGCAATGGTGGAAAAGATATTTCATATAGCATGCATTTCATAGTTGTTAGAATAAAATAAATAACAGCTAAAAGGACAATCAAGTTTCTAGACAGTTTTAGATTCATGGAACACTCTATACAATAGCTGGCTAAAAATTTAAGTGATGAGAACTTCCAAGAAATACCGAGACAGTTTAGAAATAGGCCGTTAGAGTCGCTAAGCGCAGCAAAGCACCAGTTTAAATATTTGAGGAAAGACATTTAATCAAAATGGTGCAATGATAGCTGTCAACGATTGAATGAAACAGCCATTCCACTAAAAGAAAGGTTTGACTCGTCACTAAATGATTATTGCATAAAGAAAAATAGATTTATGCTATGTGATATTTTGCTTAGGTTTTAAGGCAAATACGTATTAAAAAAATAAAGTATGCCCTTCTCACTACTGAAGTGTACCAGGAATAGCTAATGATGCAAGTTTACATTTATCAGGTGTTGAATTAGAACTGATGTTTGAGAGTGGAATAAGACGTGCAGTTTGATGAAACTACACAGATTTGCTGAAAAAAATGATTAATACTACTTGGACGAAGAGGTAAGATATGAAAAACAATCATGAATACGAAAGGTCAATCAAGGTTATAAATATTTTACTATGATAATAATGACCTTCCCTGGTGTGACATGGGCCAATACATACCGGTAAATAACTGTAGATGGGCACTTAATGAACAAATTGGATGGAAAGAAAAACATTTGGGCGAAATAACAGAAGACGATAATACTGGTTGCATTTTAGAAAAAGATCTGGAGAGTCCATTACACTTGCATGACAAATTCAAAGACTGTACACAGGCTCTAGAGAAATCACTTTCGAGTGAAAATGATTTATCTCCCTTGCAAAACAAGCTGGGTTTTTTTTGATGATTACAAAAGTACAAAACCAACTGTCCCAAAACTGTTATTTACAACAAAGAAAAATAAGCAATTCACTATAGAATTATCACATATAATAAAGTTTAAAGCTAAAATAAATAATCAGAGTTATCTTATTTGATCAACAACCGTGGTTAAAACCCGACGTAAGCCAGAAAAGAAATTTGGAACAAAAAGCAACAAATGATTCTGAGAAAAACTTCTTTCACTTGATGAATGGTGCAGGTTTCCGTAAGCAGATAGACAATTTAAGGGAAAGGACATAATTTGCCATCAGAGCAATTATTGACGATGACTTTGTTATGTTCAGTCTGAAAATCAAAACGACCAAATTAGCTAAACCAATTTAAGTTAGAAGTAAAATGCAAAGAATTATCCATGTGACTAATGTATGAATTTTACCACAAGTTGTAAAATAAATTCAGTGCTAGAATGAGTCTGATGCAGACTGATATGAATTCATTGTGCATGTATGTTGAGACCGAACACTTTTACAGTGATAGCAAGGATAACATAATATTTTTCGACACTAGTGAGTGTTTTAGTTTTTCAACTTCAATCTTTGTAAATCGTCTGTAATGAGCTTTGTAAACAATTGGTTTTCGATGCGTTTTAAGTTTGAGGTAGAAAGACCACTAATGATCCAGCATTCGCACTCAGCCCCTTTATAGCAGAGCTATACTTTTGTACAATCATCCAGAGACATATTTCACGATATATTTGGTTCCGTGAAATTTGACGTATCACCAATACCATGCAATCCGTTACCATGTTTACTTCTCAAATCAAGACATATAGAATGGTTCTCAGAGTAAAGTTGATAGTTTCTGTGTGCTTGTGTTGTTGATCAAAGAAATACTCTCTGGCTTGTGTAATATGTTGCCTAAATTTTCCTTATATCGTCACTGATATTGTTTCTATCGCTGAGTTGTAAAACATTTCAGGATAGCTTTGTCCACTTTTTTGCATATTATCAAAACACAATTTAATCTCATTCTGGGGAATCAAGTGTGCGATTTGTTAAAGTTGTATTGGCTGCTATGTCGATATTTCTCTTTCTATAAATGAAGTCATATAAGAAGGCAATTCCATATCTATATTTGGCATATATCAATTGAGCAACTGATTCCGAAGTAATAGTGCCATACTGGAGACAAATGATTTTGCATGTGTACACCTTCTATCACTTAAAAGGCTTTTGCAAGTGTTGTGTTTAATCTGAAACTCAGATGAAGAGCGCAAGGAGAAAGTAGACAATGATTTGCTTGAATCTGAAAGTCTAATCGTATATCAAACATTTTATCATACACTAAACTGTTTAACTTCAGTACCTGTATTTTATGATTTACCTGACCCTGATAGATATTTTTTAAATTTATCATTCCTAACTCCTTGTTCAATCCTGTTTGTCCTATCAGATGCAAGCAATCACAAATCTTGGTGTATAATGAAAACTTTGTAGACATTTAACTTGAAAAGATCATCAATTCTGTAGAAAATAGTGATGTATTTCGCCTCCATTTACCTTCAACCACATTGACTGCTCGTGCGGTTCACCTATTACAAAACGACTTTGAAAATCAGTTTATGTTTGAAAGTCATCGTGCGATTCAGTTTCAAATATTGCATTGGAATCTTCAAGATGCTTATTGAAGCTGGCAATTATACCACAAACACTAAACGTTTTCATGAATAATTAGTAATCTTTCTTTTTGTAAACGAGTATGTATGTAATGGCTATGTATGTGTATGTGTATGTATGTATATTTATAGCATACGTACAATGTGTACATGTATAATGCATACTATGATTTTACTTACACACTTATTGTTTGTTAGTAAAATGCATGACTAAGTATTACAAACATGTGTATATTAGATCGATCCTATGTATTAGCTTATCATGAACACTTTATATCTGTGTTGTTCATGTTACAACAACAATTAGGACGATGATGATGACGATGCTATGTTTGTATGTTGTAGATGTTGATGGTGATAGTGGTTACTATGATTTTCTAATTTATCTTGAAGCTATTATTTTTCTCTTGTATATATTCACATAAATGCCCAAGTAATTACGGGGTTGATTTCTTAAAATGGTAATATTACACACGTGTGTTGGATGTAATTTGCAACATAAAATGTAAAATTCTTTACTTATGTGTTGAAGAAAATATATGTATCGATTGAAACTTAGCAAAACAAAAAGAACAACAAAAAAAGGGGTTCAAATTCACCACTCTCCTCTGCCACCATCGTCCCAAGCCTTTCTTTATCCTTTCCTAAATATGTTTATATTTAATTTTCATATTATATTGTTCATTATTTTCTACTTGTCACGTGATTTTGTTTGTATAATGGAAAGGAGCTTGTAAGTTCTAATTTTATCTTTTTTCTATCCATTTGCAAATATACTACTTTTTATGGCAATAAAATATGTTTACATTAAATTGGAAAAATATACTGGGTATTGTTTCTCAAAAGAATCAAAGTTACAAAGATAGAAATTGACCAGATGACAATAAAAAATAGTTAATTGAGCCACTTTGAGAAATTAAATCATCCGTACGCTGATATTTTATTTCTTTCATATGACCATTGTTCCAAAAATCAGGGTACACATGTCATTTTTGAAAGTAAATATATACTTGTATGTTATGCTCGAGAAATCGCACGTCTGTGTATAAATCGCTTCTAGAATTGTAGGGATTATTTTTCAACTATGAATTTGATAATAATATGTTTTCTTTGCTCCAAAGGTTGTTTAATTATATTTGGAACAAAAAGCGGATATCTCTAAGTTTTCCGTACACAATCTAAAGTATATACAGCATGCATTGAAGAGTTTTGTGTAATGAATTAAACGTTTCTATTAATTGAGACTCTTATCGTATTACACTTGACAGTGTTAAGTTTGTTCAATAGTATCATCACCATGCCAGTAACATTACATTTGTTGAAAAGTCTTCATTTTTACCATGATCGTGTACTGTATACATTGGATGTCTCATTATTACAGAATATAGAGGTACCATTTTATTTTATGCATCCTATAGGTACTTATTTTCAAAGCTCCATTTCCGTTTCCTCAAGAATAACACAATTTATGAACAAATTTATCAAAATAACATCAGAAATTATTCTGTGTGGTTTCATTATCATGAACAGCTAGTAAACTAAAGCTTACAAAATTAAAAAGACGGAGTTACTTGCCCACTTCATTATAACTCGAGACGTTTGATTATTTACAAATTTTACAATATCCTCTTCAATGTTGAACAGGCCGGTGTTAGCAGACACGGGTTTTAGTTGTTGTAGGTTACGATCAGATTCGGCATTCATTCTCTGTGGTTCTTATGTACAATCAAAATGTAGAGGTCTCGGAATGAAGGTAGAATATCTACCATGACCAAGGTGTAACATTACTATGGACGAAGTCAAATTGACCTGACATGCAAAAAGATTGCCATCTTTTCATGATTCAGCTGGTAAAACCAGATTGGATTTGCTTGATTTTCTTGCCTTGAGACGTAGTTGGCTTAATTATTCTTTGCCGTAAGAACTTGTTCCATATATATATATATATATATATATATATATATATATATATATATATATATATATATATATATATATATATATATATATATATATATATATATATATATATATATATATATAATATATAATAGATAGATAGATAGATAGATAGATAGATAGATAGATAGATAGCACAATTATTTGTATATAATGAAAACGTTGTTGCCATTTACCTTGAAAAGATCATATATTCTGTAGAAAATAGTGATGTCTTTATATATATATATATATATATATATATATATATATATATATATATATATATATATATATATATAAGAAAAAGTAAATAGGTCCATGTGCCGGTTTATATAGAAATAAATTTGTAAATTCAACAGGATATCAGTTATGTTAATCTTTCATTCTTTCAAGCGCTTTCGCATGATCATCATAGATACTCTTTAAGCAAATACATTCACCTACCTGAAAAGCATCAATGATGATGATTCGAAAGCGCTTGAAAGAATAAAGGATTTGTGATTCTTGTCGTCTTATTGGACAGTATGTACGATCGTTTCAGGTACATATCTCTAAACACTATTGTTATAAAGAATTCTGTGATGCAATTAGTTTTCCGCTTTGTTTGATACAACGTGTCCGGTCCTTTGATTCTTGATGGAAGTTGATATGAAATAGACCAAACCTAAAAGAGAGCAAACGTTGCTGTCAAATAAGTATACTGACTGATATCGCATGACGTCGTGACACATTGTGGATTATTAACTATTTATACAATGTGTAATTAAACAATCGAATATAAAAACGTCCTCAGTAGACATATTTTCTTTTGAACCCAGCCTCTGCTTCAATATAAACCTGATAATCATCTGCCCACACCTGAAGTCTATTATTTAGAATACGAGTAAACGTTTTTATTTTTTTTATGTTTTACTTTTTTTTTTTTTTATATGTAACAATGTTTATTGAAACAAAAATATTATTCATAATAGACCAACTTTCAAGGAAAAATCATGTATGAAAAAAAATATTGAACATTTTTAACAAATATGACTGCAGTACATCATTAAAATGAACACAAAATTTATCAGTTTATCAGGTCCGTTTCTATGCAATAATAGCTTGACTTGTATCATCTTCTGTAATATCAACATTCAAAAGTTGTATATATATATATATATATATATATATATATATATATATATATACGCTTTGTCACAGCATTGCAAGTAAGATCAGTTTGAAATTATTCAATGAGTCGACTGCTGAACCAGTCCTTGATGATACATCGTGAGTATTGCTCTGCTGAAAATCATCTGTTTCTTCGGGTTTCATGGATATGTGTGTTTGAGTCTTGGCTCCGTTGAAAATCATCTGTTTCTTCGGGTTTCATAGATATAAGTGTTTGAGTCTTGGCTCATTGAAAGACATTCTGGGTATGTTCACGCTGAAATCATACAACTGAATTTCCTTCGCAAAATCTTGGAGTTTGGAAGATGCAGTTTGTATGCATGTGGTGGTTGGGTGAAACAAAATGTGTTAACATTAATATAGCTGCTTGGTCTTTCATTGGAATATGCATAAAATGCTTAATCTAATCGCAAAATAGATATTAGTTCATGCATCTTATTTGCATGGTCTGGATGTATTATCACGCATGCGCATTAAGCATGTTAGTCTCGCTCAACCACACTCATGATTCTGCTTAGGTAGACGCGAAGCAAGAGTCTGGTAAAGGTCTTTATAACTAATTGTTAGCAATTTCTGATTTTTGTTTGTTTGTTGTTGTTTTTTATGTCTGAAACGTTTTGAAAGACTTGTATGCAAGTAGCTAAAATCACATTTTGATAATATAATTCATAATTGTTTTCATCTGCATTTCGGGTATGTATGTCAAACCTCATTACTGAGACTGTGGAGGACTGCAAGGGCGCCCTGGACAATGAATCCAGCATAGGTTTAGTAATAAGACACCTGTCCAAGGCCTTCGATAGTCTTCCACAAATTAGTATCTTCAGATAGTAAATGGGATAAAAACTATATCTGTATAATTACATTTTCTACTTCACTAAAGAAGCAAAGTGTAGAATTTCATGGATCACAATACCATATTTCACACTGATGCAGATCCAAATAATCCAAAATATGGCTTACAAAATGAGAGCAGGGTACTCACTGACTGGTTTCTAGCCAGTGGTATGCAAGCTAATCCACAGAAATTCCAAGTCATAGATCTTGGCAAAAATTTTAACAATTAGTATAATTTCATCATCAAAGACTACGAAATTCCATGTGAGTACTCTGCGAGTCTTCTTAGAATAGATATTGACTCTCAACTAAATTTTGAAAACTACATGACAAGTCACAATCGCTATTTGTCCACTACCATTAATTTAATGATCTACAGCTGTTCTATTAGGCTAAATTTCTGACAAAATTGATAATTATTTTAATAGCTGATATCATTCTCTCTTAAAGAAAAGTAAATTTTTCATCTTCACATATTAATAGGTAACCCAAGTAAATAAGATACTTCATAAGAAAACACAGAAAAAATCTAATTACTTCAATAATCTTGTGACATTAAAATAATGCAACTATAATTTCAGACACCAAATTTGTGCCACAATACAAAGGTTATGGATTACGAGGTATGGTATGATACTTTTTCTTTTAATATTGAGGCCTCCTGAGTCTGATTTTAAAGAATACATAGGCTGTTTCAAACCTGGTCAGGGCTGCAGTGTTCATTTAGTTTAAATCCTGCTCTCTTACTACTTAATAATTTATTTGTTATTTATTTTATTTTCTTCTTTTATTTTAAAATTCATTTAACACCCTGAATTACTGATATCCTAATTATTAATTGGGCCTTTACATGAATCATACTAACTAATTGTTAACAAAATTATCATAATCTTCTCTAATTGTTTATATGTACGCATTATGTGACGTCTCATATATGTACAAAAGTTTCATTTCTTATCTGAAGACAGATTTTATATATATATATATATATATATATATATATATATATATATATATATATATATATATATATATATATATGCATGTTGTAGATATTGGAGTTTCTCTTCTGTAGTGGCTGTTACTGTTGGGATTTTAATGTATCTGATCTGTGTTCTTTTATTGTAAATATGTACTATCTGTGCACCTGTCTGTTTTAATACGATGTAATTGTCTTATGTCATATCGGTATAAAAGCTCAAGAGCTTGTATAATGTTACCCAGAATACCGACGTTACATAAAGTTTCGTTTATCTTGTATCTTGCGCCATATATATCGTTTTGTCTATCTATTCAACATGTTTTCTTATGTACTTTACAGCTGGTATACTGAATTGGTGAGAAAGCGAACAATGTTTGCTCCGCTTTGTGTAATCAGTGAGTGAGTGTCACAATCTGACCGCAGGACCACAATTTAATTTTAGTTGATTAACAGACCACTCCATTTTGAAGCATATTTCCGTAGTTTACTATCTCGGCAATTGAGCTTTTAAATTGCGCAATTACCGATGCCCAATAAAATAGACAAAATTACATTTCCGCTAGAGGCCTATTCTTTTGACCGTTAGACATCAGACACACTTATTTGCTACTTAACACTCTCATACATTACGCTAATCGGTCGTAGCGAAGTACCCGTAAGGGAAGATTGTATAGATAGTTAGGCCCTTATCAGGTGTCTTGGAGGTTTGAAATAATGACCAATTGAAATTAAGTGAACTTTGGAAACCCCCTACGAAAGACTGGTAGGGTGTTGGGTGCGCTGTCGGCAAACTAATGAGCTAACACAGAGTTAAGTGTACATGAGATAACGAATGAATAAGCACAACAAATATTTACCTAGGATTGCTTTTATTCCACTTCAAAATATTTATTTTAAAATTTCAGTTTTGTCTCACCAATCACAAAACTGTCATTTAAGATTTTCTTTTAGTCCTCCATTCGAGGTGATCACAGCCGGTTTGTATCACATCACTACAATGTCAATGCACATAGTTTTCGGGGTATTCAGTAGACAATATTGGTCACATGAACTATTATTTAGCTGCACTAATTGAAACCTAAAAAGAATAATTTTTAAATATGTTTTTATATTGAGATAAACATCAGGGAAAAAGAAAAAAGTTTTATATATAAAACAAAAACTATTCTGTTCGTGTGTCCATTTTAGCGAAGTTTTTAATTCTGTTTGGCGAGCGGGTCTGTGGCTGAAAATGCTCCGATACAAGGTGTTTCCTTAGAACTGTTCATAATTTGCATTGAGACATAAAGTCCTGTGTGATGCTTGCGAGACAACAGTCTGATTTTTTATCCAAAGTTTTTGTGGGGTTAGGCAAGAAGAACATCTCTCATCGGTATTTTTCGCACTGTTTTTTTTTTTTTAACGATTTGTAATCTTTTCTGGCAACAATATCAATGTTCCGGAGTGAATATAGATTGAGCAAGTTCTTAAGCTCCAATATATCTCAAAAAGTTTACATTTGTTATATGCAGACGATACTGTAATATTACATTGTTCATACTCTAGTTAACTGGTATAGCAAACAATTATACTATGTGCGTTGGGGAAGTGCCGTATCCATTTCCTTTCATGTAACCAATGGAGTGAGGCAGGGAGGTGTTCTTTCGTGTTTGTTATTTAATATATACATAGACGAATTAAATCGTAAGCTGAGACAGTGTAACGTGGGGATACATTTGACACTAAATGCGTCATTTCTTAACAATTTTAGTTTTGCTGATGATACGTCATTGATGAGTCCTTCTATTGCAGGTTTAAGGAAGTTATTAAAGATATGTGAACATTACGCATTTGAGAATGATATCATATATAATACACAAAAATCGATCTGCATGGTTTTTCAGTCAACTTCTTTCAAATTACCATCTCCATCCCTCAGTAATTCTTAACGACCATGCTCTTGCATACGTCGACAGTTATACTTATTTGGGTCATATGCTAAAATCCAACAGGTCAGATAATGAAGATATGATGAGACATTACAGATTTCTGTGTACTAGAACAAACATGCTTTTACGTAAATTTAGAAATTGTTCTGTGAATATCAAGATTAGATTATTCAAATCTTATTGTTGCACAATGTACTGTGCTCCTCTGTGCACAAACTTTAGTGTATGTATGAAAAGAAAACTAGTTATTGGCTATAATAATAGTCTTCTTTTACTACTAAGCCTTCCAAGATGGAATAGTGCCTCTACCATGTTTGTAAACTATAATGTATTTAGTTTTGAAGAATTAATGACAAAGTATGTGTTTTCAATGATGACACGAATATCTAATAGTAAGAACTGTATCTTGAAATCGTTGTGGAACTATGATATTCATTTAAGTTCTCAGATTATAGACAGAAGGAACAAATTACTATTTAAATGTCTTACATAATTGTATTCCTAACAATGACAGACACATTCTGTAGTTGTAGAATGGTCTGTATACTTGTACATAAGACACCTATGAACTTTATGTCTTAAAATACTTCTATATTTTATATTTTATTTTATTGTATATTTTAATTTAGATGTATGGACCATGCAGTCTGAAATAAAGAATTCTTATCTTATCTTATCTTATTCGGCACTGAAGCAGATTCTTTTCAAGAAAATATTGAAGTTTTTTTTCAACTAGTAAAATTACCGATGAAAACTGAATATATTCACTTTACAAAACAAAGATCACAATTTTTGAGCACGTAAAACTTCTCGGTTTAAATTTAAACGTAATGAAATTGCAATTTCTGTATCTAAATAATTTAAGAACATTGCTGTCTCGTCTCCAACAACCGTATGAACTATAAACCGTTGAACAAGCGAAAAAAGCAACACACCTTCTATTTTTAAGAATACGTAACATCTACATCCCATCGATTTGTAATTGCAACTTTTTAATCATACAATTTTACTTGTATTGATTTATGGGTGTGAAGTTTCGAACTTTCAAAATACTCAATTAATTGAAAACATGCACAATTAATTTCTCAGTAGCACAACCAAACTCAGGAAAAGTTTACCTATGTATAGCTGGATTCAGAATTGGTTAGAAAGCCAATCAATGTTTACAGTAAATCGAGCCTGATTGGATTGTGGATCTCAATTTAAATATATATATATATATATATATATAAATATATATATATATATATATATATATATATATATATATATATATATATATGAGAGATCGATCAATCGATCGATCGATCCTCGAAAGAGCAAAACTAAACCCGTCACAAACATAACTACGAATTGATCCAAACCGTGCAATACATTCCAAAACATATAGTCTCTAGCGCCATAACGGATGAACAACTCGGTATTCACAGCTGCACTATCACATGCAAAACACAAAATGGGATATATCTAACAACATGCAAAATTTGTTTAATCCAGTATGTGGGGGAGATTGACAACTACACAGAAGGATGAACCTACGTAGATTCGACAAACAAAAATAAAAAATCGCTTGAAACCCCTTTACAGAACATTTATCTACCCCTGGCCACCATTTCAATGACATTATCTTGACGGGAATAGTCCACAATCATAAGTGTACCCCTAAAAGCAGAAGAGCGTAGGAAATGTATTCGATTCGCCGCCACAGAACTCTAAGACTTGGCGGCTTGAATCAAGAAGAATAGAAACCCGTTTCCCTCTTTGCGTTAACATTTGTTTGGAAGGCTTTAACTTTCTAGAGGTTTTGTGCTATTCTTGTATTTTACATGTTTGGAACTTTTCTTTTAATTGGCACCATATAACCATTATTGTACTGAGGTGCCTAATACACAAATACATATTCGCTTTTGTTTGGAAGCGGTCACCTTCAATTCTCGGTGTTACTTTTTTGGAAGTTTACTTTTGATTGGCACCATATGGCATTGTCGTGCTGGTGTGCCGCTGGGCGTTAGTGTATGCATGCATATCATCCCATTCTTAATATACGAGTTTGTAGAAGAGTCGCTACAACTTTTCCAGTCGCCCCTGGCACAAAACCTGAGCCAGCGCCAATGCCTTTGGTTATACAACCGGCCCAGGGCACAAAGCCAGCGGCAGCTACAAGGCGAAAGCTTCATCCAGCCACAGCCACATAGCCAGAGCTGGAGCAGAAGACGGAGCTAGCTAGCCCCTGACACAAAGCCAGTGCTATCTTTAAGGCGAAACCCGGCACCAGCTCAGGGCACAAAGCAAGAGCTGATACAGAGCACAAAGCCAGCGCCAGCTCCAAGGCAAACGTCTGTGCAGAGGACGGCGCTGTGACCTTTGGTTGCAAAGCCGGCGCCCTAGCAAGCGCCCAGTTCAGACCCCTAGGAAGACTACATATCCGGAAAGGCCTCACTCCGTACCGACTCCAAGGCAGACGAAGCATCGGCGCCCGATTCCAACACTGAGGCGACAAGCCCTGTCCGCCTTTGTAGAACGGCAGGTAATAGCAAACGCAAAAGGTTTATGTAGGTTATTAACTTAGTATGCGAAAATCGTCCTGGAATGCAAAGTAAAATTGTCCATATCAAAGTAGTTTTTTCAATTATTTCAAAATTTGTCTGACAATATAACTTGTATGAAATTTATTTGAATAATTTAAGCTATTTCAAAATTTGTCTGACAATATAACTTGTATGAAATGTAATTTAATAATTTAAGTACACCACTGGATTACTATCCATTCACATGTCACACTTTCAATTATTGTTACCTGTCTTCGATTACGGTGGTGTCTACAGGACCATATCGTATAACGTCGAAGGCGTCATCTGCGATAGAGGCGTCATCTGCGATGGAGGCGTCATCTGCGACAGAGGCGACTGTTGTGTCACGGGCTGCTGAGGATCCGTCAGGATTATATGCGTCGTTGACGAGATATTTAGCATTAGCGTCTGCGTTGATGACGTACGTGACGTTAAATCCACTGCAGTGCTGTCAACATCGGCACTAGCTGGTGAGTCAACGGTGGATGTAGTGTCATCGGCTGCTGAGGCGACGGAACTTCCGGCACTAAAGTTTAGATTGAATGCCACAGATGGTAGATTTTCTGCTGAGTCTGTGTGTCGGGTTGAATCCATATGTCAGGCTGAGATTGTGAAATCTCCATGTCCAGTGGAAGAAACAGCAGAAGTACGGCGTTCAGTCTGAAAACAATAGTAAAATCTCGACGGTCAAATTCAAAAAGATATTTTATTGGAATTGAAGAATGTATAGACTATATGTTTTAGGTACCATTAAATAATTTATCATACAGTTGCACTCTTTTAATCCGGTCCACTATAGTTCTTACTTAAATTTGGTCTTACCTGTTTGGCCACACCAGTTTCTTCCGCCTCCAATACGGGAATCCCTTCAACACAGCTACGACATACAAAAGATATGCCTTCTCCATTGTTCACAGCGGCTTTATAGGTGGCTATATTGATACCTGTACAGTAAATAATATATTGCAAAAATTGTTTTTGTATGTTCGTATTTATCGTGAGAAAATGGCTGCGTTTCATGTGTGTTTTGTGTAATGCAATAAAACTCTATAAATAAATAAATAAATAAATAAATAAATAAATAAATAAATAAATAAATAAATAAATAAATAAATAAATAAATAACTGGAAACGGAAAGTAAGCACAACAATTAAAAAAGACATTGATATAGAAAAAGTGTTGTCAGTCAGTCAGAACAACAACAACAACAACAGCAACAATAATAATAATAATAATAATAATAATAATAATAATAATAATAATAATATGACTTTTCTCAAGAATGTTGCAGTATTTACTATTTACTCTCTTTACATAAGCGAGTCAATTCAGAAAAGAAAGAAAGAAAAAAAAAAGAAATATAATATAATAAGTACATTAATTAAGAAAAGATATGGATAGAGAAAAAAAGAATAAATAGATAGAGATAAAAAAAATTAATAAAAAACGAATAATAAACAACACCAAGAACAAAAATAATATTTGTATTATTTATATTTTTGTTATTTTAAATCTGTTTTTAAAAATATTAGGCCTTTTTATTCTTATTCGACGTGATTATGATCAGTTATGTTAACACCTACTTGTAGATAAACCGACATTTTTCTAATCGGATTAGTCCAGAGGTCGAACCTTCACGGCATAAATATACAAGCCACATCTATGCTACTCATTAAATTCAACTCAGAAATTCATAAATAAATAAATAAATATTTAATAAAAAAGGAAGATTGACAGACAGAATAAAATAGATAATGAATCATTACACTTACCTGTTTCGCAGATGCGATGCTGCCATTTTCCATCCATCACATGACAAAGCATGTTGGCGAGGTCTGACATGCCTATGTCATTTTACACAAGGATAAAACACCATTGTCACAATTAACGCAGTTCAGTTATTATTATACTAAAATATATCCGAACGAAATGTTACAATATAAATATTTATTTAATATAAATTAATCCAAAATTTACACACAAGTATACCAAAAAACCTTTATTAAAGCTTATGATAAAAATTGGTTCGGCTCTTTTATACAAATTTACAGTGTGTGGTATGCTTGATTTTCATACCCTTTTCTTTTCATTCAAATTAGCTTGCATTCATTAACTTAATAAAAACGACATTAATTATAATTAACTGGTGACTGTTTTGCCGGTGACTTAGCGGTTTGTTTTGATTACGATTATCAAAAGTAATAACCTGGGATTAAAGACCTCAGTACTGTCGACGTCTTCTTTAATTGCAGACATCAATGAATAACCGTGTCATTGGTTGGAATGACCATTAGCAATGTGCTACTTATTGTTTTAAAAAATTTCAGCTCTTTTATACAAATTTACAGTGTGTGGTACGTTTGATTTCTTTTCATTAAAATTAGCGTGCATTCATTAACTTAATAAAAGTGACTTCAATTATAATTAACTGTTGACATCTTTTTTCGGCGACTAAGCGGTGTGTCGGTATCTTCTTTATTTGCAGACATCGATGAATAACCGTGTGATTATTGGGAATGACCATTAGCAATGTGCTAATTATTGTTTTAAAAATGCATGAATTGGGGTCGAATTGTCCCATGGCTGGGGTTAAAATGACTTGGAGTCGAAATGTCTTGGGAATTTTCTTAGCGTCGAAATATCTTGGGGTCGAAATGTTTCGCTCCCAAAGTACGACATGGGACCAGTCTATTACCTCAGCTCATTCTGTGTTTTGTGTAGATTGACATTAAAAACCAAGGATGCTCCGAGTGAAGAAGACTCCTTTGAGTGATCACCTAACAAATTCACCGTCAGATTTGTTCTTTCAAAGAATGTTTACATGAGTACATGCATTAATGTGACGCTAGCACAGTGTGATCCTGCTTTTGTTATGGTTATTCAGACCATTGAAAAATCCTGTTGACATGAAACGATTGTTACTATGCACTGGCGGCAAATTCAAAACGAGTGATTGAAGAAGTTGACATTTTGTCCTTGATTATGTCGTAGGTCCCAGTAAACAACAGTTGAAACCTGAATTAAATAGTGACACTACAGGGTATGTCACGGAAACAGTATAGGAAAAGAAAAGTAAGTCATTGCAATGTATAAGGCAGACTGCAACGGGTATCCAAATCAATTTTGTAATAGTCATAAGTTCCACTTGGAAAGGCGAATGCTACAAATGCACTGCTTGTCAGAATATTTAACGGAATACATTGAGCTTGATGTCAGCATAACTGATGCTGCATGTATAAAATCACATCTTCTGTTGTCTTGCTAGTCCTATAAGGACCTGGATTGTTCTCGGTTAACTGGGAAGAAGCCTGGGCCCATTATTTTTGGAAAAATTAGACCAAACGGGAATAAAATCTCCAGGGGCAAATTGGGAATTCTGCATGATTTTTAAAACTATTTTTTATGTGGCCCCTGAGTACCCCAAAGAAAATATCTGATGTAACATGTCGACTCGGTTAAGATGATAGGGGAAATACCCCCCCCCCCCTCATATCAATCTGGATAGTGTCTTACATTGTATCTTCTTCTTTGTTAGTTTACTGCAGCTGCTTACTCTTCAGAGCATTACAAATCCACTTGCCTGATGCTTGGTACAAGCTCAAATTCAACTTTGGTAAGTTCAGGTTTTTGGTAGAGACTTGGGCAAGTCTGGAAATTTGAGGGTTGGGGGCATGTTCAGTTTGTAATGCTGAATGTTCTGCAATCTCGCTGCAGTATTTGTATCAGCACCCTTATTTAATGTTTATATGTTCCGCATTTTTGTATTACATAAATGACCGCAGTTTTTTTCATCTGTTGATTCTTTATTTCGCATGATACACTGTCAACAACCGGCAACATGATTTACCACAATCTACCACAATTGACTTTGAAAATCTACCACAATCTTCTACAATCAGGTGTACTTATACTACAATCGACAAGTATATACATAAGTTATAATTATTATTATAAATAAAATGTTTTCTAACTCAGATAAATAGTTTTATTCATGAGTACAGTAGGCATGATGCAAATGAGTTTATAAGCTTTATAAATGGTAAGGAATATAATTCACCCAATCCCAGGAAAATGGTCCACAATCGACCTTATATATACAGTATATATACTGTGTTTTGGGTGGCCACTGATGGAACTCAGAAATGACGGACACTGCCTTGCACACACATAAAAATGATTAAGAAGGAGACAGACGAGCTGAAAACTGTTTTATAGGTATATGGTTCAAAAAGGACACAGGCTAATAAGTACATTCAAAATGCACAGTGACATAAGTAATCCATATATTCAATAAAATCACTAAAATAAAAACTCTGAAAGCATCTGGTAAGATATATATTGTCTATTGATATTTGTAGTGGATTGTTGCAGATTGTGGTGAATTGCGATGCCCATCAACAACTGTCCATCTTGTAAACTGTAGGTCAGTCTCATATTTTTTAATGTAGACATGACAGTGTGAATATTTACTATTTGAAGCAAGTTTTGACAAATAGGGAATTTGTATTTATATTTTAACTTATCGGTTACATTTGATTCATAATATTTATAAGTTTATGAGATTCATCGACTTTCAAGTCCTAACCTAGCCACATGCAGATTTTGAGTAAAATCCTAAATATGTGCAGAGCTTACAGACTCTAAAAAGTCAGCTTGTCAGAAATTGGTTTGCTGCATGTCACCAATTTAAAGGTGACTCGGTAATAATAGTTAATAATAATACTCTTTGGATTTCTTTGACAGGTGTGTTTGGAAAAAGGTGCTTGTTTCTAATTATTAGCCACCTGAATTTCTTTAAAACGCAGATATCTAGATCATTTTGAAGGGAAATACATTGAATTTAAATGCATCCTGAAGGTTCACAGCATTATTTTAAGTACTGAAATCCAGGAGATTATGTCTTCCATTTAGGTGACCAGGAATTTTACCACTTTTTGTATCAAATCCAGTAAGAAAACAAGGTACAACTGAGTCCCTCACTGAAATATTCTAATGTCAAGGAATTCGTTCTGTGCTTTTTTCTGGGCAGTGTTATGTTCACCTTGAAATTGGTGACATTCATCTAAATAATCTCAGACAAGTTGACTTTTGAGAATGCTTTGAGAACATTTGATTCATTTCATTATTTTCCAAACAGTAAGTATGTATTTGTTTCCTGTAATAATCACGTAAACAATAGATGATAAACACTGCTTATGGGTGTTAGATTTTTAGGTGGATAATCATTAGAGACAAGTGCCTTTTATTTCCAAGCACAATTGTCACAGAAATCTCACGGGTTATGTTATTAACCATTATCACCCATTTACCATGAAATGGGCGAGGAGCAAATTAAAACACCAATTGTTCAGAGTCAGCAATCTTGGCACATTTGGAACTCACAAACTGCCTCTGGCTAGGTTAGGACTTGAAAGTTGGCAAATTCTGCATATGTACAAATATTACCATTAAAATATAACTGATAAGTTAAAATATAAATATTTATTTCCTATTTGTCAAAACTTGTGGGCTGTCATGTATTTGAAGAATGCAGTACATACAAATGCAAAATAAATGTGCTGATTTATGTACTGTGATCACAGAGTATTAAACTTGCGGAACATAAAGCATTACAAACTGAACAGGACCTTTCTAAATTTTTGGGACTTGAGAGATTGCTCGAATCGAAGTTGAACTTGTTCTGGTGTCAGGCAAGTGATCTTGTAAAACCCTGCCAAATCTGTTCTATATGTATGTGTCTTCATGATATGATTGTATATTTGAGGTTTGTTTGTAAGATAAAATGAACATTTAACCCATCCACCACAGAATCAAGGGATGGAAGCCTTAAATTAAATTTGCTTGTTTACCATAATGGACAAATTGTGTACCAGATTTGTTAAATTTTCCACCCAGATGAGCTTAAAACTGATGGTTGGTTTATTATTGCATTGCACGTGTAACATGTGAAAAACCTTGAGCATTGCTCATAAAAGTGTGAATCTTGATACTCATTTAAGGAATTGCAAACCCATGCTTTTGTTATCTTCATCTGCTGTTTTGTCTTGCTTTTTTAAGAAAAATTCATGACATACTGGTAGCACTGCATCAACTCAATGTTAAAGTTTTTTTTTTACAAACCCATAACTCTAATAATTTGATGAAACTTGCTACACTTCATTTTTGGGGAGTATGGAATGTTTTTTTCCCCCACTGAAGTGAATCGTACCCCACCGGAGGGAAGGGTGGGGGAGGTCAAAGGTCTCCCTCTAATTTCTACATATTTTTTTATAAATTAATGTTCATTTGCATGAAGCATACATTTATTTATGGATATATCTTTGGAATATTGCAAAAGTGGGCAGTTAACTTTGTTTTTAAACCAACATTACCCCTGTGTCTTTCCTTACCCCCTGGGGCCTGGCTGCAGAGCCATATCTTAGAAACCATTGAGATCTCCACCCTATAAAAATATGTACACTTTCTCAACGTGAAAAAGCCAAGTCATTTAAGCAACCAGAATTGGCCATTTGGACTTGCCCCAGGGTCGTAACTTAAAAACTGTTTATTGCACAACCCTAGAAGTATATATACACGTGGCTTGAAAGGGGAAGTCACTTACAGTAACCAACAGAAAGGTGTTAGGATGAGGCCATAAAAGGTGAGACACTAGGGTTTTCCATAGGATTTTCAAAGTTGCAGTCCAGGACTTCTTCCTTGAAAACATTTGCAGTCCCAGTCCTAAAACTTGGAGTTCCAATAACGATACTTTTTTTCCATGCAATAAATTTAGAACATTATGTGTGTATTGTTGTGTCACCAATATATATGTCATCAGATTGCTAATGTTCATTCATTGTGAAATATTTAGTATTATAACAAACGAATTGAAAATTAAGGCAGTTGATACTTGTGATTGTTTGTGAGCTGCAACTATAACCATTCTCAATGTCTTTACCTTGTCATTCTTTAGGTTTGTGTGCAGCAGGAATGAATCAAGGAAGACATTACACTTTCTTTTCTATATTAATTTATTTAATCAGTTTATTTCCATTTCAAAACAATACATTTTCCAAGACACTTGAAGAAGAAACAAATGACCATATTCCATTCACTTTTTTTTCATTTTATCTTTAAGCAACACAGTATATTATGTTAATTTTTTTCTTAAACAAACTTTAACAAATTTCTATACAGCAGGTTCAGGATCAAAATCCTTAAGTTCTGGACCTGGCGTTCATTGGATTGCCATTGCATTTTTCCTTCCAGTTGCGACACCATGTGCATAAAGTTAATAATGTTCCCTTGTTTTCTCGTTTTTCAGCCCATGGGAATGGCTTATTCCATGATTCATTCCATGAATCTCTCAGTCTCTTTGGCATTCTGTTTTCTTTATGAAAACTAGAAGCATCTACTAATTTATGTTGGACAGACTTGCGAAAATCATGTTCATGGCAGCACAAAAATGTATGTAAAGTTGCCATAGGAAAAGCACACATACGATAATCGCTTGAAAATGAAAGTACCTGACACCAAAAAACAGCTGATTTTATGACGATTAACAGTCTGCATTCCTAAGACATACAAAATAAGTCCTAAAATCTTTGCATTTACTTGCTAATTATGGTATACAATAAAATGCAAGTGTTCCAAACATCACGTAAAGATTTATAATATGATGGATTAAAACTATGCTGAGTAATGTTTATCAAAGAGAGGTTTCAAATCATACACTTGTTTAATTATTTTGATCAAAATGATCATTAGGAACCAACAGTCGTTTAACAGGTGTCTTAATCTTCTTGTCTGCTAAGATCTAACACATGCGGCTTCACATTATCCCATTAAAATTACTTTAACTTTGTTTGATAGCTACATGATTGATACTCGCTTCACAGAAACAGATCAAAGAAAAAATAATTTTGCAGACAAAAAAAATTCTGTACTGAGGATTCAGCTGTTGGAATTTTCATGCATCCAAAATGAAAAGTATGCATTTTTTTATGCTGATTTTAGTATCCTGGAGAACCCTGGACACATTGTTTCATGGAACACTTGTTATATATAGATCTATCTTTCTCACTTCTACTTCTATATGTCTTTGTGTCACATGCTCCATTATAAAGAAAAAAGTTTTTATCTCAATTCGTTATTTTTTTCAGCTACATGCTGACATTGAGAGCACAGAACCTGGCTCTCTTGTGTCCCCATATAGAGAAAAGGGTTCTTGGTCTGTGAACCAAGTAGACAAATCTTCGGAATGGGCCAGATGTCAAGAGGGATTTACAGATCTTAATACTAACCCCCATTATTCAGCAAGCCAAGTCAAAGGATATATTCAGACTTGGAAATCTTTCCCTGATCATGACGAAGTTGATTTTTCAGAAGATGAAGGATCAGAAAATGAAATCGGTACAATGAAATTTTAGTTTTGCAATATTTTTTGCTGGTTTTCACTCTTTGTCTGTCTCTGTCTGTCCCTCTCTCTCCAACATCTCAGAAACTATTAAGCCAAAGCAGCCAACTTGGATATTTAGATACCTGTAGTGGATTCTAAGACCTTATTAGCTTTTGGTGACTGTGATCTTATTTTTCAAATTTATTACACATTTTGGACTTAAAAACCTTGTAAGCATGATAAAGCAAAAACTACTTGAGGTAGACAAATGAAACTTTTTAGGTATATTTGTATTAATATGTAGATGACCCTGTACAATTTTCAAGCTATTTTATCAATTATTTAATATTGTTTACACAGTTTTTAACTTTTGGGACATTGTTTGACAAAACCCTTTTTACACTTACCTTGTGAACAACGTATCTCAAACACTATTGAGCCAAACCAAACAAAGTTGGGTATTTGGCTATTTAAAAGATTCCAAAGAAGTGATTTAGTTCTGGTGAATATGGAATTATTGTTCCAATTTAAAAAAACAAACGTTTTTTACAACTTTGGGGACATGTACCTTTTTGAGAAAAACAATGTTGACCCTTACCTTGTAAGCAAGATATTTAAACAAACTACCTGAGTTTAACCAAATTGTTTATATAGATACCTTGACCTGATTACATTCTGGTGACTGCGAAATTATTTTCAATATTTTACACGTTTTTTAACTTTTTGTACTTATACTTGTTTGACAAAAACTTTGTAAGCACAATGAAGCAAAAACCACTTAAAGTAAGAAAATGAAATTTTGCAGGCACATTTGTAGTAATATGTAAATGATCTGATTGGATTTTCAAGCCACTTTAGTGCCCACCCCCCACCCCATCCCACCCCAATTTCAAAGTTTGACAAAGTTTTGTACTTTTTCAACATTGACATTTTTTGAACAAAATCTTTATTAATATTGCTAAGCAAAAAACCACTTGAGGTAGGAAGATGAAATTTGGTAGGACAGAGCTCTCACTATCAGTTCCATATTATGAGTCAATCGACCCCTAAGGGAGACACTGTAGCCCACCTGGTACAGTGTCAGAGTCATAATCCAAGGGTCTTGGGTTTGATGCCCACCTAGGCCAGCCTGGGTAGGCTGCCTCAGTATGTCCTTGGGAAAGGCACTTAGCTGCCATTTTCTCAGCATGATGTAGCCAATAAAGTGTTAATAAGTGTTGTTAAAACCAACAAATCCAAACAATTGACCTGTAAGTTGTCAAATCCAAACAATTGACCTGTAAGTTGTCAAATCCAAACAATTGACCTGTAAGTTGTCAAATCCAAACAATTGACCTGTAAGTTGTCAAACCCAAACAATTGACCTGTAAGTTGTCAAATCCAAACAATTGACCTGTAAGTTGTCAAATCCAGAATTCACATTCAGATTTTCAAGTGTCATTGCTGATGGTTGATAATAATTGTATCAAAGTAATACCTGATTTCCTTGGGTAGTAAGACACATGCAAGTCCAAATGATGTTGACTCAGCTCTGTCAGTGCATAATACACTGCTGCTTGTCTATGTATTTCACTTGGAATCATCAGAATGAAGAGAAAAAACAGTACAGATCCTGATCTGCAAGTGCATTATGCACCAGCGTGTATGCCATTCATAGTGGCATGATCTTATTATAGCTGAAATATACAGTATTAATGTGCAGTAATATAGCTTTCTCCATTTCTTGTCCACAGGGATATGGTAACTGACTGGCAATCATACAGTGGAATATTGTAGCTAAAAATGTTGCTATCGCGTGGTGCTTGTTCGGTACTTGCCAAGAGGGATATTGGCAATTGAACATGATATTGGCTTGCCAATTTAGATGACATACCAGTGAACAATTGAAAATGGGAAGTAAACAGAAATCCATGTAACAATCAGAGAAGCTGGAAAAGACTTGAAAATCTTGTTGCCAACATATTCACCTTGGTTTGATTTCTGCTTCAATAATACGCACAATGAGAGCATATCCTTCATCATCTCTGTCAAATCTGCATAATTTATGCAATATTTTGTGTAAGTGGGAGATCGTGTGGGCATATTTATGTTCATATATATATATAACTTATTAGATTTTCAGGCCATTAAAGCAGTTTTTTCATTTTTGGACTTTCTTTTTTATTTGGTTTGCTGTGGGGACATATATGTTTTACAAACACAAATCTATTGTGGGGGGTGGGGGTGGCAATGAATCTGTATGCAGTGGGTGGTTTTGTATTATATCCGGAAGAGGGAGGTCTCCTTAACATGTAAGCAAAATAGCTTGACTTTTCCACCTAATTACCATGAAACCTGCCCTGGATATCTTCATATAAAAGACACCTGCTCCTGGAGGACGTCATTTCTGGGTCCCAATTGTTGTATCTATACTGTATGAACTTTTAAACCTCCATATAAACAACACCTGTCTACAAAGGACAAATTGAAATGGTCCCTTGTGTGTTCTTTGTATTGGTTCCCTTGACACTCATCAGCATCAAAAGATGACATATTTGTCATTACAAATGGTTTCCTAGATATTTTATGTACAAGTTAACACCCAAGGACCAAGTTTAAGCTTGATTTAGTCCAGTGCTACTAGAAATATCTTTGTCCATAATGACTTACCCTTATAGGCACAAAATGTAGCCATTTTTACCCTTCATTCGCCTTGCAAGATTTTTCTATTCCTTTAGTTACGTACAAGTATCAAAGAATGAAATTAATTGATATGGGGGGGGGGGAGATTCATAGGTCACATTGTTTTGCCTTGTACACAAAGTTTATAGCTTTCGATATAATTATGCAGTCTATCTTCATAAGGTGGAGGGACCTACAGATTGCAAGGGGGGGGGGCTGAATATTAATAATTTTCTACTGACTTTCAAGAACTTAAAAATAAAAATTCCTCATTTTATTGGCGGGTGTAAGTTTTCTTTCAGACACATCAGATAACACTTTTTTTAACAGCCCATATGGGCAGATCACTTAAAATATGGGATGGCCTTAATATATATTTAGAATGGCCTCAGGTGTTGGGCTGTCTGATTTTTTAAAATCTGTGGCTACCTTT
Organism: Margaritifera margaritifera; assembly: GCA_029931535.1. Classification (NCBI taxonomy): domain Eukaryota; kingdom Metazoa; phylum Mollusca; class Bivalvia; order Unionida; family Margaritiferidae; genus Margaritifera; species Margaritifera margaritifera. The sequence continues at coordinate 4,120,804 of JAQPZY010001656.1, forward strand.
GATAGTCCCTGAACCCATTCAGATCCCTAGTCTAAATCACATTTGTGCTAGGGATGATCAAGATAGACTTCTGTATCCAGTCAGGGCCTTGCATTTCTGTTTGTCTTAATAAGAGAAAAGGAATGGTAGGGAATGTCTCTTTATCCCATGCATATGTGTTGTTGTTCTTCTTCCTTCAAGTTTGAAGATGACCACATTTGGTTTCTGTGAGTACGTGAGTGGCTAATCAGGCCAATTTGTGCTCTAAACTGTCTGTGGCACGCTGGACAGGAGATGCTGCTTGGGGTTGCTTGATCTATAGAGGACGTCCTGTAGTCCTGATATTTATGCTTGTGCTCTGCCTTTGCAATTCTTCTCAGTTCAAAGTCTGTAGCTCCAGTATGGATGAGACTGCACTAGGTGCAGTAATCTGACACTTCTGACATCTCAGCAGCCACCTTCTCTATGCAGATTATTTTGACCCCATCTGACTCACTGAGCAAGAGCTTTTCTTTATGAGAATCAAATCCATGAGGTTCGAGCTATTGCTATATCTTGGACCTTTCTTAATCATTCCTCTCTAGTTGATATGGAAGCTGCCTTTTGATGTTCTTGTTCCACTTTCTCCTCGTTCATTCTCTGTATGATGGCACACCAGGGTGAGAGCCTGTGTGCATTGGGCTCAATGGTGTCAGCCCAACAAATTGCCAACAAGTCACCTTCCAGTATGAAGTAGCATCTTACTGGTAAGAGATGGTAAGTTTTTCTTGACAGCTATTTTGGGGGTGCCATCAGCCAACCTCTTAGCTGACAAATTCAGCAATGTAATAACAGCAGGTAAATATTAAAATGTATTATTACTATTAAAATGTAGTTTTGGGGATAAAACTAATTTTAATTTTTGTAATACTTTCCTGCTGTTATTATTACTGGATTCCCTCCTCCCTCCCCACCCTGTTAACCTTTAGTCATGATTAAAGTGAAAGAAGGACGATATTCCAAATGAATGGAAGTGACTGAGGCATCGGACTGGAACTGTTATTTTTTGTTCTAGACCTTCAGTTACTAATTGGAGGAGGGAATTTTAACTTTTGACTGGGACTAGTGCTTGGAAAAGAGACAGCATAATAATAGCAGGTATGTATTACATAATTAAAATTAATTTACCCCTCTCCCCCCCCCCCCCCCAGCCACATTATCTATTAATTTTTTCTGATGAATGCATTTAGTACAGTCATCAACACGTCTGCTGGCCACACCCATCCAAAATAGAGGTGAGGCTATAAGAATGATGATTTACCTCAAGCATCTACCCCAACAACAATGGTTTATGCAATATTGTAGCTTTATTCAAATTCTTAAAATAACAATGGAGAGATTAGTCAATGTAAAGTTACACTGACAGATTGACTTGAGTACGGTGAATATAATCAAGATAAGGCATGTTTACACATCAATTCACATGACATGTTGTTACCTAAACAATGCCTTTCTTGTTAAAACAAATTTTAAAAAATTTGCACGGCCAATACACTTTAAGCAGTAAGAAACCACTTTTCAGTTAGGAAACACCTGGCCATTGACTGTGGACAGCAGCTGACTATTTAATGCATGACTTTTATAGAAGAAATTTCCTGTGGGGTGGGGGGAATATCTGTTGAACCCAAGTGACCTTTAAATATTTGACTATACTTCCATACATTTGTCCATCACACTTTGGTTAAGTTTTGTGTTAAGGTCGGTTTTTTTTTTATGAACTTTTGGCTGTTGGGTGGTACAACTTTGTGGGTGTATGCCGCTTGGTGTAGGGACTCACAGTAGCTCAGTTGTTAGAGTGTCAGGCTGATAGTCCAAGGGTTGCTGGTTCGATACCTGGGTTGGCTGTCTTGATGTCTCCTTGGGAAAGGCATGTAGCTCTCATTTCCTCAGCTTGATATAACTAATGATGTGTTGAAAGTGCTGTTTCAAAAGCCAACCATCCAAAAAGCCTCTCGGTGGGTGCAACACCACTATTGGAACCTATGCACCTGAGCTGTCTTGTTTCTATTGAAGTTTGTCGGATTTCAAGGAAATCAATACAATATAATACTTCCTTTGTATGAAATGAAACAACAACAAAAAAGTTTAAAAAAATTGTGGAAATAGAACAGCTGAGATTCACATATTAGTGGAAATTATACAAACAAGTTCCAACAGTTTGGAAACCTTTCAGGTCTGGAAAAAACCTAAAATGACCAACTTGTCTGGAACAAAGAATTTAAAGAATCATCAATGTGTTGATTTGTATATAGAAATCTGCCAAGTTACAACATTTTTACCTGACCAGCAAATATTTTCAACTAGACCTGGGTCGCCAGACAGTTGAGTTTTCCACCACTGCTCTTTCATCAAAAATAGGTCCATGCATCCTCCCCAATCCCCTTGGTTACTGTGTTGCTGCAGGGTCATGCAACTTTGTGTTTGGAGGTGTCTTGGTGAGTATAACACTCTTCTGTTGACTTCTGTCAAAAGTTACTTACTGTGACCTTTAATCCCCCCCCCCAAACAAAAATACTAACTCAACAGATGCTATATTTTCAATTTTTCAAAAGATTTTGTCAATTTTTGGTAGTGTATTCAGCACATACAAGAAATAATATACCATATGCTCTGTTCATACAAATATGGTGTACTTAAAAAATATTAAAAAGCATACCAACCCTATTGTTTTCAAGGCATTATATGAAACATGTTTTTTTGTTGTTGGCTTAATCAAAAGTTGGTTACTGTGACCAATATTTCATGCTTCAATGACATTGGTTATGTTTTGTGTTTCTGTCAGTTTGGCAGAATTCATATAATGCACATGGGGGGTGGCAGGGCATTTGTTTCTATGAAAAGATTTATTGTTCCCCTCTGGAAGTTATCTGGTTTCATCCAAGTTTAGAGAGAATGGAAATGCTGATCAGGCTATGTGGTGGAGCTTTTCTGGACCTGTGGATGAAATGGTAGTCAATACCTTTTATTTTTCAAGTTTTACCCATCATGAACAAATTTTCACATCAGTAAAGTCACCAAACCATAGCCAAACATACTATCGAGTGTACACATATGAGTAGAGACGCTGTTTCTGGATATCAATTTTTTTTTAAAGTCAATCTTTTTATGTTAACCTATGTATTTATTTCAGATTTATGGTTTAATGCAAGGATCTTTAACACATTCCACACTTGCAATGTCTTTTCATGTTATGGGTTATTACCCATGTTCCCGGGGTTATGAGGCCACCAAAGTTTATTGTAAAGTAGTGAAAAAAGAGCAAAAACCAAGCTTTCAACTGATGTCTAGTATTGTAGATTTTCTGAGTATTTTACCAGCTGAAAAAATCAGAAAGTTTGAAACCTGATATTTTAGAGCCAGAAAAACAATTTGGTTTTAGAATTAGATCTCAGGCCCAGATTTTAGACTTCCTCTTGTAAGATCAGTTTGGTCAAAGTAGCACACAGACAGACTAAACTTTGCATAAATTTGGGATAAACTTGACATTTGTCAGAAGGTCCTCACCTCACCAGGAGACTGAAATCTTGGACCCCCACCCCACCCTCTCTCATCTCCAAACCCACCCCGATCCAATTCTCATCCCTTTTCACATTTCATAATGAAATAGACAATGCAAAGCAACTTCCTCTAGACAAGTAACCAACTAGCAATAAAAAAGTAATTCACAATCAAACTTCCTTTGATTTGCTTAGAAGAAATGAAGGATTGTTTTTCTCTACTACCATCTTGGGTGAGAACTCTAAATTTCTCTTGGGGGAAATTACTTATGTTTGCTTACGTTTAGAAACACGATTTAGCATCACATTAGTGAACATAAATCTCAACAGCTTTATATCCTTAAAACCTGTTTGATTAAAATTGATTGAGGTTTTTTTTTTCAGAAAAGAGTATTGCTTGGAGTGAAAGTGATAGCAATGACAGTGCAAAAGTACCATGTGAGCCAACTATGTCATCAAAAAGAAAAAAATTCACAAGAAAAAGAGTTTATCAAGAGAGAGGCAGGCAGAAGTTGTCAAAAGTTTCCCAGCAAAGTGATGTCAACATCGATCACCTCAACTCTGATTCAGATGCATCTGAGAAATATGAGGAAAAGGAGGAGGAGAAGAGATCAAATCCTGACGAAAAACTGATCACTCCTGCGTTGAAATCAGATACCCATCAGGTTCCTTAATTTTATATCACTCTGACACTGGCAGACCTGCCAACTCTTACAATTTGACCATAAAATGATCCTTAAATAATAGCCAAATTATGAAAATATTATCATTGCAGTCAAATCCAGATATTTGCTTGGCTGGGTTTGGTCCTGATCAGGGTTTTTATATTATTTTCAGTGGAGTTGGTCAGAGAATCAGACTAACTTTACAGTACTACCTCATGCTTTAATCTGCCCATGTTTTTCACACAAAACACCTGCATGATCAAGCTTTATTTTTATTTTATAGCATTATCTAAAAACCATGTCATCCAACAAACAAAAACATGCTGAAGGCAAAAGGGATAATCAACCTCTTAAAAAGTTCAAACAATAAGCAAAGAAGTATAAAAAGAAATATTCAGTCTTGGCCATACTTGGAGCAAAGGCAGCAGTTACATTTATTGAGTATCATTTTGTGTCGATATGAGTCTTGCTTACGGCAGGAGAGATGATTGCCGCTGCCACATGACAAAATAAAACCAGCAAAGATTATGTTGAGTTGAGAGATCTAGTAATAAGTCATTGACCTTCATAGTGTCTGGAACTGTGGTTTTTAAAACTGAATTGGAGATCATTATTGTCTAAGTGTATTTTACAAACGTTTTAGTTGAACATAATGTTGTCTTTGCTGCATCAGATCATACTTGTGAACTTTTCAAATGCATGTTTTCCAAGTTGACAATAGCAGTACCTGATAATTTGTTACACCTTACTGAAAATTGGTTGAGCTTGTGAAGAAAAAAAATGACTGCCTTACTGAGAAGGACTTTTTATGGTTGGCAGGTCTGCACTGAAGGTTGTTGCCATAATGGTAGCATCTTTAATGTACCTACCGTATATACTCGTGTACAATCTTATACCAACTGCAAGCTGCATAGACCCAGATCTGTTGGCACATTATACGATGGCAGATCTGGATCTATGCAGTTTGTAAGGACTAATCAGTAGGACAAACAACATAGACCCTGATCTGCTGGTGCATTATGCGATGGCAGATCAGGGTCTATGTTGTTTGCATTTGGACCTGGCTTATATGTGAGTATGTATGGTACTTAGTGCCATAGGATAGAACTTTATCAAGTGTTCTTTGCATAACTATGAAGTATTTAATGGACAGAACTTCAAGAGTTGTAGTTTTCTTTTCTTGCGTTCATTAAAATTTTTAAAACAATCAAACACCATTCTGAAAAAATTGTACCAGTATATCAGTAGAGATTGTAGAATGCCCAGGCTTCAGATTTTAGTTAAGTATTGTTGATGTGGAAACAAGCTTAATGGCTGAAACGCATGCAGTGTGGTTAACATCAGATCACTTTTTAAAAATGATAAATGATTACAGCAAAGATTGACATTCAAGTTTCATAAATAATTGTGTGTTCTATTTGTATTTCTTATTTGCTGTACTCTTAGAATATAATGTAGATACTTTGGAACAAGTTTGATGCATTCTTAGGATACATTGTAGATACTTTGGAACAAGTTTGATGCATTCTTAGGATACATTGTAGATACTTTGGGACAAGTTTGATGCATTTTTAGGATACATTGTAGATACTTTGGGACAAGTTTGATGCATTCTTAGGATACATTGTAGATACTTTGGAACAAGTTTGATGCATTCTTAGGATACATTGTAGATACTTTGGAACAAGTTTGATGCATTCTTAGGATACATTGTAGATACTTTGGAATAGGTTTGCTCTATTCTTAGAATACAATGTTGATATTTTGGAACAGGTTTGATGTACTCTGAGGATACAGTGTAGACACTTTGAAGTAGGTTTGCTGTGTTCTTAGGATCCAATGTTGATACTTTGGAACAGGTTTGCATAAATATCAAGATATCATCTCTGATAAATTGATGTTTAATTGCACCATTAATCAAGGTTTACACAGCAAAACCAAATCAGTTTTTTTTAGCCAAATTTACTCAATACTGTCTATATCTAGGGTGCTAGGGAAATAACTCATACATGGATAAAGTATATATAGTTTTTTAAGCAAGGTTGCCAACTGTATTATCCAGGTCAGGAGACAGTCTACGTCCATGGTCAACGATGCCAAGTGGAGAATCTTTTGTAAGTAGGAAACCTGTTAATGATAGCTGTCCCCCTCTGAATACAGTAGCAGACATTCTTCTCTTCCTGTTCGAAGTCAGAGAATGTTCGGTTTTTACTATTAATGGCTATAGGGCATCCCTGTCCAACATGCTTAAGTTCTCTAAGGGTCTGTCGATTGGTTTGGACCCTCATCTTTCTGATCTTATAAAGTTTTTTTGAGCTGCATATACCAGTATCTCTCTCACTAACGCCAATATGGAATCTATCATGAGTGTTGTGGGCTTTGCCAAAAATCCCTTAAGAACCACTGGGTGAAACTTTCTTTGAGAACCTTACCCTTCAAACTCTTTTCCTCCTTTCCTTTGTATCTGCTGAAAGGGACCTTTCATTCATGAGAATTAAAGCCCATGAAGTCAGGGCTATTACTTCTTCATGGGCCTATTTTAATCAATTGGCATTAGAGGCTGTTATGAGAGCCTCATTTTGGCGGTCACACACTACTTTCTCCTCCTTTTACCTTTGGTCTTTGGTGCACCAGAGTTAAGGCATTTTTTCCTTCAGCCCAATAGTTATGGATAAAAAGTGTCCCAATCTGCTGACAACTAACAGTAGTGGACACCCGTACTGTAAAGGTGAGTATATTAATTTTGTTTTAATCCATCAGACTCCATCCAAACTGGCAAATTCAGCATGGCAATAGTGATAGATATTGTATTATTCCTGATATTTAGAACTGCCATACAAGATGACACCTACCCCCAAATTTTTAAATCATAATTTGAATTAATATTGCATCAGCAAGTTATAGTATCTAGGCTCTTTGGGCAACTATCCAGATTACAATTTGGATTAGAAACCTTCTCTCTGAGCCTGTAATCAATACGACAATCTATAGCTTGGTCTTCATCATCACACAGTCTAGGCCTAGGGTAATTCAGTCCAGGTAACTTTCTGAATCCATGAGCACTAGGATAACTACCTGGTCTAGACATACTTCTCCTATCCTATCTTTACTGGCTACAGCACGTGAGGGATCACCCTAATTGGCAGAGTTTAATAAAGTTTGAATTAATCTGAGTTGGTGTTGTTCCTTGTATTATAATTTATCATTAAAAGCTAGACAGTAATGACACCTAGAAAATGTGATTTCTGATTTAAATTATATTTACTCTTCATTTTTCTCTCACATGTATCTTTTCAGCATCAAGAAATAGCTGCTATTCATAGTTTTGATTCAGAGGATGAAATGGTCACAAAGGAGTCAGAATCACAAAGGGCAAGTTAATCAGGATTGTTAAGACAAATTGTGGTGAAATTTCCATACCTTTGTGCTCTGTCCACAAAAATTGCAATCCATTTTTTTTTAAAATTTTGTTTTCTATCATTTGTATATACTTTTAGTTGAACTTATAAACTTTTCATGAAAAATGTAGGTCTGCTTTCTTCCCATGAATGTTTTGCATGCTTCAGTAATTGGTATTGCTTTGCTGATTTCATACATTACATCTCCTTTTACTGATAGTCATTCAAATGACTAGGCTCTATACCATCATTTCCTGTATACTGCAAGCCTAGATAATTAGTATCTGCTGGAATTTAGAACTGTGTGGTGTGTTCTGTGAATATAAATACTTTGAAATAGGTATACGCTTTGCAGATTGGGTAGACCAAACCCTCTATCATAATACATGACTCAGCATTTAGAGTAATAAATGTTGCTCCATACTTGGAAATCTTACTCCAAATGTACAAATACAGTGTTCTGATTGGTCAGAAATGATTTGAGTAAGATTTTGAGTTGGGTAAAGTTTTATGGTGGAGGGGCCAGGCCCCGGTTTCATTCCTCAAATTGAGATTTTACGTTACTTCAGACAATATCAATATTTTTGTCAGAGGTAGAGATAGTGGCAAAGATGCAAAATCATTTTTTTGTTTTAAAATTGTACATGTAGAAACCTTTTTATTCTTGAGGAAAAAAAATATTTGTGAATTCCCTAAATTTCAGGAAATCCTCAAAATATCCTTAAATCAAGACTCTTATCAAGAGCATTTTAAGAAATTATGACTGTTTTTAATACCTGGTGCCGGTTGAATGTTTTGTGAAAAAATTTTGGTTACCCCCCAAGCAATAAGAAAAATATTTTAAAAAACTCAATTTGAAGAAGACATTTTGAAATTTTTTGTGAAACTGGGCAGATACAGAAGTGGGACAAAAATTAAATAAGAAAATTTCTTGCTTCAGTTTCTCACCCAAGTACTAAATAAAATAGATGCAAAACACAGCAACCAGTCTCATGAGAAATTCCATGAGGTTTGTAGACTCCAATATAGGTGTAAATGTATCTATTTAGGATTTCCTTTACTTGATTCCATTCTTACCAGAGTTATAACACTATTGCATTTTTTTTTACAGTAATTATACTAAAGTAATACATTATGGTGCATACAATCTCAAATATTTAGCTGTGCCGTATGTAAGTTTCCACTGATTGCCTTCATTTTTGACAGATTTATCTCCCTCAGTTTTTGTCCATGTCAGTTTCTTGATCTTGGAAGTAGATTCTGGATTAGTTTGCATATAAGCAATTCATAACAAATGCACAATGCATTAGATGCCTAGAACATAAAATAATGGTTATAACAAGATACAAAGATTGCACTTTTCCCCAAAAGTGTAATGATTTTAGTTTCCTTCCAGTGGAAAAAAAAACTTGGTTTAGTATATAACTTCACGCTAAAAAAATATTTTAAGACTTTGATTGTAGTTGCAAGTTGCATTTCTGTTTCCATATATCCAGCCATCTTCAGGGTTTTCCTGGATGCGGAAATCTGCATCAAAATACTCCAATTTTAAAATTTGGAAGCATGAAAATTCCAACAGCTGAGTCTTTGTTATGCAAGTTGTTTTTTTTCACCAAACTTCTCTTTTGTTTGATTTGTTACTACGTACTTGTGTAGTGTCTGGATTATCAAATGTAGTCCAAGTGATTGTAAAGGGATTAGGACATAGTCCAGATCTTAGTAGATAAGGAGATTAAAACACCAGTTAATGGATTGTTAGTGCCTTATCATCACTTTGATCAAAACATGTGCTTTGACTTGTAGCTTCAATAAGCATCATTCAGTACTCTTTAATCTATTGTGTTTAAATCCTTCCGCAATGTTTGGAACACTTCCATTTTATTGTATACCATATTTAGAAATATAGTGCCAAGATTTTGGAACTTTGTATTTTTCCCTACAATATAAATGATTTATTTTGTTTGTCAAAAAAATAAGAAATCCCATGTTAATCATCATAAAATCAGTTGTTTTTTGGCATCATGTGTAGAGATATACCTTTGTTTTTGAGCGATTATCAAATGTGTGCTTTCTGATGAGAACTTAATGCATGCTTTCTTTGGTGCCAAGCGCAAGGCTGCAGATAAGCCTGATTTTTATGAGACTGGCCAACAGAAAGAAGATAATACATATAATTCTGATAAAGAAAATAAAATGCCAAAGAGACTGAGAGATTCATAGAATGAATAGTTAAAAGGTGTAGTTAAAAGTGAAAGAATGGAGGATGATTTCTTCCAGTGCAAGGTGGTAGCAACATCACTTGCAGAAATGAATCTGGAAGATATATGCATGGTAGGGCGCAGGAAGTATTCAGACTTGTTTCCAGATTTTGCTGTTTTAGCTGAAATTTTGCTGGCTTCACCTAAAAAGTAATTTGCTTGTGAACAAGGTTTCTTGTCACATTAACTGTATCAAAGAGAAAGGGCTGTGAGTGTTTAAAACAAGAAACTGTAGTGAAATTGATAAGAGTGATGGAGGAAGGCCATGAACTTAAAATTTTTTATTATAAACCTGCAGTGGAGAGATTTGTAAAAAAGTTTTTTTTAAGAAAAAAGTGAGTGTAGTATGCTGTATTGCTTAAAAATGAAACTACAAAGTGTGAATGGAATATTGTCATTTGTTTTTTCTTCCAGTGTTTTGGCAAATGTATTTATCAGAAATGGAATTAAGCTAATCAGATAAATTAATATAGAAAGAAACTTGAATCTCTTCCTTGATTCCTTCTAGCTTTACGCAAATTTAAAGAATGACAAGGTAAAGCCATTGAGGATTGTTATAGTTGTAATATCACTGTCACAATTATCACTGTTTTGAGTTGCCTTAGATTTTCATTCTTTTATAATAAGACTAAATATTTCACAATGAATGGGCATTAGCAGTCTGATGACATTTTATATTGGTGACTCAATACATGCATAATGCCATGAATTACTGCAAGCAATAAAAGGTTTGGGACTTTTTTCAAGGAAGGAGTCCTGGACTCTAGCTTTATGGAGAACCCTGATCTTGCTTACATCATGTTTTTGGCTGTTGGTAATAAAATGGGTGTATGTTCATGACCTAGTTAACTTACCAAGTGTTGCATTTTAGCCTTTGATTAGAAAACTCAACACTTGTGTTGCAACACTCAGCAGTGTTTCACCTTGGTTGAGCTTTCAGGGGAACATTTTATGCACCTCTGTCCCCCTATAATGATCAAGATATGGGGATTTGTTACATTTAGAGGGACACTGGGAGTTCGGGGTAGGAGATTGTCCCCTGGACTTGTTCAAGGTGCAACACTGACTCATTTGATTCAACAAGCCTTGACTTTCTTTTTTAAGGCATACGAAGGTAAAATGTTGTAATTGTTTGATCATGAAATAGTTTAAATATATTTTACATGAAAAATCTTGTTATCTCATGGTTTACATCATTGTCTATCTTATTTCAGAGTGTTATTTCACTATCTCACCACATCTATGCACCTGTACTAGATTTTATAAAATTAATTTCCTCAATTTCAGATCAATAGCTGCACTCCTTCAATTGAAGGGTCAGCCTCATCAACGACACCTCCCTCCCAATTTGGGTCAAGGTCAGGGGTCAAGGCCAGTGACTGGGTGAAGACCTTGAACCTGAATAGTCCAGGCAGAACTGAGACTGATCCAGAACAAATGGCTGGTGGGGACTCTGCAAAGAAAAAGAAAAAATTCAAAAAGTAAACACCTCTTCACTTCATAGTCGTATTGATTGCCCATATGAGAAGACCGTGCTGGATAAGTATTTTTTTTCCAGTGGTGATGTCAGTAGAATCAGCATCAGAGTTAATTTTCATTCTCACTGTTTATCTTAAAATCATAATGCATTCAAGTGAACAATAAGTTATTGGCAAAATTATAAGTTACAATATATATAAATAACTACAATCAAACTTGTCCAGACTGGTAGATGAATAAACCAGTAATCTGTTTAAATTGTTGGGTAATTTTGGTCCTGAATTTACCAATAGAAGTTACCTTAACAAACAGGTACATTGTCAACCTGTTTATCTGTATCAATATCCTGTCCCAATTAACACATTAAAGCTAATTAGCACTGTTTGAACTGGTATGTCTTTGAGGACAAGATTGCAAGAGGATTAACCCCAATGGATGTTAGCTGCAACTGTGTGTACAATAAACAACACCAGTCATAAAAGGCAAATCATGACATGCACTGGTGACACATTTAAGTAATATCCAGTCATGCCCACACCATGTGTTGATTAAACATAAGGTAGAGAGTAATTATTAAAAAATGTAACCATTAACATTTTTTTTTCTACACAATTTGAATTTCTGTTGAAAACACAAACACATACACAACTAAACAAAAAGTACATATTCATTGTACATTTATTTGCAATAAAAGTATAAATAAGGTGAATATTAAAAGATTTTTGTTGAGTGATAAGTAAAACAACTTGAAAATTAAAGATAAAGTCATTTTATTAAGATTAATTTTTTTTTACATATGTGGTAACAACTTCAACTTATCAAGGGGAGATATAGTTCTTAGAACCTTGAATAAATTGTAGTCTGTCTAAACAAGTATTTCACTAGTTACCGCCTCATGTAGGACCTGTCGGGTTTGGAATTATAGTAAAAGTATCCTTATGTATCATATGCAGTATGTCTATCCAGTTGCAGAGATCATGTATTATTCCTCTCTTTACTTAATTCCCTTGTGAGCTTGGGGGGTAGAGTAGGTCTGATGCACCCTCCAACATGTCGTAAAAGGCACCTTTTTGCCCTGGGGATGTGTCTTGTGATGATGTTCCAGCTGAGAAGGTCTTGGTCTTTGTATATCAAGGATTTTACTTTTTTCATTTTGCCTTTGTATTTGTTTTATGTGCCTTTTTGGGTATACCGAAACTTACTTGGCACTATATAGACATGATTGTGCTAATGTGCCATTTAACACAGTACATACATACATACATTGATACATACATACATACATACATACATACATACATACATACATACATATATTGATATCATGGGATTTGTTGCTTTTGGTAATGTGACCTTATGTTATTATTTACTTTCACTGCAGCATCTTTAACATTTTATCCAGTACAGATATTACTAAATATGACGTACATTTAAAAAATTATATATGCTTATTGTGATCTATATAAAAAAGATTGACAGCTAACACAGACATGCCATATTTGACCTATTAAGCGCATTGGGCAGGTGCTTAGAAAATTTATTTTTGGGGTAAATACTTCAGGTGAAATGTCGTTCTTACATACACCGTTGCCCACAATCAGCAGTGTTGAGTACCATACTATATGTAATCACTAGAAAAGTTTCATGGAGAATTTTATATATCTTGAATTTGTTTCAGTTCTCAACTTTGACCCATTAAATAATTATTATCAGTGTGTAATTAGTGCGAGTAAAATAAAATGATAAAAAAAAGCCAAAAACTGTACAATAGTATGGAATAGTCTGCAAAATCCATATGCACATATGCATTATAAGCTGTAAAGAGAGTAAAATGTACAGATTGTCTGTGTGTTAGTTGTAATGGAACATATGATATGCAAAATCCATATGCACATATGCATTATAAGCTGTAAAGAGAGTAAAATGTACCGATGCACATATGCATTATAAGCTGTAAAGAGAGTAAAATGTACAGATTGTCTGTGTGTTAGTTGTAATGGAACATATGATCTTCATTAAATATCCCATTTGATTGAGATAATAGTTTACAGTTGACCACAGATGTTTAATCCTTAAGCTAATAATTTTAATCCAAGGTTTGACAATGGACAAATGTAACAGTCACTGATCAGTTTCAGATATTCAGTTGTTTCAAACTTTTCAAGTAACGCTATGCAAAATGTTAGTAGAACACTCAAGTGTGGATGAAAACTCATGCACATCTATTTGCAAGTACATGCTGAGATGAGCGTTGCCTGTATGCACAACTTGTAAGGCATCACATGCCTTTGAGCAATGGTGACCTGTCATTTCATAGTGTGATGCTTTCTATATTTGGCCTAGATCTGTTACTTAAGAGAGAGCCACCTCCATTTGCAATATACAGGGGTGACCTGTCAGTCATTGGGTTGATAGTTTATATATTTGGCCTATTGGGTTGATAGTTTATATATTTGGCCTAGGTCTGTTACTTCAGTCAGGCTGGTTATTGGATAAAACCTCCATTTTTACTCCGGAAATTGCAACTATACTAAAATCTTCAAACTACATTGAAACCTCCTAAAAAAAAACAAATTTCATCTTCCCTTACCAGACTGAAAGCATCGCAAAACTTGACAACCCATTAATATCCCTGATTTTACAGAAACATGATTTACTCATACAGTCGGAAAAAATGTATTATGTAATGTTAGCTGCCTAGTCACATTGGTATAAAGGGTAATGGAAGGGCAGATAAAGCAGCCAAAGCTGCAGTTACCAGTTTTTGTGTGGAAGATTCCATATCCTGGCTTCAAATATTATATAATTGGCATGTTCTATATACTTGGCAAAATATGTGGAATGAAAACTCCATAAACATGCTTCATATCATCAGACCCATCACAGAGCACTTTGTGTAATTGCTACAGATTAGTTTGAAATTGGTATGGTTGCCAGTGAAAGAATAAGTTCTTGCAAAAAGTGCTAAATGCCATCAGATATTTGCAGTTTTAAAAGGAAACTTGAAAGCATTTCGACTAAATGAAATGAAAATCCCATTATCCCATAACGATCATGGCTGAGTTATTTGACATTAAATAGATTCAAATAAAGATTGTCAATTATACATTCTGCAGCAATTGGAAAATGCAATGGATGGAGAACGATAGTTACAGCCAGATGTTTGTACCTTGATTTTATGGACATGGTTTTTTATTGGTTTTGCACTTTGATTAATGCTTATCATATTTATCTAAATAACATTAATATAAGTTTTATATTGTTGATTTCTTAACATGCATGTGATTTCTGAATGAAAATAATAAACATTTCAAAATTAGTTAACTCCTTTCTTATTTTATGAGTAATTATTGCTCACATCTCTGTGATTCTCCTCAAGAAAGACCACCACACTTTCCTGCTGCAGAAAAGGTGGATTTATAAGAGGGGGGTCTATGTATGTAATACCAAAATCACTTTTGCATTTGGTTATTTTCACATGAGATTTCATAAAACAACATTATTCAGACCGTTTCAACATCATTCATACCTTGTGTGTTTTATATTGAAGGTAAATATAAAATTGCCTACAAAAAACTTTACCTGTTTAATAAAATACAACTCTCTCTCCATAAGCCTCAAAAAGTAAATTTAATATTGATTATGTTGCTTCATACAAATGGATTATGTTGAAAATGATAGAAATGTCATTTAATTTGACCTTGTATTTTTATGTTGGTTTTTTTTTTTTTTTTTTTTTTTTTCTTCATTTAGACATGAAGCAGTATTGAATACTGAAATTCAAAAAATGTAACAGTTTAAATGATTGCTGGTCCAAACAAGTGATCCTATAACAGAATGTTAATAATAGCTTTCACTTACATGTTCCTGTGATGCAGCAAAACATAGGCTTTGGGGATTTTTTTTTTATCCCTTTCAACCTCTTATGAATGCAAGTTATAATCCAGAGGCACCCATTCTTAACAGAGCCCAGGGGACCATTGATTGTTTTTTTTTTTTTTTTCTTTTAAACCGAATTTGATGGATAATGGAGTCTTTGAAAAAGTGCCTTCCAAACTCCCCTCCCACCACATCCCACTCCCATTTATTTCTGGAACAATCTGAGTTTATTATTAAGGTGGTCATTTTATTTCAGAGATGGTATGGCAGAGCAGTTATCACGACTTCATGGTAGAGAAAAATCAGCAAGACGGATTTGGAGCCACCAGCTGATGTCAGGAAGTATGCAAGGTGTGTAGTTTACAATATGGATTCACTACTATTCATGGAGTACCAATTTTCATGGGGTACTAATTTTTGTGGATTTCACGGTTGCTTCAAACTATGAATTTAGAGACCCAATGAGCAATGTTTCATCTGTGGAAACAGTTGGTGCCCTTTGCATTCCATGAATTTAAGTACTGATGAAAATGTCATTTTTTTTTGCAAAATCACAAAAATTATGACTGTACAATACACAGTAAAACACTACTTATTGGATCAAAGACTTAATGGTCTCTTACAACACTACTTAATGAATCAATGACATAATGGTCTCTGATGACATAACTTGTTGGATCAAAGATTTAATGGTCTCTTACAACACTACTTAATGAATCAAAGACATAATGGTCTCTCATGACATAACTTGTTGGATCAAAGACTTAATGGTCTCTTACAACACTACTTAATGAATCAAAGACATAATGGTCTCTCATGACATAACTTGTTGGATCAAAGACTTAATGGTCTCTTAAAACACTACTGATTGGATCAAAGACTTAATGGTCTCTTACAACACTACTGATTGGATCAAAGACTTAATGGTCTCTTAAAACACTACTGATTGGATCAAAGACTTAATTGTCTCTTACAACACTACTTATTGAATCAAAGACTTAATGGTCTCTCACAACACTACTGATTGGATCAAAGACTTAATGGTCTCTTACAACACTACTTATTGGATCAAAGACTTAATGGTCTCTTACAACACTACTTATTGGATCAAAGACTTAATGGTCTCTTACAACACTACTTATTGGATCAAAGACTTAATGGTCTCTTACAACACTACTGATTGGATCAAAGACTTAATTGACTTTCAACAACACTACTTATTGGATCAAAGACTTAATGATCTCTTACAACACTACTGATTGGATCAAAGACATAATCATCTCTTGCAACACTACTTATTGGATCAAAGACTTAATGGTCTCCTACAATGCTACTTATTGGATCAAAGACTTAATGGTCTCCTACAACACTACTGATTGGATCAAAGAGTTAATGGTCTCTTAACAACACTACTGATTGGATCAAAGACCTAATGGTCTCCTACAACACTACTGATTGGATCAATGACTTAATAGTCTCCTACAACATTACTGATTGGATCAAAGACATAATCATCTCTTGCAACACTACTGATTGGATCAAAAACTTAATTGTCTCTTACAACACTACTTATTGGATCAAAGACTTAATGGTCTCCTACAACACTACTGATTGGATCAAAGACATAATCATCTCTTGCAACACTACTTATTGGATCAAAGACATAATGATCTCTTACAACACTACTGATTGGATCAAAGACTTAATGATCTCCTACAATGCTACTTATTGGATCAAAGACTTAATGGTCTCCTACAACGCTACTTATTGGATCAAAGACTTAATCGTCTCTTACAACACTACTTATTGAATCAAAGACTTAATGGTCTCCTACAACACTACTTATTGGATCAATGACTTAATGGTCTCTTACAACACTACTTATTGGATCAAAGACTTAATGGTCTCCTACAACACTACTGATTGAATCAAAGACTTAATGGTCTCCTACAACACTACTTATTGGATCAAAGACATAATGGTCTCTTACAACACCACTGATTGGATCAAAGACTTAATGGTCTCCTACAACACTACTTATTGGATCATAGACTTAATGGTCTCTTAAAACACTACTGATTGGATCAAAGACTTAATTGTCTCCTACAACACTACTTATTGGATCAAAGACTTAATGATTTCCTACAACACTACTGATTGGATCAAAGAGTTAATGGTCTCTTACAACACTACTGATTGGATCAAAGAGTTAATGGTCTCCTACAACACTACTTATTGGATCAATGACTTAATAGTCTCCTACAACACTACTGATTGGATCAATGACTTAATAGTCTCCTACAACACTACTGATTGGATCAAAGACATAATCATCTATTGCAACACTACTGATTGGATCAAAAACTTAATGGTCTCTTACAACACTACTTATTGGATCAAAGACTTAATGGTCTCCTACAACACTACTGATTGGATCAAAGACATAATCATCTCTTGCAACACTACTGATTGGATCAAAGACATAATGATCTCTTACAACACTACTGATTGGATCAAAGACTTAATGGTCTCCTACAACGCTACTTATTGGATCAAAGACTTAATGGTCTCCTACAACGCTACTTATTGGATCAAAGACTTAATCGTCTCTTACAACACTACTTATTGGATCAATGACTTAATGGTCTCTTACAACACTACTTATTGGATCAAAGACTTAATGGTCTCCTACAACACTACTGACTGAATCAAAGACTTAATGGTCTCCTACAACACTACTTATTGGATCAAAGACTTAATGATCTCCTACAACACTACTGATTGGATCAAAGACATAATGGTCTCTTACAACACTACTGATTGGATCAAAGACTTAATGGTCTCCTACAACGCTACTTATTGGATCAAAGACTTAATGGTCTCTTACAACACTACTGATTGGATCAAAGACTTAATGGTCTCCTACAACACTACTTATTGGATCAAAGACTTAATGATCTCCTACAACACTACTTATTGGATCAAAGACATAATGGTCTCTTACAACACTGCTTATTGGATCAAAGACTTAATGGTCTCCTACAACACTACTGAATGAATCAAAGATATAATCAACTCTTACATTGTTAATTCCAATTTTTAAAGGGCTTTCATTATGTTTACTTCAACTCTTTTCATAACATCATTTACCAGCAAGCCTGAAAATTTTGAGCATAGAATAAAACCACTTAGTAAAGGGACTTTTACCCTTGTAATATGTTTATATCTTTTTTAAAACTCTGCTTTTTAATACTATGCAATCAACCAAAAATTTTCAAAATAATGAAATTCAGCGAAAAATATTAAAATAACATTTCAAAGGGCCATTCTGCAATTAGTGGAACAAACAAAATCTATAGTTAGTGCAAACTTTATATCTTGATATATATTTGACTAATGAAATTGTTTCTCTGGTTGAATCATGTTTCTGAAACAAAAAATAATCAGTTATGGTAATTTAAATTCTGTCTTTCGTTTTCTTTTTCTTGTGATTTATGTTTATAGCAACCTTGGTTTATTAGGAAATCCAATGCACAGGATGAATGATATGTTATTTTAATTTCCAGACAGCAAAAGTCCCTTCATTCTAGTGTCCATTGTTGATATTGGAGTTTTGTTCTCTTTACCACTGGCCATGTGTAAAATAATGAGCTCTGCTGCAGAAAATGGAAACTGTGACACTAACTCAGATCAGCTTGTGTTGTTCTCTTCTGTCCAGAATTTAAATCTTCAGAGTGGTTCCCAGGTCAAGATAATATCACCATGGTAAGAGGACTGATTAATTGATGAATGGGATTAAAGGGGATATCATATGTATGAAATATCTATAAATGATTCTGACTTTAGCTTCAGATAATTGTTATTTTACAGGGATTTTCCGAGGTCCAATCACAAAAATGTGTGTTTTTACCCAATTTTGACCTGGACATTCCGAATTGAGAGGCTCTGAGCTAGGTTGGAGATTCATTTCTTCCATCATGCATTTCTAAGCAAAAAAAAGCTAATAAAAATTAAAATCTGTATTCAGTGTGGTTATTTTATGGAGAAGTAGACAATTTTTGCTGTGCTGAATTCTACATTACCAGTGTTTCAGCCAGGACAGGACATTGCATGATTTGTACAAAATATACACAAGGTAATCAGTGGTCAAGCTCGAGTTGAATTTTAGGGGGAAGTGACTTCTCCTTTTGGACAGAATAGAGAGAAATGAGAGTAGAACAGGGAGAAGTGTCAGCAATGTGAGAAACCCAATATATACAATATATCAATATATATATATATATATATATATATATATATATATATATATATATATATATATATATATATATATATATATATATATATATATATATATATATATATATGTGTGTGTGTGTGTGTGTGTGTGTGTGCTATGGTGCTCTTATTTGAACTGTGTTCTGTATGTCTCATTATGCATATTTGCATTTAACATTGGTTTTAAACAATACTTTATCTTCAAATAGAAAATTCTCTATGTTGTATGTATATTATAAACTACAATTTGTTAGTGTATGAATGTATCATACTCATATGCAGTGTATTCATACTTGAAAGTGTGTATGTTTAGATGGAGAGAAATATGTAATGTATTTTGGCCATATGACTTCAAAAAAGCATAGCAGAAACTGTACATTGTAATTAATTTTAACTGACGGGAGTACCTAGATTACAGTATTGTAATTACAAATAGGTAAAAATAGTTAAGCAATTTTATTTTTTGTTGGCTTCTTCACTACAAAATGGCAGTCGAAAACACTTCTGAACTATAGTTTGAAACAACCCCTATATTAGGCTACAGTACACATGAGAGCACATGTACATGTGTCTTCAACATCATAGTGTTCATGCATTTAAACCACAGTGGTCACTGATGAGTAATCTCAAGTTTACAATTGCATTTTGAGGGAGTTGATTCTAAATTAAATGTGAATCTTTTGACTCATTTTTTGGTGACGTTTTTAAAAGTAGATGCATCTATTTTTAGAAACAATGATTTTCTTCATATGACCAATCACTTTCTAGATTCATTGCAACAATCCCTGGATATGATTGAAAATTTAGAAAAATTATGGTTTTAATATTTGTCAATGTATTCGTAATATTCGTAATAATGTCATGTAATGGTTGGATATTTTTTTCTTTGCTACTTTTTCTCGTATTTTCGCAAAAATGAGTGATGTAAGAAAACAACCTTGACCTTAAGTTACTGTGCTTATCGATTCCACAACATATCATTGTCCCATATGTTTCTGACCAACAGATTTTTATTTTTAGCCTAAATCTTTCATCACATAATAGTTACACTTTGCTTTCTACGAATTGTATAATTTCCTTAATTTATGTGCCCAATGAATTACGAAAATAGACAGTCTAATGAAAACATACTTCCAAGAGACAGCGATGTCCACCATTATTATCCCTTAGCAGGTTCCCTTACAGTTTTAAACCAATGTTGTGAAGAAAATAATGCAAGCACGGCAGTTAAAATCTTCAAAATATACATTTACAAAGTGCTTTCATCGATTCTATTCTTAAAACACAAATTGTTATATACATATAGATGATTTAGTTTCGAAACACAAGTTAAGTTTTCATCATCAAATGATAACTTGCAGCAATCAGCCAGTGATATCTTGCGGGAGGAAAGAGTTAATTAGTCAATAAACTATTAAAACACATGCCTGTGAATGTGCCAAAGTTTGTTTTGTCGACGCAATTGATACTAACACATTCTAGGGCAACATGCAATCTATTTCGCCTTGGGCTTAACACTAACTACTTGGATGGGTTGAGGGAGCATCTCAAAAACCATAAACTACTGTAACCTGGTGTAGATCTAACAAACAAAAAAAATGATAGGGTGAAGTTGTTTTCGTTTTCCTAATAGAAGAAGGCGAAGCTTACATTTTTTAGTGACTTAGTTGCCCACTTCACCTGGTAGCATGACCCCTGGGTAATATAGATCAAGTCCTGCAAAACAAAGAGATTTAATGCGCCAAAAGTGACACAATTAAAATGAATAAGCTGGAATTTTTTACCTTTAATTTGATACAAATAGCCCAACCAATCTTTAAATGTCCAAATTGCTCGGTGATTGTTTTTTTAAAAAATGAACAAATTCCATTAAGCAATCTTTTTGATTGTACTAGTTGCTTTGCTCTGCCTGTCTGTTTTCTGCCCATTTTCCTAATTCCTTATATGGCCAAACTTGGGATTGTCTGGACTTATTCATATACTTAGTATATCCCATAATATTTCTGTTCAGAATAAGCTCTGCATGATTCCAGATTGTAATAGCCTCTATGAAAATATGAAAAAAAAATTCATGTAACATATTGAGATAAGTTCAACCACAGTTTTATTAACATTTTGACTTAATGAAAATTTTTACTCTCAGCAATTTTTATAAGTTATGTGCTTCCAGTCACATGACAGGACCTTGACTTAGCACCATTTGTATTTGTAAAGGTAGCGACGTTTCATTAAGAGGTATGTATGAAACAAATGGATAACTGATTTTTTTATGCCAGTGTCATGCTTAGATAGTGTATATGATAACAATGATTTTAGAGATGATGACTCTAGTGAACAAGCCTGTAAAATCCACAAAGCCAAGAGAAAGTCAAACAGAAAGTGAAACTTATGATGAAGAATTGGATTCCAAAATAATGAAACCAAAGAAAAAAAACATTTACACACCCTTAAAAAATCACTTGAAAGCTGAAATTTTGCAAAGACTGATGACTATAATGTTGGAGGGGTATAAAATTGAAGACTATGACATCTGCTATCATGCTATTATGGTATGGTTGGAGGTATTCAAGAGGATAATCGTACAGTCAAGAAATTAATTTATTTTTTTTTCATGGAAATATCAGGTAAAATAGACCGTAAATGATATTTCATTTTATTATGAGGTTTGCCCATTGTGATCACACCACTGGCCCACTTTTTCAAATGAAAGGGCCTGGCTGAAACACTGCATTGCTCAGTACTTTCCAAAAATTCAGCCCACTTGAAGACAATTTTTAATGACTGTTTTACACCATTTATACATGCTGTGCTTAGTTCATTAATACAAATGTTGTCTTGTTTCTCTTTTATTCCTAAAATTTTCAATTTTGTTTGTTTACATGCAAATTTCCCTAATTTTAAGGACTCTGGTCCACTTCAGAAATGGTTGGAAAATCTCTCTTCTAAGTCACATCTTTAAGTATCCTTTGGGTAGTTAGCAGCTTAACCCTCACATTTTAACCCAAGATTGTAGAAAATTGAGTTTTTGTTTGCCCTGATTTTTTATATATATTTTTTTTAAAGTAACTAATATGTGATCAATTAAAAAAATTGAAGTCATGGAGGCAGTTGAGTCTGCTTATGATAACAATTATTCCAATTGATAATAGTGAAGACCAGTAAATTACATTTCATCCTACTCTTACTCTCTAACAAATTACAAAAGCTGATAATGATTCATCGTGTCAAATTTGATAAGGTGAATATACTTGAAAAGAGAGTCTAGATCAGCATTGTTTAAAGGCTTCATTAATATATAGGACATTAAATATAAAATGTATAGTTTTTAAATTTGCATTTTGTAGGATCAGATTAACTTCTGACAACTCTTTTTTGTCTTGCTTGTGATAAAAGTTGCAAAACGAGAGACATAGTGGGTCACAGTTACCAGCTGTCCATCCAGCATCAACTTTTGTTTAACAAATTTTAAAGGGCAGTATCTCCTATTTTCATCAGGGTATCATCATCAGACCTTGCCTACAAATACTTCATGAGGGAAGGATGATTTTTAGAGATTGAAGGCCAAGGAACTCATTGGTCAAGGTCATGGGGAGCAATTGTTTAAATTTTAGGTGGATGGTCAGTGGTTCAAGCTTTTGGATCTGGCAGTACCAGACTATTATTTCCATTGATAAATTGACATCAGATAGAGTAAAGATGTTTACCATGGGGTATAAATATCACTACTGGTATCAAGGTCAATTGTCAAGGCAAAAATGGTCAGTTTTATATACTGTTTGGGGAGAAAACTTGTATCATGTGTCTATGGATAGGCATTTGGCTTTTAACTAGATTCTCCAGTGTACATGGCACATCCTTCAGGACAATGGACCCAGGCATAAAGGTCAATATCACATAATGAATTACTTATTATTTTGGGGTAAATTGCTAAGAGGTTATATCTTCTGTTTCCATACGTGTATTGTTATCAGATTTGCCACACACACTCTGGACTCTCTATAAAACTTTAATTGGGAGTCAAGATGCTGATCTGCAAGTTATCCGAGACCTTGAAGCTGCATTATTTCAACAAGTAAAGGTGATAACTCCTTACCTCTATTTTTGCTCTCTGTCCATCATCAGTTAGCTATTGTTATCATTACTTCTCATGAACTTGGCACACTGTTTTATATTGAGGTCAAGTTTGTCCTAAATCAAAATGGTGTCCCTCAAATATGACATGAGGTTTTCACTAAATGACTTCTTGTGACTTGTAGATGGTCCTAAATGAAAATGGTGCCAATCTGACATAAGCTCTTGAAAATCTTATCACTACTTCTCCTGAATGGATGGTCATTTTGACATGGAGTCGTCACTAAAAGACTTCTTATGACTTTTAGACAGTCCAAAGTGAAAATGGTGCCAATCTGACAGCAGCATGTCCATCTTGAAAATATTATCACTACTTCTACTGAACATATGGTCATATCAGTGAACATGGTGTTTTTACTAAAAGACTATGAAATGTAGATGGTCTGAAATAGTGTTTATCTGACTTCCAACATGGTCACCATGGCAGAAATCTTTAAAATCTTGTTATGGGTGCTCCTCTCGAACAGATGGTCATATCGACATGGAGTTTTTACTAACAGACTTCGTATAATTTGTATATGTTGTTGGTCCTAAAAAAAAATGGTGCTGATTTGACATCCAACATAGGTGACCATCTTGAAAATCTAGTTTTGCTCAGCCTCTGGAGCAGATGGTCAGATTGACAGGGAGTTATCACTAAAAGTCTAAGTTTGACATGTAGATGGTGTGAAATGAAAATAGTGCCAATCTGACTTCCAGCTTTTTGAAAATCTTGTTATCACTACATTTCCTGAATGGATGGTCATATTAACATAGGGTTGTCACTAAAAGACTTTATGATGTGTGGTTGGGCCTAGTAAAAATGGTGGAGATATAGCTGCCCATTATGACCTCCACCGTGATCATCGTGAAAATCTTGTTATCATTACTTCTGAATGAATGAATGCATTAACATAACGGTTTTTTCACTAAAATGCTTTATGCCATATGTAGTTGGTAATGCATAATAATGATGCTGATCAAATGTCGAAAATTGGCCAGCTTGAGAATCTTCAATTGGCTACTCCTGAATGGATGGTTGTATTGATATCGGCTTTTCACTAAAACTATAACTATATGTTGCAGGTCCTAAATGAAAATTATGCTATTCTGACCTCATACATGGCAACTTCCTACATGGTAAATCTTGTTATCACTGCTCCTCTTCAAAAAATAGTGGCATTAACATGGGATTTTTTACTCAAACACCTCATGCAATATGTAATTGATCTTAAATGAAAATTGTGCAGATTTGGCCACCAACATGCCAGGGTTGTTGTGAACAAGTTTGCAAACCAGACCTAATTGAACTTGGGGTCAGTAGGTCGTCGTTTGTATTTTTGTACTTTTTTGAGCCTTTGCACATATACATAATTTATTTTAAACAGACTGTATTTCAGTTTTCACTCAACAAGTTGACAGTAAGCACTGGCTATGATTTCAAGGTTACGCTCTTGACTCTGTGTTTTTTTTCTCTGTGACAGTTGGACATGATAACACAAACAAGTATGAATGGATTTTTTAACAAATCCAGTTTGTGGATGTACCTTGAATAATGCCAGTTGAATAACTTGGGATTTAAAAAATCTTAATTATGGATTAAACCAAACTTAGCATGTGGGTATTTCTTGACAGTATGGAGTTCACTGATCTTCAATCCATGATATCAGT
The DNA here is from genome assembly GCA_029931535.1 of Margaritifera margaritifera. Classification (NCBI taxonomy): domain Eukaryota; kingdom Metazoa; phylum Mollusca; class Bivalvia; order Unionida; family Margaritiferidae; genus Margaritifera; species Margaritifera margaritifera. The sequence continues at coordinate 4,146,057 of JAQPZY010001656.1, forward strand.
GTTCAAGGTCAAAGGCCAGAGCAAAAATGTTTGTACTGCATTTATCTTGTGAATATGTTAACCCAAAAATATAAGAAAATATTTTTGTTTCAAATTTGGTATTTTGGAGTTCTAAAGAATATCCGAGATGATTTCAATACTCAGCAATGAAAAATGATAAAAGGCGGGGAGAAATGTAGAGCATCTGTCCCTTCAAGTGACTCTTGTTCACCCAGATATTGCCCCATATAAAGATTGATTTCAACAATGTGGCAATGTTTTAAACGTAGAAAGAATATGTTAAATCCATACTGATAGAAATGCATACAAATTTTCAAAAAATGTTGCACAATACAAACTGCGCATTCATTTGTGAAGCCATGTTGGTGGTGTAAATGCACAAAAGTGCCTCCATGTAAAGGTCTCGATTCCATTTACTTTCTAATTAAGTTTATTTACAATCATCCTCTGGTGTGTTTTGTTGGGCAAAGTAATTAAACAGCACTGAATTCACAGTCAGAGGTTAATGGATAAAGGAATATCTGTCAAATGGGAAACACAGAAGAAAGTACCTATTATTTGAAATAATAACTCCTTTTTTTTAACCATTTCTCTTCAAAATTACTAAAAAAAAATCTGGATCCATGTATGTATAGCATTATATTGGATATTGTGTTTCAGAGAAGTGGCCAGTAGAGTCCCAAGTGTATTAGCAGAGTAATGGTATGGTTTAAAGGTCAGAGGTCAAGTTCACAAGGATTGTTTAGTCATGTGTTACTAGGGCTGCAATGATGTCATTGCAGGCAAGATGATAAATTTATGTACTTTGTTATGGTCCATCTATTAACAATTTTGTTTCAGTGGGATAACTGGAGTCCTACTTCATATGCCTTCACCAAACTTTGCAGGTGCATTGCTCTAGATGATACAAAGAAGTATGTTTATTTGGGGTCTTAAGATCAAGGTCACTGATCAGTCAAAGCATAATGGTTTTCATGTGATAACTTAAGTTCTGCTTCACATACTCTCATCAGACTTTGCAGATGAGTTGCCCTACACCATATATAGAAGCCTATCAATTTCAGGGAGCAAAGGTCAAAAGTCAGGATCACTGTGTGCCAAGGAATTGAAATGGTTTCCATGCAATAACATGAGTTCTTCTGATCATAACAAACAACATATATATATATGTTGTTCTTATGATACAAAGAAGTCTGTTGATATGGTCATCTTTAAGGTCAAGCTAAGTAAACAGCAGTCTGATGATGGAAAATTTGTGCATAGTAACTTGAGTTATTATCATTAAGGATATAGTGATACATTAAGATGTATTGGATATCATAATATTTTCTTGGCAGTACAATATATCACATAGCAACCCCCATAATGCGATACTCATGATACGATAAAAAATCAAATTGTTTTCCATTAATAAAAGCATAAGTTACGAAATACATATTCCAAAAGTATTTATACTTACTGCAAAAGTGAATCTACAGGTCTGTACAGTCACTCCTACACATAAGAAATAAGTGAATCAACAGGTCTGTACAGTTGCTCCTACTCAAGGAAATGAGTGTCTCTACAGGTCTGTACAGTCACTCCTACACATAGGAAATGAGTGAATTTGCAGGTCTGTATAGTTGTTCCTACTTAATAAAATTAGTAAATCTACAGGTCTGTACAGTTGCTACTAATAGAACATGAGTTAATATTCACATGTGACAAAGAAATTCAAACTTATTAGTTTCTCTTAAAACTTCAAGAGATAGTATATTATCTACTTAATATACAAATTGAAAAGAAAAAGAAAATACAATATAAGTTACAGGAAGGCTAAAATACCTAGATTCATTTACTACAATATATTTCCTTCAGAATAAAGACCTTATTAAATAGTAGATGCTATATAAAATAATATTAAATAATTTGCCAGAGTTATTTGATTTTTCTTAAATCATTAAGTATTACCAACAGTTATTCATGGCATAGAAATAGAAAGAAAAAAAACATTCCTCTTTGAAGTGTTGCCCATAAGCACTAGCAGAAAATTTATTTTAAATATTGTTGAAGTAACATATCATTAGTACATGTGGCTGGTTCTATCTCAAATATTGTTAAACTTCTATATATATATTTGTACAACCTCATTCTGTAGGCATTTTTCTATAGAAATGAAGTATTCAAGAAAATAGCCAGAATTTTAACGGATCCTTCTTTAACAAAATTATATTGAAGGCACAATTTTAAAATGTCATATTTGTCATAAAATATGTAGTATCAGTAACTGAAATATCATTCAAAAGAGACCATTTTCAGTTTAATTTGTATCTAATTTATCATTTGTTTAAAGCTTACATTTTTTCAATGTCTTGTTTCTTTGTTGTTGTTTTTTTTTAAGTTTTCACATTGGGTGTATTTTTTATATTTTCAGATATATGTAATATGTAATATCTTGTACTAATTATCATCTGATTTATTAGTGCTTTTCCCTTCCCTTACTGAAGCAGACCTTCTTCAGTGTGAGGTCCAATTTTAAAGTACCAAAATATTATGGTCAATGCAGGCATAATATGTAACATTTCCAATATTCTTGTTTACTAATGTATAAACCTAGATAGAAATTATTCAACTTTTATCATAAACTTAATATAAAAGAAGTACTTTTGTAGGATTCTATATACCTTTTTAGGCAAGAGCTGGACTTGAAGAGCATTGGACAAAAGGTATTGTTGTGTAGTCACTACTATGCAGTGACAGAGGAATTAGAAGTCCAAGTGTTCAGTCAGCTGCAAGAGGGTGACCATAATGAACAGTGTCATGACAGGATGAGGAAGTTAACTGTAGCAGCTTCATGGAGATGTCCCTGTATTCAAGGTATTTCAGACTCAGATATCCTCAGATTGATTAATCTATCAATATGGAAATATCACACAATAAGTGTTTTTTATGCCTCCATTGCTTGCAGGGGCATAATGACTTGGGTCCATCTCTCCTTGTGCCCCAGGAAGATCATTAGCATGATTACACAAAGACCACTTGTTGTTAATAAATTAAATTTTGTAGGCATGTAAGAATTTACTTTTACAATGGAATAAGCACATGCTTACACCACTTTGAAAGATAGCAGTGATAAAAAGTCTTGCAATTGAAAAAATTCTTTACCTTTTATTAACTTTACCAAATCCATCAGAACAGGTACTTTAATGAATTTACAAGTTTCAATGGAATGGAGCAAAAGATAAAATAAAATGAAAAATTGTAATAAAAGGGTATTTTGATAGAGGTATAAAGATGATAAATGTTTTAAAATTTATATATGCTTTTAAATTTACTTATGCTTTAAAATTTACATATGCTTCAAAACCTACATGGCTTAGGAAAATGTCGTCTGGGAGGTCTAAATGGAAACATTAATTACAAACTCTTCTTTTTTGAAACAGAATTTGTTCAGTCCATAAGAAAGAATCTTAATTCTTTTTGGATATATGTTTTTGGCACTCTCTCAGAATTATTTAAATTAATTCAAGTTAATTGACCTAAATACTTTTTGCAGATATCAGTATTGTTCAATCCTAGCATACAAAAAAAAAAGTTAAGAGTGTTTTTAACAAAATCTTGTTTCAGAAAGGTAGTCCGATAAATCAACCTCCAAACCTGTACTGGTACTGATGAACAGTTTGGGTCTGATCTCACCTATCCGTTAAATTGTGCAGTCGTGCAGACAAATTTATCTGCAACACATCAGTGTATAATTTAGACACTTATGGGTATTTCTAATAGCTGTTGAGTTACAGTAGATTGAAGGGTCTATTTCAGTGATATATACAGAATATTTCCAGATCAAATCCTAAGGACGACAGCTTGTAAATCCACATGGAATAAAAAACCCTTCCTCCTGTCACCATTTCAAATTTCAAGACTACATCCGGCTGTTCCATCAGATCCAGCAACCAATCAGATGCGACTTGCATTCATTCACTCATTTTAAAGTTTTGGTTGCTTTGGTCATGTAACTCAAGTCAAGTGTTTTTGGATTTGTCATGTGACTGTCATGTGCAGTTAGGAAGCAAGTATCAATATATAATGGGTAAAAATATTTCAAATTACCCATTATAGTGGATTTATTGTTTAGTTCATTTAACATGATTAGACAAACAAACTAAAAAATGGCAGATAATATTGATAAACATTATTTCCTTTTCTTTCCTATTCTCTCTTTTTTCTTAGCTTCTTTCCATTCATCTTACAGTGACACCAAATAATTTTCTTGAGCTGTTTTCATTTCTTGTCTTATTGAAAAGTCATGAAATACTGTTCCAGTATTTAATGTATGACATGTATGTGTCACCTATCTTTTTGTAGGCAAGTAGATGCATGCAAGTTTGTATAAAGGTAGGTTTTTATAGGAACAACACCAGCGTACTGAAATTAAATCATTGTGACCTATTTGTCATACTTTAGTGACTTGGGTTAAGTTTTGCATTTAGGTCAGATCCTCAGACATTATTGTTCCCAGAGTCATGAAGTTTGTTATGTGTATACGTCTTTGTGAATACAATGCTATCGTACCAAAAGTAGGTCACTATGACCTATGTCTCATGCTTCAGTGACTTAAGTTAAGCTTTGCATTTAGATCAGTTTTTCAGGCATTTTGGGCTACTTTGCCATAATTAAGTTACTATGACCTACTTTTCATGCTTCAGTGACTTTTGTTGAATTTTAATAGTTCAGTTTGCATGGCCCTATTGGTCACAGAGTCATACAACTTCATATAAAGATGCATCTTGGTGAGTACAATACTGTCTTACCAATGAAGATCACTGACTAAGGCTGCAGCATTTACCAAAATTTCTAAATGTGTACATTTTATACAATGTATGAAACAATGCCGTTTAATATAACTGATTTAAACCTCAACCAGAACCATATTCCCCCAATCTGAACATTAGGCTTACAGCTGACAGCTATTTATATGTAAGCTTGTAATATATGTTTTTGTTGAATATATCTGGCAGTTTAGGTCAAACATCCTTGGGTTCATTGTGATATTGTAATCATAAGTTGACGTTTTTTACTGAAAATTTGATTCATGCCAAGTTGGGGTCATCTTACAAGCGTGACATACACAAATTTTGACAAATCTAGGGGTAATATTGAAAACTAGATATTTGCATTACGTATAAATAATGTAAATTCAAATATTTTTATGTTTTCATGCCACTATTCCCATTCAGAAATGCATATATGGTATGCACTGGGCTTATTTGTTTCATGATGGTATTCATTACTCAGTATTTGTATCTACAGTTATTTAGATTTTAATAATTTGAAAATATCACCAGTAAATTAAATATTACCCACAAATCTATTGGTAATATTGGAAACTAGATATTTGCATTACATTATAAATAATGTAAATTCAAATATTTTTATGTTTTCATGCCACTATTCCCATTCAGAAATGCATATATGGTATGTACTGGGCTTATTCGTTTCATGATGGTATTCATTACTCAGTATTTGTATCTACAGTTATTTCGATTTTAATAATTTGAAAATATCACCAGTAAATTAAATATTACCCACTGTTGTTTTCCATGGGTGTTTACTAGTAAGTATATTGCTTCCATTTTTGTGCAAGTCTGAACAACCTGTATTTGTATCATATTTTGTGTTTTGCTGTAAAAACACTATTTGTGTTTGAGGCAGTAACAGTTTTGATTTGATTTATATTTTCTTTTTCCTTCAGTCATATGTAATTCCCAAGATCAAGTTATATTTCCCAAGTTATCTGCTAGTGCACATAGGCCGATAAGCCCTTGGCTTGTAAAGGTAGCACTGACTTTGTTTTTTCAAGTTGACAATCCTTTTGATCGAGCGGTGAATTTGATACTTGTTCAGTGCCAAGTAGAGTCCTACAACTCCCTGTGCACATTTGACCTTAATCCCTTAACACCCTTTTTGTTTTCTTATGTGACAACCCTTTGATCGAGTCACGAGTTTGATACTTAACAGAGGGTGGTTATTTGAATTCCCTGTGATCTTGTTGCAGAATCGACACCTGTTCAGTTGCATCCTTTAATAGATTTCAAAGACTGTACGATCGAAATGTAACTTACAGAGCCCATTCTCAGTCTCCACATAAGCACCTGTATATGACAGTAACGACAAGGAATCAGAGTTGGATGATATTTGCGATGACTAGACAACGATAGAGGATTTCAGCAATATATTTGGTCACACAGTCGATGAGGATGAATTCTTGGGTTTTGTACCAGATGACATTAGACATTGACATTTATAGGACACTGTGAAGTGAGGACTTGACTTTTATTGTTTATTTGTAAGACATGTGGAATTAATATATTACAGGATATTGAGAATCGGAGCATTCTGGGCAACTATTTTTGCGCTGATATGTGATCTATAATAGAATTCATGGATTTATCTTATAAATGGATTTAAAATGTCAAGCATTATGGATTTCTATGGATTATATTATATGAAGATGAACAGAATGTAAGTTGTCAATTTATTTGTGACATATTCCACTCAATAATATAATTGTATTTTACACTGGTTTTGTCTTTATTTTTCCTATCTATCTATCCAGTTTGGCTTGTTTATTTTTCCAAAGTTTAACTCTGACTCACTGATGACAAGTCACCCCTTACTTGCAAAATACACCCCTACTTATAGGAGGGTCAAAGAGAAATTGGCTTTTTTGCAGTCCTAATGGGGGGGGGGGGACTTATAGTTGAGTTGACTTATAATTGAGTATATACGGTATATGTACATGATGACACATATGTACATGATGAAAAATGTAATAATGCAACCAGATGTACTGTCTGGACATGCGGACAGGATGCTTTTATACAATCTACAATGACTAAGAAACTATGCAGTGGCTTTCAAACTTTAAATGGCGTTTCCATAAAATAAAATGTTGCTCATGGAAGGTATTGTTTTTGGATGGAATGGTAAATAATATATTTTAAAGACATTTTAGTCAGCATTATCAATAAATCAACCTGCTGTGTAATGTTGTGTAATGTGCGGTACAACCAACTCTCATCAACTTCAGCTTTTTTCTAGTAATGCCACATTGGATGTGAAAATCATCTATAATTTAAGAATAGAATTAACAGAAAAATTATACTAAACAGTCCTCTTAAGCAGAGATGTGGAAATATGACATTTAATTGGAATGGTAAGTCCCTGCATCACTGATAGTTATGTGCATGCTTGTTTTATAAATGTTTACAGGCAGTAAACTAAACTTAGCCTTTTGACATGTGTAAACATTGCAGCCTTAACTGTGACCTTTATTTTGCACTCAAGAGACCTACTTTAAGTTTTGTATTTAGGTCAGTTTCTCATGCACATTTGACTATAGAATTGTATAAAAAGGGTGGGTGGCAGGGCATTCTTGTTATGTGACACATTTCTAGTTTATAAATTTCAGAACATTTTAGACAAAGACTTTTGTGATAACATTGTTGGCACCATTATGTAAAATCCACTTGATGTAGACGAATACAATTTTGTAGTCCTGTTTGAGTGCATATGTAGTTGACCTGATTTGATTTCATGCCATTAATGAAGTTTTTTCAATTTTAGTAAGTTTTTGAAGTGCTATTTACAGAAGAAAAATTACACTTATGCAACTTACTTGTATTTCAGGCTTGACCAACCCAACAGCATGTCCTGCTTACAAATTTCCTGGTGTTCCAGGTCTTTTACAAACAAAGGTGACTTCTCTCTCTCTCTCATGCTGTTTCATTGTTTCATAGCACCCTGCAGAGGAAGCTAACTTAGTAGTACATTCTTTGTTAAGTTTTTGCATTTAGTTCCAGTTTTCAGGCACCTATTACATACTGTTTTACCTGGAATCGTGGAACTTGGTGAGGGGATGCATCTTAATGTGTAATGTGCCATTATCACAAAAGTAGATGACTTTGACCAGTATTTCACGTTTCACTGACTTCGGGATAATTTTTTGTTTATGTGTATTTCTGAAGCACTGTTCATGTTGGAATCATAAAACTTGATGATTGTTTGCATCTGTGTTAGTACCACACCCTTATAACAAAAGATGGTCACTGTGACCTACATTTTAGAGTGAATTCATTGACACTGAAATATTTCAGTGAGGGACATGGTTTTACCTTCTTTTCTTACTTTATTTGATACTAAAATCGGAATGATCAATTGAACTTTAAGTGGCAATGTAGATAAATGTTATGATACATTTCAATGTGATTAAAATTAAGTTAACAGAGTTCTTTTCTTGGCTGTTTATTTTTTCAGTTTCAGGTTTTTTACCTAAACATTTCTCTCTCTCTTAAAAATCTAACCATTTCCAAAACCCTTATCTATCCATCCATTTATCTTTCTATTTTTATACCTGTATATGTCTGTCTTTTCTTCTCTAACTATATCTGCATTCTAACCCTTTCCTCATCTACATATATATCTACATGTACTATTTACATTTATCTTTTTTGATAACTTTAATTATTGATATGTTGTTTTAATTATTGATATATTGTTTTAAGCTGACTTTTATAAAATTTGTAAAGTCCAGAAAAAGGTCACATTTGACTAATTTAGGGTACATTTTTGCATTTAGCTCATAATCACACAGGTATTTTGCATGCTGTGTACATACTATCCTACCTAGAATCATGAAAATTGGTGAGAGGATGTATCTTGATGATCACTACTCCCTCTTTACAATAGTAGATCGTTGTGTTCCATATTTTATGCTTCACAGACTTGAGTTAAATTTTGTTTTTGATGTTCATTTCACAAGCACTGTTCATGCTAGAATCATGCCATTGGTGTAGATATGCATCTCTGTTAATACCACACCCTTAAAAAATAAGAAGCTCAATGTGACCTATATTTCATCTTTTTCTGACTTTGGTTAAATTTGTTTAATTTAACTCATGACCATGTGAGTTTTTGGCATTGGATGCATCTCAGTTAGTACTGCACCCTTACAAGCAAAAAAGGGTACATGTGACCTACATTTTATGTTTTACTTGCATTGGTCAAGTATGTGTGTTTAGCACATGACCACAGATTTTTCCATGCAATATAACTGCCCTTTATGACCAGTGCATGTGGAAGTGGGAATAAATATATTTATTCATGTGAAAACTTTCCATAATAATGACTGTACATTGTATATTGTGATAGATTACACTCCACGGGTTAACTGTGTATTCTGTATGTGAAAGTGTATTGGAATTATCTGAGTGAACTGCATGCATTTCATGTGAGGCATCAACTGCAGTGGCTGATCAAGGTATTTACTGATGCATGAACAATGATTCTAATTACCACAATTAGAATCATTGTTCATGCACTGGCTGTCACTATAGGGCAGGGGTCCCCAACCTTTTTGTGCCTACGGGCACGTTTGTGAGTTTATGAGAGAGTGGCGGGCACCAACCAATTAACCTAAACCATTGTTTTTTATATTTTAATTTTTTCAGGACAAATAAAGATATGGACACTAAATACTATACAAAACAACACATTTAACGATACAAGAAACCATACAATAAAAAATACTTCGTTTTATAAATAAAATTATTATTACTCAAGTGGAAAGTTAGTGTGTAATCTTTGGCACTGCATTTCATCGGCCAGTTGTTCAAAAATGGGAGTGTAGGATAATGTTCCTGCTCAGACAATCATCAAGATTGTCATCAGTAAGTCGAGATCTGTACTTTGATTTTATAATGTTCTGTCCTTGCTTGAATGACTCTGCCAATAGATGCAGCAGTTTCTGTAACCTCTATTTGGCAAGTGAAAGGATTTACAAAAAAGGCTACCACTGGCTCAATGGTGGTGAACTGTTGAAATCTCTTTTCGAACTCCTTCAGAAGTGTTTGGAGGTGGCCAATAAATAGTTACGGGCTAAAATCACCCTCACCTACCATCTTCTTCATACTTGGGAAGTGTACGCGAGACTTCATCTTCATATGTGACATCCACAAGACTAGTTTTGGTTTGAATGATTTTACAGAGCCTATCATTTGAGCCACATGTTTGTCTTTTCCCTGAAGCTCCAGATTTTAATTGTTCACTTTGTCAGTGACGTCGGTAAGGAAAGCCAAGTCCAGTAGCCAGCAAAAGTCACTTAGTTCTCTGAAGTACGCATTCTTAGACTTCAGAAAATCTTTTGTCTCCTCAATCAAGCTGAAAAAGCATGCAAGAGCTTTACCTTTGCTCAGCCATCGCACTTCTGTGTATAAGATAAGATCAGATTGTTTGTCTTCAAACTCTTATAGGCAGGGCCTTAAAGAGTCGGTGTTGCAAAGGCGCAGCGCGCATTGAGTTAATTATTTTTATAGCAACGTTCATGACGCGTCCAAACAGAAGTATTTTAACACACAAAGCTTCCTGGTGGATGATACAGTGATAAGATATAAAGTCTGGAAAGGATTCATCCTTTTTGCAGAGGGCAATGAATCCATTGATGCTGTCCAACATTGCTGGTGCCCCATCAGTGGTTATCGTACACAGCTTGTGCAGAGGCAAACTAATTTCCATTGCATAGGTTTTAAATGTGTTATAAATATCCACACCTTTTGTTTACCTTTTCATAGACAATACTTTCAGTAGCTCTTCCTTTACAGTGAAGTCACTAAATACCATTCTCACCATGATTGCAAATTGTGCAGTGTCTGATATATCCGTCAACTCATTGAATTGAAGCAAGAACCAGTCACACAGTTCCAAGTCACTCTTTAGTTGAGTTTGCATGTCACTTGAAATTACTTGTATCCTCCTGGTAACTGTGTTGTCAGATAACTGCAATTCTTGTATTGCCGACATAATCTCACGCTTGTTAGAAAACCTTTCAAAAAGGCAATCAGCATGAGTCAGGAATGCCTCCTTCAAAAACTCACCATCTTGAAATTTTTTTAATTTTTGTTTCTTGTGCGAGCAAGTGAGCAATTTTAAGGGAAGCAATAGTAGCAAATTTAGATTTTTACCATGGGTCTAGTGAAAATCGACTGATGGCCTGAGAGTTTTGATTTCAGTTCCTTAATTTTCTTCTTTCTTAACTCAGATTTAAATGGATAGTTAGCATCAAAGGAGCTGTGATTAGTCTGGAAATGACGCTCAATGTTATGTTTCTTTGGCATTCCAACACTACTACTGCAAAGTAAACGAACACATTTACCTTTGATTTCGACAAAGCAATATGATTCTTTCCACTCGGCATTGAAATTATAGGTCCGTTGTCTCTTATTTTGCACACTCATCTTGGGACAAAAAGTAGCACAATTAGTGCAGAGAAGAACTATAAAGTTAAATAAACCACCAAGTGTGAGAAAACGGCAAGATAATGATATGGTAGTACAGTTCACATTCAATGCCTTGTCCCACTGTGTCCTTGTAAGCTTACGGGTGGTAATCAGTTTTCCCACGCTAGCTGCTTAGTGCACGTCATGTGATAATAACGGGAGGTAAACTACTACTTACAAACAAACTCTAATATGCCTGGGCATACGCATAACGTTGACGTACCTTGCGAGTTTATAATCTTAATGTACATTTCCTACTCATATTACCGCCCTCATTATTCAATATAACCTCTTCCACGGGCACAAAAAAAACTTTTTTGTGGGCACCACATTGGTAACCACTGCTACAGGGTTACTCCAAGTTTGTGACTTTCACTCAGTAAAATTTGGCTTCTAGGGTAGACAATGATAATAGCATTTGAAGCAGATTTTTAGAACAATTATAAAAATAATAAATGATCTTTGGTTTTTATCAATTCATTGTAGTACCTCAGCTTTGATATAATAGAAAAGAATGTTCCTTTTTTATTGTTTTGTCTTGTATGACCTGTTACAGGGGCCAGCATTTCATTGTCAAGATTTTGTTACTTTTGTTTGCATAATTATTGTTTACAATGCCTTCTGGAAACTTCCAAAAGTTTCGTAGTGGTGAGCTTTGTAATTGTTGATTACACTCTGGTTTTTATTCCATGTCTCTTTTGCCATCTCTCTGTTGTTCTGTAGCACACAAACATACACACGTGAAGTCTTCAAGCAAAAAATCTTCATTGTTTAATTTGAAAGTATTAACTTCAGGATAAAGAGAGCCCAACCAATAAATCATTGATAAAGGGAGATGACTCTAGCAGCTTGTCATCACTTCACACCATCAGAGAGGCACATAAAGTGCAGTCCACTTGTGACTCCATATTGGAGGGTTTGGAAAGGGCTGGATCAGGTTATAATGGGAATATCTCATTCATTGGTGTTCTACAGAAGTTATCCATTTGGAGACTGTCTTCGGAAGTAAAATGGTAATTTTATTTATTTATTTGTGTCTTGCCTTTCCCAATACAAGTGGTATTTGAAAAGTTCTGTATATTTTGTTTTAGCTTTTTTGTTTCTTTGAACCTGTCAAAAAAATTTATGCTCCTTGATAGACAAAAAAACATTGTATAAAATGATCTGTAGTTGCATGTACAACATGCTGGACACCTGCGGATATATGTGTGTGACGTAATATCGGTAAATAACAGTGACATAAGAATGTCGGAGAAGGAGAAACAATTCAGCTACTGAGCAAAGAGCAACATGTAAAATCCAGGTGCTCTTAGGGTACTCTCTGGGTGATGTCAAGGCTGACTTGGATAAAGTTTACGGATGTAATTCTCTGTCATATCCTACAATTTTGAGGTGGTTTCATTGTTTTAAAGATGGTCGCAAATCCATGGACGATGATCCATGTTCTCGAAGACTGTTGTCTGCAATTGGTGAGTGGGAAGTGGCTTCTGTGAAGGGGGCATGTTGATGAAGATGCTCAATTCACAGTGGAAGATATTTCTATTATCACAGGCGCTAATTCGTCAGCTGTTTTTAATATATTGAAAAATCATTTGACGCTTAGAAAGGTTTGTGCAAGATGTGTCCCAAACTTGTTGATGGCTGATCAAAAACAAACTTGGGTTGAAATCACCAAACAGCTACTCTTTAAATATGAAAATAGTGACCAGAAACGTTTGAATGAGATTGTCACAAGTGATGAAGCATGGATTTACTTTTTTGAACCCCACTCAAGTGAAAATAATAAGTTTGGATTATAGAAAACAAGCAGAGACCACAAACCGCTTGATGTAGTCAGACTGTCAAGAGAGGTTTATACACATTATTTTCAGTGCAAAAGACCTGGTTGACCAGGCAACTGTGCCTGACTCTGCTAGTGTCACTGGAAATTTTTATGCCTCCAAAATCCTGCCAAAAGTTGTGGAACACTACTGAACAACCCATCTGCACACCCCTACCTGAGGTATCCATCTACTCCATGACAATGCATCAGTGCAATAAATCTGCCATCATGAGAGACTTTCTAAAGGAGTACAGCATCCAAACTTTGCCACATCCTCTGTGCAGCCCTGAGTTGGCTGTGGGTGATTTTTGGCTGAATCCTGTTATCAAAGATTGACTGAGAGGCAGACGATTTCAAAGCCGCCATGTGGTTGGAAATGCAGTTTTCCAGTGTATGAATATCATACCAAAATGTGAATACAAATTGGCATTTAATAATTGGATAATCAGACTGAGAAAATGTGTAGAGGTGCATGGGGAGTACTTTGAGGGGATGTACTGAAGTACTGTTCACTAGTAAAGAACTTTTTAGTACAGCACAATATTATTCAGAACTATTTAAATACCCCTTGTAAGTCTTTTATAGGTGACCTTTCATAAACAAGAGAGTCTTAAGTCATGGTTGTAGAGATTGATCTTTGATACCTGAAGTGATTACACATCCATGAGATGTGCTAAGAATGGTTTAATTTGATTCTTTGACCTGATTTTATACATTTAAAATTCAATCTTGTTTAGTCGTTTTTGCACGTGAATCCTCCAAATTTGTTTGACTTCAAATTATTATGGAATTGTAGTTAGTTTTCCAAGTTGGTCCAAAAATCCCAACTCAAAACATGTCACAATTTTACTAAGTGAAACTTGAGTTACCTTGATTCAGATTGGCTTTGTTTATGAACATGGTGAGCATTAGGGGCATGCACAATGAAAAATAAATCCCTATTGCTATGTTGCAGGTTCTAATATATTGCCATTCTGATTAAAATCAAGCTATCCAACATAACAGAGATATGACAGGCATCATACAAGGTCATTTTTCGTTGGTCTTTCAATTCATCAATCAATTTACAAGCTTTCATATTTATGAAAGTGAAAAACTTAATTCAGAACATATTGTTTCTAATGATAACTTTCCTATACAAAAAATACAATGCTTAATCAGACAGGTTACTAAAAAAAATGGACCAGTAATTCCTAAGGTCAGTAAAACATAAACCTTTAATTGTGCTTGTCAGATCTACTTATTATTAGTAGATCTCAAATTTAATCAGATGGAATAAAATGCTAACAGAAGTTTATGGCTTTTTTTATTAAGTATGTTTTCTGTTCAGTCTACTTTTAAATGCAGTTTTTAATATCATGTACATATTGCTTGTAAATACCTGTGGTTGTTACATGGGACATAAATAACAAAGACATAATGTTCTGTGTGAATCTTATATATCTTTTTTTAATCACGATTATTTTAGTTTTACAAATCAAATTTAAGAGAAAAGATTAGATGCCCTTGGGTTCTACATAATAAATAGCAGAAATAGTGGCATCATCTGACAAGACCACATGCACTAAGGAGGCTGGAAGTTGACAACCAGTGTACTGAAAAATCAGTATTCTTATGCATGGTATTGAAATATGTACAGTTGCTCAAAAACCAAGAAATTTGATAACAGATATCAAAGAATACAAACATAGTTACCTAAAAGGTTTCTGTTCTTTATTATAAATTTAATTCCATTTCAACTTGTCTGAACTCGCTTGGCAGTCACAGATTGAGTTGGATATTTATGTATAGTGTTTAATGGCACATCAACACAATCCTAGATATATAGTCACAAGTGCAGCCACAGATTGAGTTGGATATGTATGTATGGTGTTTAATGGCACATAAGCACAGGCCAAACTATATAGTGGCAAGTGCAGTCACAGACTAAGTTAAATATATATATATAGTGTTTAATGACACATCAACACAGGACTAACTATATAGCGCCAAGTGCAGTCACAGATTGAGTTGGATATGTATGTATGGTGTTTATTGGCACATAAGCACAGGCCAAACTATATAGTGGCAAGTGCAGTCACAGACTAAGTTAAATATATATGTATAGTGTTTAATGACACATCAAAACAGGCCAAACTATATAGTGGCAAGTGCAGTCACAGACTAAGTTAAATATATATGTATAGGGATTAAAGACACATCGACACAGGCCTTGCTATGTAGTATTAAGTGAATGTTAGGTTGTACAAATTTCTAAAATCGGCAGGAAAATAAACCCCTTCAAATAAATGTAGACATATACTCTTCAAAGATAAAAGATAATTCTTTAAAAAAAAAAGGTATTTAAAATAAAAGATACAGCTAAACAATGTAAAATCATTAAAATATAGAGCCAGATTTTTTTGTTATATAAACTGCATTTGTTTATAAAATCCAGGATTTTCTTTTGTAGTACATCATCAGAAAGTTTTTTAATGGTGTTGACATCAAAAAACTTTTGTCTCACAGGGTAGAGTTGATACTCTTAACAAGAATGTGTTCAAATGCAAGTGAACACTGGCAAGATGTGTTCCAGTGCGAGATGTGCACTCAGGTTGAGGTTCTCCCTTCAGGAGGTATGCATGAGTACTGTATTATATGTGTCCTATAAACAAGAAACATAATACCATCTGTGATTTGTTCTATATGAGGTATACCACTCACCATTGATGAGTTTGATGTCAGTTGAATCCACTTAATATAAACTGGATTAAAACAAAATAGTTTTCTCCTGCAGTCTTCAATTATCTTCTTTGTATTTTTCCCTGGTTGGCACAAATTGCTTAGTAACCAGACCTGCTTAAACTGAAGAGAATTTATCTTCTGCTGGTCACTGATTCAGCTATAAAATCCCTTGTTAATACTACAGGTAAGAATAAGTGTCTACTGTGAACATTTATAAAAACAATTATTGCATTCTGATTTGCTCTCCCATTGTTTCATTAGTAAATCTAAGGTTCTTTGTTTTCATAAGCTTATGAATTATCACTTTTTCGCAATTAAAATTTTTCATTCAGCATGTGGATTCTAAATAGAATAAGGGAAAGAAATATCAATCAACTTCAGATATGTTATTGTGGCTCTGAAAAATGTAAAACTCATCAAAAAGAATTTCAGCCTTTATCCAGGTACACTGCAGACAATAACTTTATTTCTTTACCCACAGGTTGCAAATAAGAAAAGTTTTTTGTTTTTTTTGTATTGTAGCTTAAAAGTAATTAATCATTATATTAAGTTGAAAACATTTAAATCAAACTTGACTGTTTCTTTCAATTTTGATATTGAAAATAATGTTTGGCTATTGTTTTCTTAATGCTGTCACACAAAAATGACAAACCCCATTTATTACAAACCTGCCTAATATGAGATAAGTTTTCTGGTCCCCTGAATTTTGTATTATCCAGGTTAGACTGTATTTTGCCAAGTAGGTAGAACATGCCAATTAATATAATACTTGAAGTCACAATATGGAATCTTCCATTCAGAAATGGGTGAATACAGGGTAAATTTGGCTGCCCTCTCATTGCCCTTAATGCCAGTGTGACTTTGCAACCAACAGTACAGACTGCTTCTTCCAGATTTAATGAGCAAATCATGTTTCTGTTCGACATAGGATGTTAGCAGATTTATAAATTTTACGGTTTGAGAAGTCTTTTAGTGTGGAAAGGGAATCCAAAATCATGATGAAAAAAGTATTTTGAGAAGTTTCAGTATAGTTCAGTGATTTGAGTATGCAAGTAATTTCTGCAGTAGAAATGGAGGCTATATTTGGTAACCAGCTCAAGAGGGTTGAAAACTGATTTGGCGAGTTCCTGCTGGAACACTACTTGTAGTGCTGTTTCTGCAGACACCACTGTTGTTTAAATTTAATATCAGTATTACAATACCCATTACTATTGCATTGTTTTCCCGGAACTTTAGTCCCCAGTCCAAGCTAATTATTCCCTCCTCCAATTAGTATTTGGGGGCCAGAATTGAAAAGAATTTGATTCCAGTCTGACTCCTTCATCACAAACAACATATTGGATACCATCCTCTTGTTTTCCTTGGACAACGTACACATTACACATATGCTATATTGCTTATCGATACTTGCCTTCATTTTCATATCTAAACATCTTTTTGGCATTCTACCTACTTTTTTTATCAATTGAGTGTTTGTCTCCTCAGATCTTGCTTTATTTGAATGTTATCTGTTCTTTTTGTACATTTTAAGTGTTTTTGTGCCTTGCTTAACAAGCAGTGCTTCATTAAATTGTATCCCCCGTCATTGTTCCAGTGCTAGGGTAAATATTGTCTACCCTTTTTTGTGGTTAAGGATTTTTGTTTTGCATGAATTTGTATCTTTCAGAGCTTATAATGTCACAGGATGTGGGCAAGTGTAGGTACAGGAAGGCCCTGTGGGGCACACATGCATGGCTGCCCTGTTTATCACTGGGTATCAGTCATCCACAGGCCACCGGTCTTTGAACATCGGTCACCAGTGGTTTGATTATCAGTCTGGGGACAGGGATCAGGTTGATACCCCCTTGTTCCTATGTTACCATTTAATCCTGATGGTGATAGGGAGTTGGGTTGTGCTTGCCTGACTAGGGAATGGGATCGGATCAGCATCCCTGATCTCTATGTTCCCTTTTAATCCTTTTGGGATATGGGGAACCCTTTTCAGGAATTGAGTCTTCCTTTCTCCCATAGTGCCATGGATGTCCCTCCCTTTGTTTCAATGTAGCATGGATGTGACAGGCCATGGAAAAGCTCTGTCCTTTCCGGCCTGGTCCAACAAAAAGGAGGGAAGCCACTACTCGCCCTATATATGATCTAGAAGGGATCAGTAATGCCATTCGCCTAGGAGATCCACTATTAGGGTAAGTCCCATCACTGCCCATGAGCAGCTTTGGATATGGGCAACCCCATTTCGACGTTTCCCTCTCTGGAGAGAGATACTAGGAGGGACAGGCCTAGCTTGCCTCGGGAGCAGACTTAGGATGATGATGTCATTTCCATCATGGTGGACTCAAATGAGTTTTCAGAGGAACCAGTGGCAATAGTCCCTCCCCTTCTGTTGGGGTCCCAAGCTCCTTTCCACCTGTCAGGCCAGGTGTTGGAGCGACAGGAAGTTGGGATGTTCGATAAGACTTGTGTCCTAAGCCTTCTGGTGTGTATGTGAGAAAGTTTGCCAGTAGCTTCCGATGGGTTGGTGGTTCTTCCAGGTTCTTCTTCCACCAAATATACTTGCCAACATGTATAGCCGATCATATACTGAAAAATAGCATTGAACCCCACAAAACTAAACCTATCACGAACTTCCATCTTCTTTCACCAATTCAAACTGGCTCAATTAAGGGAAGAGGTACACACCCTTCTGCAGTCGAGAGGGTGGAAAACGACCAGACTCGGCTTTCTATTCAGCTCATAATCAAACTTTCTGCCTTAAACAGATTTCTTTGGGAAGAATGCTTCAAGATGGAGACTACCACTTATGTCAGGAACGCCATAAAGCCTTGTGACTGGGCAGTCTCCATTTATCTTCAGCATGCATACCTTTACATCCTCATCTTCACTCCACACAGAAAATACCACCAGTTTTGTCTCGACCAGTAGGTATTTCAATTTTGGGCTCTTCCCTTCAGCCTCGCCTCTGCCCCAGAGCTTTATCAGGGTGTTGGGGGTAGTTGAAGCCCATTAGGGGTCCCCATCCTCCAGTATTTCGACAACTGGTTGATGCACAACGTTCTCACAGATTCTCTCCTGAAGGACCTGTCCCTCTGTTGATTGACAGTGACCAGTCTCAGTCTTATCCCAAACCTAGAGAAGCTAGATCTGGTCCCTTTTCAAGATGTATTTCCTCACCAGCCTAGATAGGGATTGTGTTCCTCCTGACAGGATTGACCAAGTCCTGTCCTTCATTAACGGCTCTTCTGGTCAAGGCCTCATCAGCTCGCCTTCACCTCTCTTTTGGATTCTGAACTCGGCTGTGGACTTGGTGTCCTAGGAGACTCTACTTGCATCCTCTCCAGTTCCTGCTTCTAGCAAACTGGAGACCAGACAAGGACCCCCCATCAGCTCAGATCCTCCTGAGATCTAATTTTCACCACCACCTGAGTTGGTGGCTAAACTAGGACCTCTGGAAAGTCCGGTGTCCCAATTCACATCCCCTAACCCCACTCCTTTCTGTACACCGATGCATCAGATTTGGGATGGGGTGCTCACCTGGAGCTGGAGGGTGTAGTTCTTTAGGGATATTGGTCCTGGGAGGAAGTGACCCTTTATATAAACAACTTGAAAATATGGGTATTGTTTCTAGCCTTATAGGGGTGTGTCAACTACAGAAGCATCATTGCATTATGGTCGCCACAGACTACACGGCAGTAGTAGTGTACCTCAGGTGTCAGGGAGGTACACCTGCTTCTTCTCCTTGCATTCAAATCTGGAACCTCCTCTGATGAGCAGCCTCAGAGGAGATCACTCTCCAAGTCCCAAATATTCCAGGCAAGAGGAATATTCTGGTTGACAGTCTGTCCAGAGGGGTCATGTAGTCCTCACAGAATGGTCTCTGCACCAGTTAGTAGCAGAGTCACTTTTCCAAGCAGAGTCACTTTTCCAACTGGTGGACTTGTTCACTATGAGACTGGAAAACAAGCTCCCTTATATGTCTCTACAGTACCAGATCAGAGGGCCTGAGCAGTGTACACTTTCAGTTGAAAGTGGGATCATCTATATGTGTATGCCTACCCACCTTTCAAAATAATTCTGTAGGTGCTCCACCAAGTCAGGATCTCCACTGTTTGGCTTATCCTAGTATCCCCCTGTGGCCCAAATGGTCATGGTTCAGTGACCTACTCGACCTGTTAGTAGATGAGCCCAGGAGATTACCACAGAGGAGAGACCTGCTGTCGCAGCACAGGGTTCTCTCCTTCACAACAGCCCACAGATCCTCCTCATCTCAAGCGATCAATCATCCAATACCAATTTTCAGGCAAGGTTGCCAACTGCATCGGCCAGGCTGGGAGGCAATCTGCAACCAGGGTTTATGATGCAAAGTGGAGAATCTTCAGTGATTGGTGCAGTAGGAAATGTGTTGATCCTAGCTTTCCCCCTTTGAGTGCAGTTACGGAGTTTCTTCTGTTTCTTCTCTTCCTTTTCAAGGATGAGAATATTTGGTGTCCACTTTTAAGGGCTATAGGGCAGCCTTTTCTAACACTCAAGTTCTCTTGGGGTTACACCATGGAGTTAGACCCTCATCTTCTAATCTCATCAGGTTTTTTGAGCTTCAGAGACCTGTATATTGCTCACTAATACCTAGATGGAATCTTTAGTGTGTTCTTTGGCATTGTCAAAACCCTCTTATGAACCTTTGAGTGAATCTTCCTTCAAGAACATTACCCTTAAGACAGTTTCATGCCTTGTCAGTGGAAAAGGGTCATTTATTGTTCAATGGTAATTATGATTCAGTTTCTCTTCTTTGCCAACCTGGGTTTCTGACTAAGAATTGGCTACCTTCAGTAGCTCTACTTCCTATTGAGATCCCCAGTCTCAGTCATATCTGTGCTGGGGATGATGAAGATAGGCCCCTTTACCCAGTTAGCACCTTATGGTTTTATTTGGCTTCTTCATCTAAAGGGAGAAGGAAGGGTCAGAAACATCTCTACCAACCTCTTAAGGGCTATTACTACATATTGGGCCTATTTAAATCACTCCTCTTTGGATGATATTATGAGAGCTACCATCTGGTTGTCTCACACTACCTTTTACTTCCTTTACCTTTGATCTTTGGCACATCAGAGAGAAGGCATTTTGTTTTCATTGGATCCTATAGTGATGGCACAACATGTGACCCAACCTTCTACCTGCTTAGAGTTGTGAACACTCAAACCATAAGGGTATGTGCAATTGTTTTCTATACCAGAATTGTAGAGACCATCAACCTCTCTCCTAACTGGTAAATTCAGCAATGCAGTGGTAGCAGGTAATATATTACTGCTATTAAAATGTCTTGTTTTGTTGAGGGAGGGGGGATAAAACTAATTTTAATTATGT
Organism: Margaritifera margaritifera; assembly: GCA_029931535.1. Classification (NCBI taxonomy): domain Eukaryota; kingdom Metazoa; phylum Mollusca; class Bivalvia; order Unionida; family Margaritiferidae; genus Margaritifera; species Margaritifera margaritifera. The sequence continues at coordinate 4,167,267 of JAQPZY010001656.1, forward strand.
AATACTTACCTGCTACTGTTGGAAAGATTCCCTCCTCCCACCCCACTCTGATATCCTGTACTCTAGGTCCAAGTCAAAAGAGGATGGTATTCCATTTGTTTGCTGTGACTAAGGAGTCACACTGAGATCATGTTGTTCTCAGTTCTGGCCTTTTAATACTAACTGGAGGACAGAATAATTAGCTGAGACTGGGGACTAGAGTCCTGGAAAAGGAAAGCAAAGAAATAATAGCAAAAAAATTAAAATTAGTTTTACACACCAAGAAACTACATATCCAGTGCACACTCATAAAAGAGTCCATTATTCTACTGGAATTTATATTTCCATATAGTACCTAGGATTATTGATTTTTGAAAGTTATCTGTACAGTTTTAGAATATGCTTCATCTTCCTCTTAAAAAATAGAACTTGAAATCAATTAAATTAAAATTAACTGAATGTGTCTTTGACAACTTTATTGCTGGTCATATTAAATGTAGTGATGACTGGATGTTAAAATTTTTATCTGCAGTTGGAGACTTTTGGTTGAAGATAGACATGGAACCATGTGTCAGATCCTCCTTGCCAAGGAAAAGTCCTACTCCAAAATTATCTCCTTCAAAGAGGGGACAACTCTTGCATTTCAAGGGCTCAGAGTTCAGACCAGACTCATTCGAGACAGGTACATTTAAAAGAGTCAGACTGAAGTCTCATTTACAAAGATTTTTCAAGCTTTAAATTTGTCAATAATTTTTATTCAGATATTAAAGGACAGTTTGAAGTTGTTTTAGTCCAGCTAATGTTGATTCATGAAAATGATAGTGTTATAAATTTCATCAGTGTGATTCATGTATACAATAAAATTAATGTATATTGTTATATAGTGTTCCCTCTTTATAGCATTGTCCATGGGAGCCATAAAAGTGCCTCCCACTATAAGTAAGGGAACCTTATACTGAGGGATGTTCCAACAAGGTTAAAAGACAAAAAGTATTTAATAATGGGAAATCACATATTAATGGGTTCTCATGAGTCAAGAACTAAAATACAGTGAAATAAATTAAGTAGCAATTAAAAAATGTTTTTTTTAGCCAGTTTAATAGAATCCATGACCAGACCCATGTTGTAAGAGAGTTAGCAGTATACTGAGGGGATTTATAGTGAGAAACTACAGCTTATATATAAAACAAAAAGATTTAAAGGTGTTAACATTGTTAAGATCACAGTTGATCAATGAGTTTAATCATTTCTAAAGCATAAGAGATTTTCTTTTAAAGTAGCGTAGCACACATTTATGAGGTAGCTTCAGTACTACTTTAAAGCATTCTACTGACTCTTTCAGGAGCTGCAATAGCTCAGTTTATAGAGTGTCAGATTCATAATCCAAGGGTTGTGGGTTCAATACCCACCTAGGCTAGCCCAAGTTGGCTGCCTAAGTGTGTCCTTGGGAAAGACACTTAGCTCTCATTTCCATGGCATGATACAAGCAATAATGTGTTAAAAGTGCCAATCAACCACCTACTCAATCCCATCCAAAATTTTTCAGATGTTGCAGCATACCATGTCAACAGACCCAATTTACTTCAAGATACATTGGGAAGAATTTTGATCTTGACATTGTTCGTTGTCAAAGCACACCTTGTCTTGTTTTTATCTTTATTGTATACAAGAGGGTTACTTGAACTCAAGGAAACAATCAAAGTTCCAAAAAGAGTCTTATATAGAGGATATTACATCAGTGCTCATTTTAGATTAAATTTATGAAATGAATCAAATAATTCATGGCTAGCAAAATATTAAATTATTTGATGAGTTAATTCAGTTTTATTTGGAATGGGCACAAATCAGATGACAAAAATTACTGTTTTTACTTTATAAAACTGCAGAATAGTGGAGTGAAATGACTTTGAAATACAGCCATTATGCCTTTGCCATACATGATGGCATGATGGCATTTATGATGTCATAAGGAGTTATTACACATATTAAATATAGAAAAATTTGTATATGTACATATTAACCTGAATAACACTGTTGTCATGTAATAAAGCTGTATACTATCTAGAAAGTAAGAAAAAACTGCCAGAAGGAAAGTGGATGCATTCCCTCCCATCTGCAGGGTTGTCCATTCACCCATGTTCTCTGGCCGGTTCCATTATCCTTGTAACTCATCAGAGGGAAACGTTCAGGTTGATGCATTGGTTCAGCTGATCACCATGTCTCATCCATGTGAGTTTTATATACCCCCTAGCAGTCATCGCAGCTGCTTTTTGGGCCATGTGACATGCACAACCGATTGGTAGTAGGCAAAGATATCAGAAACCAATGGTTTGCAGCCAGTACACTACATTCAAATTATATTATCATTTAATGCAGCTGGGATTCAACTGTCATTAGTGATATAAAAAATAAAAAAAATATTCGGGGGGGGGGGGTAAGCAGAGGTGGCTAAACAACCCATAGTTTGTTTACAAATACTGGTTCATCATTGGTGGATGAATCAGTCAGATTTGGATGGAATATCTGTTGATATTTATTCAGATCTTCCTGATAGACCAGTTTTTGGTGGTGTAAACTTACATGTGTGATGCTGTTCTTAAGACAAAGAGTGATGTCACAGTAATTGACATCAGTCTAACAAAGCAAGGCCAGTTATTGGGGAGCATGGCTTCTCCAAGAGAGTTACAAATGGGGGCTAGACAACTAGGTCATCATGGGAGAAGAATAATGTACAAATAAAATATAATGCCTGGACTCCCATTCAAACATCTAACCACTTACTCCCCTTGTTACAAAGACACTAAGAAAATCCTATCCAGGTATGTCCAAGTTACAAAAGATAGCTGACTACCTCCAACAGTGCAGCCTCAAAGGCAAAATAGCACGAGGTCTTGAGATCAACTAGCTCCCAAGGTTTACAAATTGCCCAGATTTTGAGCCTTTGTGGAACAATATCTTATGTGAAACCTTCAAATAACTACCAGCCTGACCTTTACCCACACACTCAGCAGAGTAGATGAGTATGAAATAATCTTTCAAAGGGCCAGATAAGCTCTAAGTTTCTTGGGTAAATCATTTGCAAATAAAGTACTGGTTTGCAATATAAGTTGCACTATTTGCATTAAAATAGAAAAATCCAAAATCTTTAAAAGCACATATACAAACCTCAAATATATTTAAAATCAAGAGGTCATTGTACCACACATAACATTTGTTTTTTTACTCAACTGTTACACATGTGGCAAATAATATGTGAGATGAAAAGGGAATTTCAAGTAAGAATAAAAGAACACCCCAGGGACATCTGCAAAAAGAAAGATGCCTCCTTATCTAAACAAACAGTGTTCAATATCAGATAATAGAAATTTTGTTGGACCCTGAATTTTTAGTAGCAACATTGAACATAAAAATTGAGAATATTTCAGGATCGACATATCTGTTTAATGGGAATCCAGGCATTATATGTTATTTATGTACTAGACAGTGTCATTCAGAGAGAGTTTTGGAACCTTGAATGTATCAGACAATTCCCATTCCATGACTGGTGTGCCCCCATAACAAAGAGAGAGGCAAATTGGTAGTATTAACTATAGAATTTAAGCAACAATCCAAATCACAAACAGCTTAGTAAAATTGATGGCGAACCTTTATAAATAAAAGATAGAAACATTTGGTACAGAAATAATAAGAGTACTACCGTATATATTTGAATATAAACCTGGTCCAAATGCAAACAACATAGACCCTGATCTGCCATCAGATAATACACTGGCAGATCAGGGTCCATGTTGTTTGTTCTACTGATTAGTCCTTACAAACTGCATAGATCCAGATCTGCCAGCGCATTATGTGACGAGAGATCTGGGTCTATGCAGTTTGCAGTTGCTATCGATTTATACGCGAGTATAGACGGTACCTCTGAATTATAACTGCATCATGGGTAGCAAACATATTCTACAGGCCCAGTACTCCTTTCTGTTACGTTTTGAAGCAACCTTCCAAGGTATCATATTTATTATGCAGGTTTCCTGGATAGATCTCCACAGCAGATTAATTTGTTATTTACCTGGTTTTTACTGCTAATCTTTCTGCACAGGGATCCTGCCCTGTTCAGCATGCTGGATTGTGTATGGTCTGGTACAGCAGCTGGAACAAACAGCCAGGATAGTAGTGAAGACAGTGGCCAGGATAGCCAGCTTGGGATTAATAAAGCTAGTGCTGTAAGATATCAGACTGTTATTCTCACCTGCTTTAGCATTTTGAGGTTTTAATAATTTCTTCTGTATTCTGATACATATGTATAAGTTCAGAAAATTCATTAACTTAGAAAAATGCAAGCAGTGGGGGCATTTTGATTTGGTCCTATCCATCTGTACGTCCATCTGTCCATCCCAAGAAGCTTGTTAGCAGGGTTGTGCAAAAGCCACACAACAAAGACAAATTAAATTTAGCTAGCATATTTGTATGCATATGTAGATGACGTGATTTGATCTTCAGGCCATTACAGCAGTTTTTCCATTTTTTTTTTGTTATACACATTTTTGAACCCTTTGGAATGGGTCTTTTTTTATTATTATTACCAAGACCTCGTTTACACGAATAAGAAAAAACTACTTGAGGTAGACATACAAAATTTGGTATGTACGTTTGTTTGCATATGTAGATGACCTACTTAAATTTTCATGCCATTATACAAATTTTTCACATTTCTCTAAGTTTATGAATTTTCTCAACTTGGACATTTTGCTCTGCAGTGGAACATGTGTTTTACAAACATAGATCTCTTTTGTCAAATGCCTCGTCCATATACAGTAGAGGAGGGATATAGTTTCATGAGATTCATATATTCAGTTTGTATGCAATTCCCCTATGTCATGGTTTTTTAGTTCTACTAAGGTCTAGTTGGTCTTAAATGAAAATGGTGTCTATTTGACCTCCAATATGGCTGCAACAGCAGCCATCTTGAAAATCTTATCACTACTCCTCTTGAACAGATGGTTCTATTGGCCACCATGGAAGCCATCTTGAAAATCTTGTTCTCTCTACTCTTCAACAGATGATCATATTGATTTTTGGTTTCCACTAAAATATTTCTTGCAGTATGTAGTTGGTCATAGATGAAAATGATGCAGATCTGACCCCCAACATGGCTGGTGAAAATCTTGTTATTGCTACTTATTCTGAACATTTTTGTCATGTCATCACGGAGTTTTAATCTAAGAAATTTATTACAAAATGAAGTTGGTTTTGAATGAAACTTAGCATGTGGTTATATCTTGACAATAACTGAGACAAGTTCGTTGATCTTCTGTCCATGGTATCAGGTTCAGGGTCAAAGGTCATGACTAAGATTTTTGTACTGCACTTGTAAACATGTTAACTCAAACATATTAGAATTTATTCACCAAATTCAGTATGTTGGAATTTCTCAAGAATATCTCAGATAGTTTCATTTTTCAGCCATTATAAAGAATAAAAGTAGGGAAGAATGAACTTCTCATGGATTCCAACACCTTTTTTTTCATCAAGTTGAGTATCAGGTCCTTTGCAGGACTTGTGTTCTTCTTTCTTTCTTTCTTTCTGTTCAGCAACATTACACATAACTTACTTTTGCTACATTTGTAAAACAATATGTCAGAGGCATGTTTGCAGTTAATTTCACTTTTAGTCCAAGACAACATTGGAGTTCCCATAGATGGTATCCTAGGACAAGCTCCATTTCACATTGTTAGGGATATTGAACTTCTGGCAGAAACCACTGTTCACTTCAGCAGTGTTGCACATAGGATCTCAAGAACAGGGGACACTGTGTCCCCCTCCTTCCAAATTTGGGGGACACACAACATGTTAGAGGGACAAAGGAAAATAACAGTACCGTACATACTCGCATATAAGTTCATACCAACTGCAAACTGCATATACCCAGATCTGCCATCGCATAATGCGCCGGCAGATCTGGGTCTATGCAGTTTGTAAGGACTAATCATTAGAACAAACAACATAGACCCTGATCTGCCAGCACATTATGCCACTGCAGATCAGGGTCTATGTTGTTTGTATTTGGACCCAAATTATACGCAAGTATATATGGTACATATATGATACATAATGCACTAATAGTGCTATAAAAATGAGATAATCTTATTTGCTTTGACAGTTTAATAGTGCTATAAAAATGAGATAATCTTATTTGCTTTGACAGTTTAATAGTGCTATAAAAATGAGATAATCTTATTTGCTTTGACAGTTTAATAGTGCTATAAAAATGAGATAATCTTATTTGCTTTGACAGTTTAATAGTGCTATAAAAATGAGATAATCTTATTTGCTTTGACAGTTTAATAGTGCTATAAAAATGAGATAATCTTATTTGCTTTGACAGTTTAATAGTGCTATAAAAATGAGATAATCTTATTTGCTTTGATAGTTTTGCCACCTTAACTTTGTGGTCTGCACTGTACTATGATGTTTTCCTTGGACTTTTACATTATTGCAATAAAAGTTTATCATGTGCTCAAGTAATTCATGAAAAAATTTGCCCGTTTGATTATCTGTTTAACCTGAAATGAGCTGCACCATGGAATTTTCCATTCCTGATCTTGCTGTCATTTAACTTTAGTGTACACTCATTATCAATCAGCATTTATTTTAATAAATACCTATGTTTTTTTAATTATTTTTCTTTCCAAACTAAGAAATCAATAATTAAATGACAAATTGCGTATTTGCAAAAATTTAGTCTCTTTTGTCATTATCAACTGCAAAATAAATTAAATCTTACTCACCATAGGGGTGACTTTAACCTCGAAAATACATTACACTAATAACTGTCATACACTTTACATTGCAACTGAGCTGACTACAACAAACCTTGAATGTTTTCATTGCCAGATACATTGTTTAAAATAGGTATTCTTTACCATCTTACAGTTTTATCACCTTTCATGACTTTGGACATTGCTAGTGCCAACAGAGACATGGATGGACATCCACTAATGAAAAGTTGTAGGCATATTTTTCGATTTTTTTCTAACGAAAAAAATGTGCCCAGGGGGGCAGACAGTCAAGATTTGGGAGACATAGGACAAAAAATTGCAGAAAACCAACGAGCCCATGCTCAATATTAAAACTGCTTCAAATAACTTACCTCCGAAATAAAGTTTGGGTACCTTGCTTATTACCAGTACATGATTTTTTTCTTTGGAAAAATAGACTACTTGTCCCTTGTTTCACTAAGAAACATTTATGGAAAGGGATGTGTCAGACAAGAACTACCTTTTTAAAATTAAAAAGAAAACAAAAAACTAGAATTGTGTTAATTGGACATGAATGCCCCATGACAATGTCTGAAAATGAATCAAATGCACAACTTAACCAAGGTGTGTTGGATGAACAAACTGACAAGGGTAAAACAATATACCATATCACAGTTTATGTGAAAAAAACTGTTACAATAGATGAACCACATTTTCAAACCTTAACTATATGATCTAACAAAATTATATTGATGGAATGGTTATATTTGCAGAAATTAGCATGTTGTTAGCATTACCCTAGAAACTTATCTTGCCCTGGGCTCTTCTCAACCTATGCTTGGAATGACTATCTGAACAAAAATATAAATTTTTAGATGTCCAAACTTTCTGTAATAAGTATATATTAGTATTGACAGTTGTGTACAGTATTATAAATTTGAATTTGCAAAGCTAATAAGTAAAGGTATTCAAGTCATATAATAACAAGTTTACATACATACTGTTTTAAGACCAAACAAATTTTAGTACTATTTTAAGACAGAATTAATTTGTATTTTAGCCATCAGCATCTGCAGGAGCACATTGTCTGGGGTTCTGTTACATCATGGTCCCAGAGGGTGTGGCAGAAGAAAGTTTCCATGTAGAACAAAGCCATAAGAATCCAATTACTGTTCCTAATTCCCAAGGGAAACAGCTAAGCAATCTAAGTACCATCAGGGCAAGTATCCCTCACACTTATGCAGAATAAATTCAAACCCTCATGTGATAACACCTTTATTTGTATTTGATGTTCTGAAATTGATGTATCTTTAATCTCTGGCCATCTCCATTTTAATGTTTTTCAGATATTTCTTAATGTATGAAATTTCCCAGTCTTAATGTTTTAACTAGAAGAAAAGAAACTGCAAAATTTAATCGCAGTTACAATGATAATAGCTTTGGAGTTGTTTCAACTCATAGTTTCTACTTGTACTAAATTTTAGTTCTCTTGTGGGAATACGTCTCTTCTGAGTTGTCCTCCACCATGCAGCGTTAGGTATTTACATACTTGCACCAAGTACAGACTGAGCATTGAGTGGAACACATCCCCCTGAGTTGCCCTCCACTATGCAACAATTACATACTTGCACCAGGTACAAACTGAGCATTGAGGGGAACAGATCACCCTGATTTGTCATCCACCATGCAACATTGGGTATTTGCATACTTGGACTAGGTATTTACATACTTGCACCAAGTACAAACTGAGTATTGAGGGTAACACATCCCCCTGAGTCACCATGCAACATCAGGTATTTGCATACTTGCATCAGGTACAAACTGAGCATTGAGAAAAAGAGATGTTATGTAAGATTGGTAGTCACATCAGAACAATTCTTTATAAAGATCACAGAAAATGATCAGAGTTTCAGTAGAGTATAGTTTTTGTCCAGTCAAGATTACTACTATTCTTCTTGACTAACATTATACCCTGACTAACCATACAGCAATACTTATCACATTTTGCATCAAATCAAAGATACATTACTACTGTTGCATATAGGATCCACTTGGTCCAACCCTCCATACGAACATGCATCCATCTTCCCTGCCTATGTTATAATTCATTTACTGTCTCGTATAATTACATCAAACTTGCACTGTGAGTGCCTACTGGGATGAATAAATGTTGTGCATCAAAATAAGTTAATGTAACTTACTTTCAAGGATTTATTAAAATTGCATTAAAATCATGTCTCCTTTTCACCTGTTACAACCAAACCTACAGTGAGGGCGCATCTTATGATGGATGTGGGTCACTGAGACCTACTTTTCAGTATACAGTAAAACTTTGATAACTCAAATTTTAATAATTCGAATTCCTGCTATCGGTCTAAATACATGATTGGTCCAAGCTTTAAAACTTAAATGTTTTCTTACTTATTAACTTCAGTAACTCAAAACATCAAACACTCAAATACCATGCACCATGCAAAGTCACAGGTTAGTCCAGATTATAAGAATACCATCTCAGACTCTAAACATGTGCCAATATCCAGTCAGCACACTGACTGTCATATCGGTGTTCATAAAAGCGAATGTATATTACAACTAGATGAATAAACAGAATGCTGCACATCTAATTTAGTTTGTATAATTAGCTGAATAATATCAATAGTTAGGGTCTATTGTTTAGAGAGGTCCCTTCATCGATAAGACCAAAATGTATTGAAAATGAGGTTTTGTATTCAGTGTTTAAAATTACCTCAAAAATTCAATGGCCAACAGGACCAGTAACATTTACAAGAGGCTGGCTAGCCACAGGCCTTGTTAGTCCAAGATTTTCAGACAATATTTTCACAGTTTCAAAGGGATAGTAATGGAAACATTAATACATTAATTAAATTATGTATATTTAATCGTGAAGAAACAAACAAAAAAATATAAAACTCATTCAAGTCTTTATTTCTTCAATGACTGCTACATCCCCAGTAGCCTTGAGCCACAGAAGCTTAAGCTGTAAGATTTGTCAGCTTGAGCAAACAGAATAGATGGTAAAAAAAATGTCACAGTTTTGAACATGTTCTTAACTTTAAAACATTCAGTTGTTGCTTGAGCTTAGATATCGTCTACATGTAATTTGTGTAGGATTCCCCCAGATCTAAACCCTTTACAAAGTCAAGCTCCACCATCCACTTAAAATCTGACAATGGTATACTGATTTTTGCTAGAGCATGTGCATCCTTGAACAAGTTTTTAAAGTTTACCAATAGTTGCAGCATTCAACTGCTGAATGGACATCTTGGCTTGTGTGATACTGGTTAAAGCATATTAGTTTTCATATCTTACCTTGGTAAGTTTATGGCCGTCAGAATTCCTGTGAGCAACAATTGTGTAATGCTTGAGATTCTTACAACCTTTAGCAAAAGGCCCTGATGACAATTTGCTAAACTTGTCAGAATCCAAAGTATTACAATATACTTGGGGTGTGAGAAGTCTGTAAATAGCTTTGCAGAACCTACTTTACATGTGAACATTGGCATATATTACCCAAGGAAATTCTACTTTCCAATATCTTTGAAAAGCTCTTTTACAATTATTTGTGTCATATTCTCTTTGATTTGCCTTTCTCTCCTTATCAATTTTTCTTTTTTATGGGATCGTGTGGGTTTGTTTTCCACTAAAGACAAACCCAAGACAGTAAGGTCAACTTGAGTCAATGTCTCTGTAGTATGTATGCACCTATATACATGAGTGTAATTTTCTGATATTGAATCAATGTCAGATATCATACAGTGATAGAAAAAAAGTGGTTATTATGTACTTACAATGTAATTGTCATTTGTGATAGAAAGAAGGTGATTGAAATAGCAATTATTTCTGAGTAACTATTCACCATATAGGACTTTCTCCAACCTGTGTCAGAAGTTAGAAATGAACACAGACTGGTATTTACAAAAACCAGGTTCTCCATTTTAATGATCAGGCATGAACTATGGACCTGTCAAATGAAGACATACGGATTCAAAGAAAATAACACATTCATTTTCTGAAGGACATCTTTATGTTCATCATTGTAACTTTTTGATAAGCTTGAAAAAATTCAATTACTGTGAAGTGAAAATTACATATGTTTGATGTACTTGAATAATTTTGTTCTTCAGAAACGGTGTTTTCGGTATCCATATAAACCTTTCCCACTCCTGACACATACAGATGTTATGTATGATGTTTATATAATATAAATATTTTAGGAAATTATAAATGTTTCTTGACTTTAATATATGCTCAGACCTTAATGTTATCTATAAGATTTACATGTTTAGCTATTGTCCTTGAATTAGGTTGTTTACTTAGTATTTGAGTTCAAGGACAGTTTTGATAAACAAGTTGTTTACTCATTTTGGGGTCAGGGTTGATTTTGTTTACAGACAAAGCTAGAATTTCCTTTAGAATTATGTGTTAAAAGTCACATACACCATATAATTTTCTAGAATATTCTGTCATGTGACGTATCTTTATATATACCAGTTTCAACCTTAACATTAGTCTATAAATAGTCATTACAGTTGTGAAAAATCATTCCAAATTCAGAGAGAGCAATTATTTAAAATATTCATTGGATTATAAAAGTGCTCATAGACTTTAGGATTTTGGATTTTGAATTCATGATTTTGGGATTTATGTGAACTTACTCAAAGATACTCTGGAGTACTTCAGTTTGGCACATCATCACATTAAAGACTACTGGCACATCAGGATGTTAAAGACTATTGGCACATCAGCACATTCAAGGATACGGTCATTCATTTGGAACATTCTATATTTGGAACTAGTGATTAGGACACTTAGGATTATTGGATTATTTTGATTTTAATTCACATTACTGTAAGTGTCTTTTGATTTTCATTTTAATTATCTAGAAATATATTGCTTGTTGATTTTTACATGATTTTTTTGTTTAACTTTCTTTTTGTTACATTTTTCTTAGACCATAGAGTCGTAACACAAATCATGCTCATATACATTTATGAGATTTCATGTGATACAGCGGTTCTTAAGATAATTGGTAGTTATGGACCCAGTTAGTGGTGTGGCTTCATGTTGAGTCTTTTTCTTCTCAGTATCATATATTTCAAACAGATTTGACAAAATATTCAGTTTTAAAATATTGCCATTGTCACATAATTTTCAGTCATATGAAGTCTAATATGAAGTAATCTTCCCTTCATGTACAGGATGATTGGAGTGGTTGTAGCAGAAAAACATTCATTTCAAAGATGCTTTATAAAGATGGACTTAGTGTGGTAAGTTTTACTTTATGCAATGTTTTTCTCACATGACAATTTTTTTGTAAACGTGTAAATCTTCTGTCAATTTATGTATTGCCATATGTCACTCAAACCTAGCACATGCTGATACCTATGAACCACCTGCTATCACTGGCAAAGGTGTGAGCATCACATAATTTACAGCTACACTGGCAGCTTGTCTGACATTCAGGCGTAATGTACGTCACCAATCCAACTGTCACGTTATATCATACAGATTCAAATTGTTGTAACATTTCTCAACAATTTTTCATGAAATTTTCAGTATGCACTAAAATATTAACACTTACTCACACTGGGTAAGGGTCAACATAAAATACTTTGAATTAAATAATGTGCTATGCTAGTAAGTAGGGTGTGGTTATGTCGGCTCTGGTGATGGGTCAATTAGTGATAGAGTAAATTTTATGACAATTAGAGAAAGAGTAAATCTTATGACCATTAGTGATATAGTAAATCTTATGACAATTAGTGATATAGAAATCTCCAGTTGTTTTTCACTATATGCCCATTTTTTTCTATGTTATTTTTCCTGTTATTCATAAGATAATAATGGACTCAATGATGCCACACACCTATCTTAAAGTTGTTATGCCCACATAATATTCTATGGATGGGACATATAGTGTCCATCACATCATAACCAAACAGACACAAATGTTGTTCAGGTCAAAAACGTTTGAAGGACTTTATGGATTGACACCAAATTTGGTATTGGACTTTATGTTAGGAATATTTATATCAGGCTTGATTTTTAACGTATTTCCATCAAAATTAGACTCATCAATGGTAATAATAGCAAGTAATTATCAAAGTGACAAAACCTGACATTTAAGGAAAACACAGCAGTAAGGATGATTGGATTACTTAATTCTTTGTATGAATTAAAGTTAGGTACTTTATTGGGCTGCTGGAACAAATGTCATTGAATTAAAAAAATTCACAAATAAAACCCAATATGTGTCCACTCATGAGGGTACATTTGCCAATTTTGCCAATTTTTTGTCACTAATATGCTGGCCACTGGCTGTGTTAGATGGGTGGCTATCCTAGAGGGGTACTTTTGAACACAAACTCATCGGTGCCAAGGATTCTGGCCATAAAAAGCATGTGGCTGCTTGTCAGGGGGACCACTGTATCAGCCAGTTTTCTTATTTTACATGCACTTCAAATAATTTCAGATAGACAGAGTGAAAGTTGAAAATGGTGTTATGCCAGCCTACACCAAACTACATTGCGTATAAAGTCAAATTTTTCAATTAAATATTTATAAGAAAATGCATGTAATATGCTTGTAAAAAATATTATTTTACTTATTTTGTTTGTTGTGAGAAATAGCTCCAATTTATTCTTTGGTATAATGCAGTTTGAATTTTACATTAGTGATAGCAATTTTGGGGGTTGGTGTTGGGTGGACTGGCAATAACACTGGAGGACTAGTAGATCATAAATTCTTCTAATCCTCTTGGCTACTAAAACATGTTATTTCAAGACCTGCTGAATTATGCCTTTGTTTCACTTGTAAGATTGCCCTTGCATCTGTCCAATATCTTCTAATCGACAGTAGGGGTCCAAATCAAATTTGGTTTAAGGGTTTACATTGAGAAGACCCAAGTGAGGTTTGATTTTCACTTATTTGCATCAAAATTTTACAGAGTTACAACCCCTGTTTTCCTTGGAAGTTTGTTTGAAGGACTTGACAGTTAGAAGCCAACTTTGATATGAACATTTGTATCGACCAAACCTAAATGAACTTTTTTATTGACAAGACCTAAATGAATCTTGGTGTTGACAACACCAGAATTGATCTTTGTGTTGACAAGACCTACATGAATCTTTGTGTTGACAAGACCTACATGAATCTTTGTGTTGACAAGACCTAAATGCATCTTTGTATTGACAGGACCTAAATGAATCTTTGTGTTGACAAGACCTAAAAGAATCTTTGTATTGACAAGAACTTGACCAGATTTGATTTTCACATAATTCTGGCAACATTTGATAAATTAAATTCTTAATCCCTCTCTTATTCCTACCTTTGTCTTGACAAGACCTACATGAATCTTTGTGTTGACAAGACCTAAATGAACCTTTGTGTTGACAAGATCTAAATGACTCTTTGTGTTGACAAGAGCTAAATGAATCTTTGTGTTGACAAGACCTGCATGAATCTTTGTATTGACAAGACCTAAATGAATCTTTGTGTTGACAAGACCTAAATAAATCTTTGCATTGACAAGACCTAGGCCAGATTTGATTTTCACATAATTCTGGCAACATTTGATATTGCCCTCTTTGACTCTTAATTTAACATTGCATCATGAATTCAGATTTCTCCTTCAAATACTTTCCCTGATCACATTAAGGTTAGGGATATAAGCCTGCTACCTCCCGAATCCATCCCAACTAAAAATCCGAAAAAAATTCTTTTCTGTCTTTATCATATAGACAAAGGTCGATAAATCTTGCCCATTACCTCCTCTTGCTGCCACCAGGTGTTGCTAGTTTTTAAGCTTTGCTGTCAGACAGTCAACATTGTATGAAAAACCTCCCTCAATCCGTGCCAATATAGATATGAATTTTAACCATCCATCCAGAAATTTCGATTTATATTGTGTATTAAACATTCCTCTACAGGTGATATACATTATTTTTGAATTTTTTCCAATATTTTCGTGAATTTGTCACTTTTCTCTGACTTTGTCTATTTAGACCGCATGGTACAACACATTATCGTTGATGCGTGTTGTGATTCATGTTTTGTGCACACTGCCTATTGTTCACTCAGTAACGGGTGTTGTTTTAGTGACTTATTAACATGCTGTAATGTTAATTTATATATGTTTTGTTTTGTTTTATTTTGTTGTTTCAGTGAAACATGTGGACGAAGTGTAATAAATGCACTAGGGGAGACACGCATGAGTTGTGCCTTGTGTGTACAAGTTGTCCGTCACCAGTACCATGCAGTGTGTGCACCATATTCCCCGAGTGAATATGGACTATGGTTTTGCAGAAGTCAACCAAAGGCAAAGAAAAGAGGGAGACAACGTTGCTATTATTAAATACTGGGCAAATTTTGCCTCTTTATCCCACTCTTATTCCTACAAAGTAATGTTGATACAGTGGGGGAGTGTACCCCCATTTTTAGGAAGCCCAGGAGACATAAGTACCCCCGCATGTATGAGCATAACCTTTGGGGTTTTTAATGGATCCATCCTATACTACAATATTGCCATTCGTTGCTGTCCACGACCATCCAGCCAACCAAGCCTGCCGTCCTGCCCACCATTCAGTCAGTCCGTCTCATCAGGCCTATGGCTTCATCTCTCTACATTATGCGGAGATCTTAATGATAGATCTATCCATCCTACCATGCATATGGCTACATACAATTTCAATTATAAGTCCGTCTTGCCAGGTCAGCAGCTTAGTCTCTCTACAATTATGGAGATCTTAATGATAGATCTGTCCATCCTACCATGCCTACAGCTCTATCTCTCTACAAGTATGGGGATCTTAGTGATATATCCATCCATCTCGCTGGGCGTACATATTATAACAGCGATTTTAGTGATAGATCCGACCATCCAGTACCGGTGCAAACCAGACCGCCTTCCGCATGGCCATTAACCATGCCGACAATACTTCTGGCAAAGCAGCTTACCATATGTTCATGGTTTACCCACAGGGAAGTTACCATGACTTTTATAGATATGACGGCATTGCTTCATCTATGCCACCTGGAATGGTTTATCCAGATATGTAGGCAGAACCTGAACAGGATACTACACACAGTGAGTGTGAAGATACTCTCGAACAATAGCCTTACTTAGATCCAACCATGGAGCGAACTGAGTTAAGCTTTAAGGCTGTCGTTGGAGAGATATACCAGGTGTTGTCGATTTTAGAATGCCCTCCACCCCTACCACCACACATGATTATAAGTTCAAAGCTTTACTAGATATTGACGATGAGGAAGAGACTGTTCTTCCAGTTGCTTCTCCAGTCAGCGAAGATCAAGGAGATTAATGACCTTCTGTCTAGAAGAGTCTGTGATCTGAGAATGCTAAGGCTTTTTTTTTCCGAAAGCCAAAAAAACCAATAATGGTACAAAACACACTCCAACACATTCCATACTGAACTCTCAACTCTGGATAAGAATTTAGTGGCTTTCCACATGTCTGTCCCACTTTTTTATAAAATGTTGTCACCACATCTTCAATGTTAGACTTGGCCTCATTGGCGATTTTTTGACTTGCAGAGAAAATCGGGCAATGAGCAGGCCTTGGAAGCAATAGCCCAAATTGTTCGAGTCATTAACAGGGCAGCTCACCATTCCATGGCAAATGCGCTGACTGGCTCTGCTAATCTCGACCTGATATGACATGACACATGTTTGCCTTCCTTATCAGTCAAGCCACATTGTACCCTGGCATTACAGATGATGCTGTTTGGCTTGCCATTACCATACCTGCCAACCATTACGCTTTTGGTGTAATCTGTTCACCTTTTTCCTTTTTTCACCTAATTACGTCTTATGCTCAACTGTATAGGGATTACGCTTTTCTGGTACAATAAAAAAATAAAAATAAAGCTATACAAAATTGTGTTTGTCATTTTTATTATCACATCTTTAATCCCACACATCATATAAATTTAAGAATATTCTTAAATAATTCAAGTAGACAGCTGCGTAAGAATAGCATAAGAGTACATTTGTCCATCATAGACCTACATGTACATTCCTTATTTTCTATTTATAGCAGCTGTATATAACACAATTCCAAGAAAACAGATGGGTTTCTTCAATATGAAACCTTACCTTACAGATTCCTTATAGTAATGAATATAGTAGAGTAGTGGACCAGACTATGCTTTAAAAAAATGATGCCATATGTTAAGCGAAACAGGCTTTATCAGTGTGACTCATGGATGCTGTATGACTGAAAAATGTTGGAGGAGAGGGATTTTTTAAACTTAATAATAAGTCATTCACACAAAATGGTTCCTCCATCAATCAGTCTTTCGTCATATTTGTGCACGTTGGGGGTCATCTGATGATTGATCTTTTTGCAGCAAGGTGGAATCAAAAGTTGCCCACCTCTGTCTCTTCTGTTCTGGACCCACAAGCTTGGGCAGTGTGGATGCAGTGTCAATCAGGGGTTTTGGGTCTTTGCCTACCCACCCACAGTCTTGGGAATGAAAAAATACAGAAGAAGTTGAGGGGTCAAACAGGCAAGATGATTCTGATAGCCCCTCACAGATGGGACAAATCCTGAGTCAACGATCTACTTGATCTAGTGATAGATCTGCCCAGGAAGATTCTGTCCAAGCCAAATCTTCTCAAACAACCATGGTCACAGATGCTCCACCCCTGCCTGGACTGTGTTCTCCTTCATGTGTGGCTCTTGTCAGGACAGCCTTGCGAAAGAAAGAGTTTAGACCTTCGATTGTGGAGAGAATCTAGAGAGCAAGAAGGCCCTCCACTCTGAAGGCTTATGAGGGAAAGTGGCGTGTTTTCAGGGACTGGTGTGGAGTCAATAACATCATCCCTTTGAGTGCATTGATCCCTCAACTGGCCAACTTTTTTTCTCTAGTTCTACGAGGAGAAAAAGTTGGCCCCAATTACCATCAAAGGCTACTGCTCCGTGATATCTGACACATTCAGGCATCATGGCAGAAGAGATATAGGTCATGATAAAGATCTACTAGCCAATTTTGATTTGAATCGACCAAAGTCCCTCACCCTGTTTCCAAAATGGAATCTGTCCTGGGTTTTAATATGGCTTAATTCAGAACCTTGCTGAAGCTACTATAATACAAAACATGTTTCCTGATAGCCTTAGCTTCGGCATGCTGGGTGAGCGAGTTACATGCCTTTTCAGTTGACTCGAACTATCTTCAGTTCAGATTGGATGGTTTGGTGGTCCTCGTGATGCAATCAGTCTTTGTGGCCAAAAATGGGTTGCCATCAGCGGACAATCAGAGAGTCATCACATGCTCCCTCTCTTTGATAGACATGTTGAGAGCAACAGCCATGCAAGACCCTGTCTGTGCCCTCAAGCACTACTTGAATCGCACAGAAGACAAATTGTGGCACATGAAAATGACTCTCCCGGTAAAGGCCGGGAAGCAGGATATCACCCCTCAAGCCATATCTTCGTGTTTGAGGTGGGTTATACTCTCTGTGTACTCTGAAGTCTCAAAAGATCAGAGTCGCCTCATGAGAATTTCAGGTCATGAAATTAGATCTCTGCGATCCTCGCTTTTGAATGTAACATTTCGATCTGAGACATAATAGAAACTGTTGGCTGGCATGCAGAGTCAACACTCTTAAGTTTTTACCTCAGAGATTTAGCTTTGCAGAGACAAACTCTGAATCTGGTGGGTCATGTGGCGGCAGCCCAAATGACCACCAGCTCAGTTAGAGCCAACACAGCCTCTTAGCTTCACTGGATTCGCCAGTGAAATTTTGTCGGTAAGAAGAATTCAATAATCATCTTCTTAACTGGATATAGGGGTCACAGATCACATGATCAAGTTAGGAGAGCGGGTTATCATTCACATAGGGAATCCAGCCTTTATTCCCTAGAAGGATACCCAAGGCATAGGTAGGATGTTCAGCATTCCCTCCTCCTGTTACCTATTCTCCTAATGTTAATGTGATTGGGGAACGTATTTGATGGAGAAAGCACATTTTTAAGTAAATTATGTTTCTCCGAGAATACTTACCGGATCACAGTATTTAAAAACCCTCATAGCCACCATGCCATGTGAGCATTCTTGTTGGTATTTTGCTCAGCTTAAACTAGCACGACACCTGGTGGCAGCAAGGGGACATAGTGGGCAAGAATTATTGCCTTTTGTCTATATGGTAAAGACAGAAAAGTTGAATTTTCGTCTTTTAATAGGGCTGAATTCGGGAGATTGCAGGCTTATATCCCTATTGTTAATGTGATCGGGTGAGTATTCTCGGAGAAACATAATTTACTTAAAATTTGCTGTTTGCAAATACATTCTATTGGCAGGAGCATCCATATCCTCTGGACATTTTTTTTTATAGATAATGTCACATTAATGATATACATGTATAGTTGGGAGATTCTGATACAGGGGTCAGAATTCAGTTTAAAGTTTCCCTCTTGATGAACTTGATTACATAATACACTATATTTTAAATATGCTAGTCAGATGAACACTTGATTGACATGAAATATGTTCAGGAAGATAGCTGAAGTTTGTCTTATTCTCCATTTTCAGTTTTGAAAAAGTATCCAGAATCATATTTCACTGTTAATCCATTATGCACCTAAATATTAGCAGGTGCAGGAAGATTTAAATCGGGTTTAGATTTTTGTAGCCAATGTTTCATAAATGCTAGGTGCCACTAACTAGTATGATGTCAAACTAACAGTGGACCTTCAGGTATTGTTTAAAATGAAATGTCAATTCACTATTTTTCATGGGATAACATTTTTTTTTTTGTTCATGGTTGTCACAAAACAGGAATTAAAGGCCACACTGAACAATGATCTTTCTGTGAAAATAATAGATCCTTCCCCAATCCACGAAGTTTGCAAAACCACAAAACTTTATAGCCACTAAAAAAAATGAATTCATAGTAATGTCAATTAATGTTTTGTTTATGATTTTATTGGAACATCTGTCATTAGCAACGTAGTTAATAACCTTCTTGTATTGAAATAAGTTAATCACATTTTACTTCACCTTAGTTTGCATATTGTTTTTATTTAAATAGTGTTGTACGAGAAATGTAACATCTTTCGTAAAAGTAAGTGATAATAAAAGTCAAAGACAATACAAGTATTATTCAGCACCTGCTTAACTAGGAACAAATTTCTATTGCAATTTTCTTCAGTGATCATGAAAATGGATATATGTCCCTACATTTATGTTGACTGTTTAAGAATAAATGAACATTAAGTTTCAAAGGATACATGTATATCCATGTTATCATAGACTGTGAAGGATATATCAGACAGTTTTCTGGAATTTAACCCTGAGCTAGAATAAATGGGTACAGATAAGTTCATGTGGGATCTGTTGCTTTAGACATTTGATCATCATCAACAGACATATAGTAATGCATTAATTTTACACAGACTTTTGATTTTCTACAGCGGTGTGTGCCACCAAATACCCTGTTTGCTCTTATATAAAGTCCACCCAACTGCAAATAGTAGTTCCAGATGTGCTTTGGCATAACGTGATTGTGGATCAGGGTCTATGCCATTCACTTGAAATCACGAATAGAACAAACAGTATAGACCTTGATCTGCTGGTACACTATGTGACAGCATCTCAGATCTATGTTGTTTGAGGGTGTATGCTGTTTGAGGAGCTATGCTGTTTGAAGCTTGGTGTACATTAGAATAATTGCCAATCATTCTGCTTTTTTCACCTAATTATGTCTTACACTCGCCTGTATATGGATTATGCTTTTTAAGTACATTTAAAAAAAAAAAATTTAAAAAAAATAGTTGTTGGTCATTTTTATTATCATCTCTTTAATCCCACACATCATATAAATCTGAGAATATTCTAAAAAGAAGAAGACTGCTGTATAAGAATCGCATAAGAGTACATTTGTCATAGACCTCCATGTACTTTCCTTATTTTCTATTTACTGCAGCTGTATATGATACATTTAGAAGAAAACAGATGTGTTTCTTCAATTTGAAAACTTGTCTCACAGATTCATTTGTTAGATGACTAGTCTATACTTAAAAAAATGGCAGCAGATGTTAAGTGAATATTGAATATATATTTGAATATTGTCTATCTTGCAGGACTCTGACTCTGGGCAAGCCTTACCTAGTGCATGTTCTGACAGTTTCTGGACAAGATTGTATCTAACAGACTTCAGTCTGGCTCTTAACAATGAGAAATATACCATAATAAATATCAGAGATTCCTGCAACTTGGATGCCAGCATAAAAGCAGACAATTGTGTCCTTCTGTTTCAGGACATTTTTGTTGATCAAGGCAAGAATTTAGGGATTTTTTTTTCTCCTGTTTTAGCAAATAAGTAGACATCTAGATAATGGTATTGCTATTCTGACAGTAACAACCATGTGAAGGTTTTAAAGTAAAGTTTTACGTTGACATATTTTTAGAGTAACATAACTTACATCATAATGCAGTTTGCTGGTGAGACAGTTTTGTATCAAACCCTAGGTATTGGAAGCATGACTATCATACTTGAATGCAAATGATTTTAATAAGGGCTGTTAAATAGTTCTACTGGCTAAATTTACTCAGCTGCAAAATACTGTGAATTCATTTATTATACTCCCTCCTCCACTGAGAGTATATAGTAATCCTCGTGTCCACCCCTCCATTCTTCTGTTCAGCACACAAGCTCATAAGTGCAACTGGTCCTACAGTTTTTGATGGATTGCCATGAAACTTGGTAAATACTATGGTCATCACCATGTGCATATCGACAAACCACTTTGCTTCTGCAATTATTGTTAGAGTTATTGCCTTTTTGTCTTGTAGCTTAATCTCATTAGCACAACTAGTCCCTTCATTTTTGATGGATTACCTTGAAATTTGTTAAATATTAATGGTCGTCGCCTGAAGATATGCATATCAACAAATCATGTTGTTCCCGCATTTGTTGTTTTTGCATTTTTTTGTCTTGCAGCAGTGTAAGAAACACATTCGTTAGTGCAACTAGTCCAGCAGTTTTCGATAGATTGCCATTTAACTTGTTAAATATTATGGTCATGACCTGATGGCCATGAAAGTTGGTAAATATTATAGTTATTACCTGAAGATGCACATATCAACAAATCATTTTGCTCTCACAAATTTTGTTATACAGTTATTGCCCTTTGTGTTTTGTAGCTTAATAGAGTGTTTGACAAAATCTTGTCAATGCAACTAGACTCACAGTTTTCAATGGATCACCTTGAAACTTGGTAAATGTTATGGTCATCATCTGATGCGCATTTTGATAAATCACTTTGCTCCTCAAATTTTTGTATGAGTTATTGCCCTTTTTGACTTGGAGGCAGATGTAGTATATGATAGAATATTCCGAGTACAACTAGTTTCAGTTTCTGATAGATTGCCATGAAATGTTGTACATGTTATGGTCGTCATTTGAAGATTAGCATATTGACAGATCACTTTGCTCTCACAATTGTTAGCTCTACTGGTCATAGATAATAAAATCTTATGGCATGGTCCATCATCCATTGTCTGACGTATATCCATCTGTTGGTCAAGTTTGTTATAGCTACTTCTTCTTAACTACTTGGAGGATTGACATGAAACTTTACACACATTCATCCCAAGGTCTAGCTGGTCCTAAATGAAAATGCTGCTGCTCAGACATCCAATATGGCCACCACAGCAGCCATTTTGGAAATATTATCACTACTCCTCCTGAATAGATGGTCATATCAACATGGGGTTTTCACTACAAGACTTCTTATGATGTCTTGGTGGTCTTAAATAAAAATGGTGCTGATCTGACATCCGATATAACCACCTAAATAAATGGTGTCAATCTGACCTCAAATATGGCCACAAGGCAGCCATTTTGAAAATCTTGTCACTATTCCTTCTTAATGGAAACACATATCGACATGGGGTTTTTACCAGAAGGCTTATTATGGTATCTAGTTGATCCTGAATGATGCTGATCTGCATCCAATATGACCAACACAGCAGCCATCTGGAAAATCTTGTTATGGCTACTCCTCCAGAATTGATGGTCAAATCGACATAGAGTTTTCACCAAAAGACTTCTTATGATATCTAGTTGGTCCTAAATAAACAGGGTGACCTGCAGACATCCAATATGGCTCCTCCAATGAACATGTTGAAAATCTTGTAACAAATTCTCCTAAATGGATAGTCATATTGGCATGGGATTTTCACCAAAAGTCTTCTAATGGTGTCTAGTTTGTTCTAAATAAAAATGATGCATATCTTACATCCAATATGGCCAACACAGCAGCTACTTTTATAAATCTTATCGCTCAAGAGATGGTTTCAACACTTAGCAGTTAAAAAGAAGCAATGGTCTTATTTTGAATTCCTGGACAATTTTTTCTGACAGCAGAGCATCAGTCCCTTCAAGGGATTCTTGTTGTTAAGAATTATTGCCCTTGAAGCTGAATGCAGTGTAAAACAGATTGTCTTACAGTTTTTGCTAGTACATATTATGATCATGATCTAAAGATGCACATACAATTACCAGTAGTTATATCATTTTCTTGTTTTGTACAAAAGTTGCCTTTTTAAATAGTATTGGTAATAGAAGTTGCTGTTGTTGTGTTCTTGGTATTAAAAAACTGTTTTGAATAACAATTCTTCAGTATGAAACAGATTTATATGTTTATTCATCTAACACAATATAAATTAAGGCTGCATTATAATAATTCTGTTTTGTTACTTACAGGTGTTATTGGAATAAAGTGCCCTATGATCATATGGCACCATTAGTTATTTTCACATCAAATTAAAGTTCTGTGTTTTAAAGGACAGGAATCTCTACAGCATATTTACCAAGCAGACACAAGTAAAAAAACTAGAATATTGAACACTATTTAAAACAATATTCCATTTTCAATTTTTTTTTAAAAATCCATCAAAATAGGTCACAAAAAACATGATTTGGTTCATTAGAAGTAAAGTAGTTGAAAATTCATTTATTGTTTCACACTAGACCAAGCATACCTTGGCAGATGAATCTCAGGCCATGTGTTGAATATAAGAAATTCAAAGTACAAAATGTGAGAATTGACCATTTTCCAATATGTACTGTAGACTATCCAAATAACTACTCAACAAAAATGTTCTAATTATGAAAGAAATACATGTCATTATGGAAATGGGGAACTGTCTGCTCTCTTGTCAGCTTTTCAACACTGCATTTATGTTGGAGAATCCCAATACATACAGGGTCCATGCTAGGGATGATTCAGGTGAAATAGTCACCTTAGAGACTGTCATTTCCCCTAAACAGGCCCAAAAGGCGAAGTTCACTTTGCTTGGCATTGATTTCATGACATTACTCTCACCCCTTTTGTTTCAATACAATGCATCATTAATTAAAGTACAACGTTGACTTTTGTGTCAATTTTCCTTTCAAAAGGAAGGTGGAAAGATAGAAAAAGAAGTCTTATGTTCTGTAGTCAATTTTGGTGCTAATTTGATGATCTTAAATACTAGAAGTTACATCGCTATGGAATTACTGCCGAAAATTCACACAGAAACCTTGAAAAACAAGTGAAAAATTGAATTTTTGTTGCCCTATCTGAAGCAAATTATGGTGGATCAGAGGACATATTCAGGTCCATTACTACTAAAATTAATAATTTTATCCAATATTTTATCATATAAACATGGACTTATGCTATGGAAGATGTTGCCGATCTCTGACTGTAACCTATTTTTGAGGTTGCTGTTTTATGTTATAGAACAAGAAGACATTGCCGATCTCTGACTGTAACCTATTTTTTAGGTTGCTGTTTTATGTTATACAACAAGTGTGGTGAAGTGAACTAAGAAAGGTTTTAATATTTTTATAAACTTTAGATAATATTTCATCATTTTAATAATCTGATGTGAAAATATGCAAAAACATCAGTACACCCCCTATTTTCACCTACTTGGCCTATTCTGGCTGGAGAGGTAATTTCATCCAGATATTAGGGTCCAGCTTGGATCCTGATTTATTATGCTTAAATGCACTTAAATGCAATGGCAAGTTTTTATATGATTAAGATGACGTCTGGTAAGAAAAAGGTAAAATTACAGTTCCAATCCAATAACACATTATTATAGCAGAATCAATCTTGTTATATTTACATTACATTCTCTGTGCAATAAAAAAATTAGTTTGATCAGTAAACTTCATTGGGTGCTGCCTTATGAATTTATCTTTTTTTTATCTATCCAAGTAAAAAAAGGAGCAATTTTTATCTTCTAGGATATTGTTTATTTAAATTAAAAGACATGAGTTTTGGCATTAAATCATGTTATAACTTACTGAAATAAAGTATACTATATACATATTTATGTTATATTTCAATTATATTAATTTTTTTAACAGTTTTGTGATGATAATGCACATTTTTGAAAACATTTAGTGATACTACTGCATGATAATGTGCATTTTTGAAAACATTTTATGATACTACTGCATGTTAATGTGCAATTTTGAAAACATTTTATGATACTATTGCATGTATGATATTATTGTATGTATGATACTATTGCATGTATGATATTATTGCATGTTTACCCCAATACTATCAATCATTTTATGATACTATTGCATGTATGATACTATTGCATGTTTACCCCAATGCTATCAAACATTTTTATGATACTATTTCATGTTTACCCCAATGCTATCGAACATTTTATGACACTATTAGATGTATGATACTATTGCATGTATGGTACTATTGCATGTATGATACTATTGCATGTATGATACTATTGCATGTATGATACTATTGTATGTTTGATACTATTGCATGTATGATACTATTGCATGTATGATACTATTGTATGTATAATACTACTGCATGTATGATACTATTGTATGTATAATACTACTGCATGTTTACCCCAATGCTATCAAACATTTCTGGGGAGATCACCGTGATATGTAGTTGGTCCTAAATGAAAATGGTGCCAATCAGACCTCCAACACAGCAGTCATGGTGGCAATCTTGAAAATCTTGTTATTCCTACTCCTCTTGAAAGGATGGCCATGTCAACATGGGGTTTTCACTAAAACAATTCTCACTGTATGTAGTTGGTGCTAAATGAAAATGATACAGATATGACCTCTCAAAACTGGCTGCAATAGTGAAAAACCTTTTTGCAGCTACTTCTCTGAACAAATGGTGTTACTGTAATGTTTTTGTTTTATTGTAAAAAGCAATTCTTTCTTGCAATATGTAGTTGTTCCTATATTAAAATGATGCTGATCCAGCATCCAAAATGGCTGCCTTGATGACCGTCTTGAAAATCTTTATATGGCTACTTCTCTGAATGGATGGTAGTATCAACATGGGGTTTTCAATAAAGCACTATCACAGTATGTAGCTACTTCTGAATGAAAATGGTTCTCATCTGATCATAGTTGCCATCTCAAAATGTTGTGAATGAAACGGGTTCTCATCTGATCATAGTGGCCATCTCAAAATCTTCTGAATGAAAATGGTTCTCATCTGATCATAGTGGCCATCTCAAAATATTGTGAATGAAAATGGTTCTCATCTGATCATAGTGGCCATCTCAAAATCTTCTGAATGAAAATGGTTCTCATCTGATCATAGTTGCCATCTCAAAATCTTGTTATCCCAAAGGTCAGTAAGGTCCGGTTTCAAACTCCTTAACAATGGTGCGGATATGTTGGTGGTCAGATTGGCACCATTTCCATTCACAACCAATTACATATTGCAAGAAGTGTTTTAGTGAAAAGGTCATGTCATTGCCACTATTCATTCAAGAGGAGTGACCAACATATCCAGTGCTTGAAAACCAGACCTTATTGATCCTTTGGTTCAAGTCCAAGGTCATTGTTTGCATTTTTGCACTTAATTGAGCTTATGAACACAGTGACATGTATATATACAAATGAATTTTTACCAGACATTACATATAGTTGCATTCCAATAAACAAGTTGATAGTCATTGATTTTAAGGTCAGAGGTCATGACTTGGGTCTTTAGTTGTACTAGCTTGTGATTTATGTTAACACACACAAGTATGAATGGATTTCTTTTTAATCAAACCCAGTTTGTTGATATATCTGAAGAATAGCTTCAATTATGCCAGTTCAATAACTTGGTTTTTTTCCACAAATTATTAATTATAGATTTAACAAAATTTACCATGTGAGTGTATTTTGACAGGGGTCTAAGACAAGTTCAGTGAACTTCTATCCATGATATCAGGCTCAAGGTCAAAGGCGGTGACGAAGAATTTTGTACTGAACTAGCAGGTATCTTGTGAACATGTTGACTCAGACATGTAAGAAAATATTTTTGTTACCAAATTTGTTATGTTGATGTTCTTCAAGAATATCACTGATCGTTCAGTAATCAGCAGTTAAAAAGAACAGAAGAGCATCAGTCCATCGGAGGGACTCTTGTTTATTTGGTTAGCATGGTCACACTTCACTAGTTTTCTATTCATACAAATATGCATGCAGTGGGGATTATATGGCACAAATAATGTATGTGGCACATCTAATTATTGTTTATTTGTGGTTATACATATGAAACTCTGAAGTCTCAAGATCTATGCATTTCCTTTATTTTTACAGGCAGACTGTATGCAGATGGTTTTAGCACTATCAGAACCCCTTACTCCAGTAACGAAATTACATTTGGAGATTTTGACATTGCAAAATTAAAGAAACTTGCCATAAGTCTTCCAGTTTTGGATCCTAAACCAGATGTTGGTTCACTGTACACAGTAAATGGTAAAAATGTTCAATCCAATAATTCTAAGGCTTTTAGTTAGATTCAACATGAGTCAGCATTATCAAATTTATCCTCACTTCACAGTGCAGAGAGACATTACCACATACATGTATACTTACTTATAAATCAAGTCCAACTGCAAACAACATAGACCCTGATCTGCTGGTGCATTATGCAGTGGTAGATCTGGGTCTATGCAGTTTGTAGTTGGACTAGACTTATAAGCGAGTATATATGGTATTTTATCTTTTTATGCCTTAGTTGTGATGTCATCACATGTTATGATGACATCATTCTGCTATTTAATAACAGGAAGAAGAGAACACACAAAGAAAATTGAAAATAAGATGCAGCCTATTTCACTCATGAGCAATTCCTAGTGCAACTTATTCACTGTAGGCAATTTATTTTGGACGTGGGCTTATTGTCAAGAAAAATTTTAATAAAGTAAAATACTTTGTCATATTGTGTATGCTATCATACAGATGTTTTAGGATTATTGTAATTGTTATGTTAGAACCAACATAAATATTTTGTAAGCTGATTTTAATTGTCATATGATGAATATGTCATGGAATTCTAGTATTTGACTTTGTCCATACATCCCATATCCAAAACTTGTGTGAATACAAGTATTCCCACATCTTTTTAATGGACTGTGTTGAAACTTAGCAGATATTATTAACATGAGATCAACATATGCATATTGTTCTTTAGTCACTGGGAGCCTCAGTAGCTCAGTTGTAGTCTTGCGTGAGACTAGCAAGCCAAGGGTCATGAGTTCGATACCTGCTCAGACCAGCCTGGGTCAGCTACCTTGTTGTGTCCTTGGGAAAGGCACTTAGCTCCCATTTCCTCGGCATGATATAGCCAATAATGTCTTAAAAGTTCTGTTAAAACCAACAAAACAAACAAACTAGTCTTTTGTCACTCTTGTGTATTTCTGGAGCACATTCTGGAGTTTTTCAGGAAAGGACAAGGGACCACAGACATCATGTTTGCAGCTCATCAACTCCAGGAGAAATGCCAGGAACAGAACTCCAACCTGTACATGACATTCATCAACCTGACAAAAGCTTTTGACACAGTCAGTCATGGGTCCTCTGAAAGATCGTGGAAAAATTTGGTGCCCAGAAAAATTCATTTTAATCGTTCGGCAATTCCATGATAGCATGCTCGCTCGTGTTGTGGACAACAGTGAGTCATCTGAACCATTCATAGTCACCAAGGCTGTATGTTGGCCCCAACCCTCATCAGTATGATGTTTTTTGCCATGCTTACTGATGCCTTCCATGACTATGACACTGGGATTGATATCAGATACTGGACTGATGGCAAGCTGTTCAATCTGAGGAGACTATGGGCAAGGACAAAGTTACAGGAAGTGACTGTTCATGATACTCCTATTTGCTGACAACTGTTCCCTGAATGCCAAATCTGAGTCTGACATGCAAGACAGTTTGGACCATTTCTCTTCATCTTGTGATAATTTCGGTCTCACATTCAGTATCAAGAAGACAGGTTATGCACCAACCTGCACCAGGAAAGCCATACATAGAGCCTACCATTGCAGTAAATGGCCAAATCCTTCTGGCAGTGGACAAGTTCACCTATCTCGGTAGTACACTGTCATGTGCAGTCCACATCGATGATGAAACCAATGCCAGAATTGCTAAAGCAAGTGTGGCCTTTGGCAGACTACATGAAAATGTGTGGGAGAGCAGAGGCATCAGTCTGCAAACAAAACTGATGGTCTACAAAGCCATTATGTTGCCAATCCCGCTGTATGCATGCAAAACCTGGATGGTGTGTTGACGCCATGCCAAGAAGCTGAACCATTTCACATGGGCCTGACTGAGAAAACTGATGAGGATAAGATGGCAGGACAGGGTCCCAGACACTGAGGTTCTCACATAGGCAGGCATTCCAAGCATCCACACTCTGCTGATGAAATCACAGATGAGATGGGCAGGCTACATCACCAGGATGTCAGAAGAGCAAAGAAGATCTTTTATGACGAACTGAAGGATTGAAAACAACCTCAGGGTGGTCAGAAGAAATGCTTCAAAGATTCCTTCAAGTCATCCTTGAAATACTTCAACACAGTCTTGGGATGATCCTGCACACGATCGCTCCACCTGGCAGTCTCATCTATACTCGAGCTACAGACATTGAACTGAGGAGAATTGCAGAGGCAGTGCAGAAGCGCAAGCAGTGTAAATCTCAGAGCTGCAGGACATCCTCTATTGATCAAGCAAACCCAAGCGGCATCTCCCTGTCAGTGTGCCACAGACAGTTCAGAGCACAAATTGTCCTGATCAGCCACTCATGTAGAAACCAAACCAGTTAGTAATGTCATGGTCATCTTTGAACTAATGTCATGGTCATCTTTGAACTCGAAGGATGAACAATAGAATAAATGTATGTACAATATATGATAATTCTTGTGTATGGAGCTTGCCTCACTGATTTAGATGAATTGGCAAGAAACTTGGCAGCCATTATTGACATGAGATCAACGTGTACAAATTGTTCTGTCATCTTGCTCTGATGTGTTTTTCCAAAGTTATGCTTCTTTTTATTGTTAAATGTTTATACTATATATGATAATTCTTTGACATGGGGTCAAAATGTGCATATCATTCTGTCATCATGCCCTGATGTGCTTTTCCACCGAGTTATGCCTATCTTTGGTATTGAATGTATATACAATATATGATTCTTATGCATGACACGAGTACCACAGCTTTTGAATAATTGCTATGAAACTTGGCAGACAATAATGACACAAGGTCAACACACTCATATCATTTCTTCTTCATACTATGATGCATTTTGCTGGAGTTATGCTCCTTTTTGGTATTAAATGTATATGCTGTATACATTGGTACATGTATATCTACATGTCTAATGCATAGCATGAATAGTTAAAGTATCAACACGTGTGCTCACCAACCAATCTCATGGTATGCGTAAGAGTGAATCCATAATGATTACATCGAAAATATGCACACAAAGGTATAATATTTAGTCATTTTGTCATAGATCATTATGTGTCTAAATTCAATGCAAGCCCGAGGGGGGGCAATACTACGGACTTCATTGATGCAGTTATAAACTTGTTCCATATTAAACAAGAACTACTTAAAATAGTCATTACATATTTAATATTTATTTTTAGGTATACGAAATCGGCAACTTAGCATAAATAGTTAAGAGTGCGTGTACTCACCAGTCGAATCTGGTTGTATCCATAATAGTAATTCCATCAAAAATGTGCACAAAGAAGCATAATTTATATTTTTAAAAATTGTTGATAGATCCAGTTGAATCCTAATATTTAATTTCTTGCTAATACATTCACACAAACTTGTGAAAAAGTTTTTTTTCCCCCACAACATTCATATTTGCTGGACATGTCCAAAGGGTCTGATTTCTGACCGACAATAAAATGCTTGATTCAGATATTAGGAGTTTTTAAAAAGAAACCTGTATTTAGGCTTGAAATGTACTTGAGCTGAAAATTAATGCAGGAGGTCAATATACTGTATTGATCTCGTAATGTACTTGTGATGAGAATTCTACTGGCGTGTATATATGTAAACTGCCTGAAGCCAGCTTGGGAGTAAACCATTCGATTGTATGGGTACACAGTGAGTTCCATAAAAACAGTTGAGTCATTCTCTAACAGAGAGAGGAAAAAAATAAATTAAATAAACCCAATATTCAATGAAACTTTTGTTTATAACTATGACTTTGCTTCACTGCAGAGCAGAAGCGGGGAGTAGAATGTTTTATTATATTAGCCAGTCGCTCCATGCCTACAACTTAAATGGTTCTGTTCCAAACAGTGCTAACACTGGAAGGACAGTTTCCTGTGTGTATGTGAATGATCTTAAGCTGGAAAATAAAAAGGGTTAAGATGAAAGGGGGGAGGGTGTGTTACATGTGCATGGCAATGACCAAAACTGCTACTGACAATTCGGTCCCTAAACTTGTTTCAGCAGGCGTGTATGACAGCAGGCGTGTATGACAGCACTGAAGACAAACACAAGGAAGACTTGCTGGCTTTGTTGTTCATGATTCAATAATAATAAGATTAACACTTATCAGCTTTTTAATCAGCTGACATCTTTCAAAAACAAGCTAAGATCAAAGTGCAGTGTTGACTTCTGACACATTTTGAAATGAATATTCACAAATAGAAACGTTTAACATCTTTATTCATATAAAGAAAGATGCAATCATAAGACACTTTTTTTCTTTAAGAATACAGTACATCTTGCCAAATTATTAAATCAAACTCTTGTTTATTTTGGCACAAAACTTTACAGTACTTCAAGAAATGTGTGAAATTATTGTAAAATTTTAGGAACCATGGCAAGATCGTGTTATATCCGAATTCATACACGATCTCTACCCCAAAATGATAACTAATTTTGTACATATTATTTTTTATTTACGAATAAATATATGAGATTTCGGGAACCATGCCACAATCGTGTTATATCCGAATTTGTGCTATAACAATGCTATAGCGGGGTTTAACTGTATGATAATTCTTGTGTGTGTGTAATTAGTCCCACAGTTTTTGATGAATCTGTTATTATGTGCATATCATTCTGCCATGCTCAGATCCATTTTTCCAGATTTATGCCCCCTTTTGGTAATAAATGTATGGACCATATATGAGAATTCTTGTATGACAGGGGTGGACAAATTAGTAATCAGCGCACCTGGGACTACCAAATTTTGTTTTTGGACTATTGAACTGTAAGGTTTTAAAACCCGCAGGAATTCCGGCTGCATTTGTTTTGTTGTTTTAGCAGTAGTATACAGTGCAGCATTGTGGTATGGTCAACCCTGATATTAATGATAGGGATGGATCAAAGTCTTATTGCTTGAAAAAGCAGTGCCATGATGCATGTTCCCCAATCAGTCAACCCAGGAACTAGAGACCAAGTTTTCAAGAATATCTCACATAATTGGCAGCCCATAAATTATACACTGTTGCACATATTAAAGTCTAATTGCTTTAGTCATACTATACTTACTGCAATGCCTTTTCCTTACTGAAGTATATCCAAGCACAGTCAAGTGGTTGAGTTTTGCTGATTCTCTTGTACATCATTTCAGTTGGTTAAAGAGCAATGGTAGCCGAGGACTTCTGAAGTCGGTTAACTTGCTGTTACTTTTCTTTAACAAAATGAATATGGCTAATCACATTTGGCCAGATCTTCTCAGACATATTCGTTTTATTACATAAAAAATATACCACAAGTTAACTGACATCGGCATTCTTTGGCTACCATTGCTCTTCCGCCAAACTGAAATGTTTATTCATTGAAAAATGTGGGCTACCAAATTTTGTTGTGGACTACCATAGTTTCCCTTTTGGTAGCCCGTCGGACTACCACACATGTTAGTAATTTGTCCACCCTTGTATGGGCATGTTCTATTGTCAGTCTCCAGTGATTTTGTTTAGAGTTATGCCCCTATTTTAGCCTTTTTAAATGTTCTTTTGAATGTTCATACATATATGCATACATTCTGCCAGATTATATTGCTCTTTGCTACTTGCACCACTCATTCAGAAAATGAAGGGGACAGGGGCATCTGTGTCCTTTGAACACATTTCTACTTATACATTTTTCATATGTAGTTGCAAACATTTGTGTTTAATACTTATGAGCGAATACCATTCTCTCTCTCTGCACAATACACACACACACACAAGCATACATACATATATATATATATATATATATATATATATATATATATATATATATATATATATAATCTTCTCTTACACTACTTGTAGGCATTTTAACGGTAGTTGATGAAAATTCTGCTTACTCCTGGGATGTGTGTGAACACTGTGGAAGAGATGTGATTTTGGACCAAACAGGCAGTAATCACAGGTAAATGTAGTCATTATTACTTACATGATATTGTCAAATATTATTCATAACTTGTAAATGTTGTCAGTAGTGTTTCAAAAGTGTTTCAAAGGTAATTTCATTAGTTCATAGGCTTACACAAATTTCACTGACTTGAATTCAGTCAACTTTGTCACCTTGCAGCTCTCAAAGTTGCATGCAAGACCTTTAAGAATCTGTTTATATTCTATGTACATAAATCAACTATTGTCTGAATTTTATACTTGAAATGTTCAATATTATGACTCCCTGCATTAATGTACCTATTCATTTCGCCTTTAAGCCTCAGGTACACATTTTGTATCGCTACCTGATTTACTCGGATACACATCTGGTATCATTTTTTACCACCACCAATATAAGTTGGATTTTTTACTAATAAACAGTCATATGATTTACCCAAGCTTAAGACAAAGAAAGATTGCATATTTTTCTAAGTATGAGTAAAATTAAAACAAAATCTAGCAACCAGGTTAACTTTATCAGTTAAAACTCATTAAGCACACTTACAATGCAAATGTAATTTAAAATGGGGGCTTCCATTGTTGCACACATATTTACAGCTTACTTAATTGAAAAAATTGCCATCAAATTTACAAATTTATCCTGATTGAAGCCTGACAACAAGAAAATAGTGTGTTTCTTCAGACATATATGCATATTAAATCTGTAATTAATACTGTAGCTCATCTTACAGGGGTAGAAAACATTGCCAACATCTTGGCTTCGGAACTTGGAAAGATGTTAAATCAATGAATTAAATCAGATACCCAGAAAATAATATAACCCAGAAAATTAATATTCCAGAAGTTTGCAGATAATGCATAAATTATATGTAATGACTGATGCATAAAAAAATTTCAGGTGATATATACAGTGAAACTTCATAGAATAACCTAGAAAAAAGCACAGAGACATGGGTGTTCCCTTGACTATTTTTAGAATCTATGAAGAACCTCGTGTCACATGCTCAGTGTCAACATGAACAATTTAGGAGGCTTTTGGCCCAAATTTAAATATAAAAAAAAATCTAGGGACATTGATCAATACTCTGTTAATCACTAAAAAAAACAAGCATTTCTTGGTCATGAGTGTTTATATCTTAATCTGTTAGTATACCATGATTGTAATCAGGTCATATGGTGTACATAAATGGTCACCTCGTAGTTTCAGTAGATCAAATATTGTTCCATTTTCTGACAGCTTTCCCCAAGGTAATTGTTAGTTTTATATTATAACTAATACCTTGGAGCTTCATACAATCATTCATCTGTAGCGATTGACATCTTTCTCCCAAGTTTAAACTAAATTTTAACTACTTGTGCAGCTGTTATGTACTTAAACAATCCACAGTTTCAATCGTTATCGAAAGGTCCACATCACATCGAAGCATTATTTTAATAAATTCCCAGACTACATGCTATATTATGTCAAACATTTGGAGTGCAGAATTTGATGGATGTAAATAATGACATATCACAAGGAGGCAGATCCGTGTGCTGACAGATGGAATTACCATCATTATTTTCATGTATCCTAGTTTAGTTTTGGTATAGAATCCGCATTTAAACACCACTTGAAGTCGTCAACAGCTCTGTAGGTATCAGATACTGAATTCAGTTTGGTAGACCATTGCAGAGAAAACAATAAAAAAAATTATTTTCTTAAATTCTACATTTTAATAGCAGTAAATATTGAACACCTGCTACTATTGCATTGCATTCCTTTTCTGAGACTTGTAATCTCCTCCTCCAAGCTAATTATTCCCTCCTCCAATTAGTATTGGAGGGCCAGAAATGAAAAGAACATGATCCCAGTCTGACTCCTTAGTCACAGCTAGCATACAGAATACTGTCCTCTTTTTTCCTTGGTTGACATACGCATTACACGTGTACTATATCACTCATTGTAATTTGACTTCATTTTCGGTTTTAAATGTATTTCTGGCATTTCACCTACATTTTAGTATTGATTGAGTGTTTGTTCCCTCATTCCTTGCTTTATTTGAGTGTTATCTGTTTTCTTTTTGTAAATTTTAGGGTTTTTTTTCACCTTGCTTAGCAAATAGTGTTTCATTAAATTGTAACCCTCTTCATTAGTCCAGTGCTAGGGTAAGTATTGTTTATCCTTTTTTGGTTTTGGATTTTTTGTTTTGCTTAATTTGTATCTGTCAGAGTTTACAATGTCACAAGGTGTGGGCAAGTGTGGGCACAAAAAGACCCCGTGGGACATTCATCCCACCAGCTTAGTGTGTACACGGTGTGCATGCATTGATGACTGTCCAGTTTGTTGTATTTGGTCTGACCAAGTGTGGGACTTGGCTGAAAGTCACCACACATACAGGGGGAGAAAGAAGGGCCTCTCTTCCTCCTCATCTTCAATAGATGACCCCCTCCATTCCCAGGAGTGGTCTGGATCTCTTCCTATGTTGTGTAAGACTACTGCATCTGTGGGGCAAGAATGTTTTCTGCAACCTCCGTACTTCAGAGATCACCTAAGGGCCAAGGATCTCTGATGCTTATTACAATACCATCAGTGCCAATTAGGGATCAATCCTTGGTCCCTCTCAATGGAAGCAAAACACTTGAGAGCGAATCACACCTCCTGCTTAGGGGCAAGCAGTGCCCTCTCAAGGTCAGTGTCCCGGTGAATGATATTAATGAATCATGCCTTCCTTAGAGAGAAGAGCAGTGATCTCATTCAGATAAATCTGGTGTTGGCTTATCCATCAGATCTTCATAACTGGACTGGTCTTTGTCTGGTGATCGGTCACCAGTCATCGATTATGGGGCATCAGGCACCAGTGAACGGGCTTCAAACACTGGTCACTGGGGTTTGATTATTGTCTGGACAGGGATTGGGTTGATCCCCCTCCCTATGTTTCCATTTAATACCAATGGGGATAGGATGCACCTGAGTAGGGAGGGGGATCAGATTGGCAACCCTCCTCCCTATGTTCCATTTTAATACCTATAGGATAGAGTAGATTCCTTTCCAACAAGTCAGTCTTCCTTCACTCCCCTCCTCCCCCCAAATGGCACCATGGCTGTCCCTCCGGCCTGGGCCAACAAAAAGAGGGGGGCTGTTCACTCCCTAGACAGTTTAGAAGGGATTAGTGTTCCCATTAGCCTAGGCGGTCCCCTAGTAGGTTTATTCCAATCTCCTCCCATAAGTGGCTTTGGGATGAGGGCAACCCTATTTTGATGTCTCCCTCACTGGAGAGACATAGTAGGAGAGACAGTCCTGTCTCACTTTGGGAGTGGGATCAGGACAATGATGTTATTTCCATCATGGTGGACTCAAATTAGGTCTCAGATGAACCGATGGCAATAGTCCCTCCTCAATTGGGTGCCTCCTTTCTCCTTCCCACATGTCGGGCCAGGTGTTGGAGGCGGCGGAAGTTTGGAAGTGTTTACTGCTTCCTTCCCCAGGCTTGTTTTATAAACCTTCAGGCACTGAGGACAGAAAGATTCTCTCCAGCCTGGAGAGGCTTTTGGGGGCAGCATCTTGTCCAGACCTTCTGTTGCTCCCTCACTCTGTGATGGTTTGGGAGCTAACACAGAAGTCTGTCCACTCTTCTATGCTTTGGCGGCTTGTTACTGCATCCAGCAATCAAATACATTCACTGGCTTGGCCCCTTAAGCCCCCAAATCTCTTTTTGGCAACTTCCTTCAGTTTCTTGAAGGAGGAATCTTTATCTCCAGTGGCACTTTAGCATTTGCTGGAGGCTGTAGCGAAGACATGTCATGTGCTCTCCATATTGATGGCGCTCTCTGCAGAGTTTCTCCACCTCTCTAGGGATTCCGCCTTGGAGATGTCGAAGATCTTGCAGGACCACAGCAAGAACCTTTTAAGGTCTGCACCTCTTGAGATGCAGATGCTCTTTGGAGGCCTGATTCCCTCTGTGACATCACAGGATTTGTGGGACCAACAGCATAGGTCCCTGGTAGCAGCCCCGGGCTCTTCAAATCAGGCCAAGAAGTGTGCCCACCCTGACTGCCCTATGGAACCTTCTCACAATTTCTTCAAGCAGGTGCATCCTCAACAGTCTCACAAGCAGCCTCAATTCAAAGCTCCCTCTTGCCTGTCTTTAGCTAGACAAGGTGGTCAGAATGGCCAGGGAAGAAAGTCTTCATGCTCTTCCTCCTTCCTTAAGGAGGGAGGGGGTCAGCCCTATGGAGTTGTGTCATCTCCTGCAGTGTCTTCCTCTACCGAGCGTTCTGGTAGGAGCTCATATGGCCCTTTTTCAGGGGTTTGGTTGGGCCTCACAGATATGTGTGGGTACATTCCACCTTAAAAGATGGCTACCAGTTTCATTTCTTTTAACATCCTCCCCTATAATGGACCCCCATCTTTCTTCACAAGTCCAAACTGGCTCAATTAAAGGACAAGGTACATACCTTGTGCAGAAGGGCACAGTCAAGAAGGTGAAAAACGACCAGACACCAGCTTCCTATTCCCAGATCTTCCTGGTGTCAAAAAAAGCCGTAACGTTTTAGCTCATAATCTACCTTTCCACCTTAAATAGATTTCTTTAGGAAGGACACTTCAAGATGGAGACTGCCACCTCAGTCAGGAATGCAGTAAGGCCCAGTGGTCTTCATAGATCTTCAGGAAGCGTACCATCACATCCCCATCTTCCCTCCACTCAGAAAATACCTCTGGTTTTGTCTTGACCAGGAGATACTTTTATTTCAAGCTCTTCCATTTGGCCTCGCCTAAGCCACCAGAGCTTTTACTAGGGTGTTGGGAGTTGTTGCAACCACTTGAGGTTATTAGGGATCCTGGTCTTCCAGTATTTCAACGACTGGTAAATACTCAACATCCACAGAGATTCTCTTCTGAAGGACCTGTCCCTCTGTTAGTCCACGCTGACCCATCTTGGTCTTATCCCAAACCTAGAGAAGTCAGCTCTCATCCCTTCTCAGGACTTGTGAGGATGAATGTCTTTCATAACTGCTCTTCTGGACAAGACCTCATCGGCTCACCTTTACGTTTTTCCTGGGGACTCTGAACTTGGCTGAAGACTTGGTTCCCCCTGAAAGACTTTACTTGTGCCCTCTCCAGTTCCTGCTTCCAGCAAGGATCCTCTGTCAGCTCGGATCACTCTGGGATCTGATTTTCACCACCACCTGTGTTAATGGATAAATTGGGACTCGTTTCTGACTGGAGTCTGAATTCACAGCCCTGAATCCCACTCCTTTCTGTACACCACTCACCAGGAACCAGATGGTGTAGTTCTTAAAGGATTTTGGTCCTGGGAAGAAGTGACCCTTCATATAAACAACTTGAAAATGCGGGCAGTGTTTCTAGTCTTACAGGGGTAGAGTGTCAACCTCATAAGGCATCATTGCATTATGATCGCCTTAGACAACACATCAGTAGTAGTGTACCTCAGGTGTCAGGAAGGTACACGTGCTCCTTCTCTGTGTGTGGAAGTCTGTAACCTCCTTCGATGGACAGCATCAGAAGAGATCACTCTCCGAGTCCGCCATATTCCGGGCAAGAAGAATATCCTGGCAGTCAGTCTTTCCAGAGGGGGTCATGTGGTCCTCACAGAATGATCTCAGTACTAGTCAGTAGCAGAGTCTTTTTTCAAACTGGGGCAGGCTCTTGGGGGACTTGTTCACTACAAGACTGATTTTATGTCTTTCTAGTACCAGATCAGAGGGCCTGGGCAGTGTACACTTTCAGTCTGAAGTGGAATCATCTATATGTGTATGCCTTCCCACCTTTCAAAATAATTCTGCAGGTGCTCCACCAAATCAGTATCGCCACTGCTCGGCTCATCCTAGTAGCCCCCCTGTGTCCCAAATGGTCGTGGTTCAACAACCTACTCAACCTGTTTGTAAATGAGCATAGGAGATTACCTCAGAGGAGGGACCTTCTGTCACGGCACAGGGGGTCACTCCTCCACAACAGTCCCCAGATTCTCCCCCTTCATGTTTGGTTCATCTCAAGCAATCAATCTGCCAAGGACCAGTTTTTTGAGCAAGGTTGCCAACTGCATCGTCCAGGCTAGGAGGCAATCTACTTTCAGGGTTTATGAGGCAAAGTGGAGAATCTTCTGTGATTGGTGCAGTAGGAAATGTGTTGATCCTAGCTGTTCCCCTTTAAATGCAGTTGCAGATTTTCTTCTCGTCCTTTCCGAGGAAGGAGATTGTTGCGTGTCCACTATTAAAGACTACAGAGCAGCCCTTTCCAACACTCTCAAGTTCTCTGGGGGTTCCACCATTGGGATGGACACTCATCTTTCTAATCTCATCAGGATTTTTTGTCCCTGGACATACCACTCTCAAGTTCTCTAAGGGTTCCACCATTGGGTTGGACACTCTTCTTTCTAATCTCATCAGGTATTTTGTCCAAGGACACAAAACCTCAGCTAACCAGGCATAATTTGATGGTAGGATTTGAACATGCAACCTTCTGGCCACGTTTGTGCCACACTATCAACTGAGCTACCACTACTCTAGATAGATATGCAGAAAATATCTTGAAATTTATGAATATATCTTTATGAGCGGAATGTTTTGTACTTGATAATTTCATTGTGGACTTGCATTGTTATATAATTATTGCAAGACCAACAGGATGTATGTGACATTGAAAGCAATGACAAATTAACTGTATGAAAAATTAAGACTGTGCCACTGAACTTACCTAGTAATTTTTGCTAAAATTGCACAGAATGTTAATGTAATATGAAAATAGTATTGTAGTGGTAAAACTAATAAATATACAAGGGAGGGCAATTAGTAATTGAGAAAAGATTAGGTAAGATGCTACCATCTTGCAGATTTCTGGTGAAGTCAGTGTTAATCAGCTTGCATGCTTATTACCTCAGCCATGTATAGACTTTCCCAAAGGAATGTAATGAGAGATTTCCTCTATTTGTCACATCATTTACTTGCAATATTTGTGACACTTTCCCAGATCGGTCAAATAATTCCATTTTATGTAAATTAGTGCTTGATCTTTTCATTTTTTAAGCACAAAATCATTTATAACATCATCTTTTCTGCTGTCACAAAATTCAATATTTGATGCTGAGATATATGTAGATTTCTAAGCAGTTATCATTATTGATAGATTATAATATCATCATACCTCAAAAGAGTCCAAACTTCTGAATCCAGGTTAATGTGAAAAGATCAGAAACATAAAAATCCTTCCAGAGAGTATGTATATTTTGCATTGGTAATACACCATTCAACATTGGGATCCATAATTTCATGTATTTTCAACATTATTTTGTATTTCCACCAATGCTTTCAAGGTAGATCCTTACTTCTCTTTTATAGTGAAACAAAACAATTATGCAGTCTATAAATGGTAAAATAACTTTGTAAAATATTTGCGTATATTGTACATACACCTCTCCCTCGATAACTCGCGCACAATGGGGTTCAAAAACATAGACCACACTATAAGCGAGGGTGCGAGTTACAGAGGAACCTCAACAAAATTAAGATGGGGATGCCATCCCCGCTGGACATTGAGAAAACCACAGTGGGGGGGGGGGTAACGGGGCTATTTAACGGTTGAATACTCGTTTTATAATTACATTGGGAATAATTGTCAATAAAGAGGTTTTTTCTAATGTAGTTGTTTTGTTTTTCTGTATAAATTACCTTTATTTTCAAGATACCGAACGTCTGAAAGATCGTTATCAACATTAGTCCAAGCGGTTTCAACAACACATGTATGTGAAAATATTGTGTATTACGTCACTGCTTTTTGTTGCTGTCGATTCACATCTAAACCATGATTCTATTTTTTCAAAAACTAGAGACATTTATTTCGTGAAACAACCGTCAACTTCGAAACTCAATTTATTTATTGTTCTATTAATCAAATATGGATGTCATGATTTGATATCAAGTAAGAGTGAAACTTCTCATCCTTGAGGAAATAAATGATAGAGAGAGAGAGAAAGTTAGAGTTCAATACAAACTCTGGAACTCGCTTCTCCGTAATGAACTGTATCTGTAAAACAAAGCTTTTTATTCACCAAGTACTCATTTGGCTTGGTTGTCTTACTATGTTTGATCACATTTGTGAATGAGAAGGCTAATTTAAGGTAGTTTAATTATATTACTTACATAATAATATTTATAACAGTGTTCGATTAATCAGTTGAAATGAGTTGACCTGACACACGGCCATGACCACTAGCTCTTACGCAGGCAGGATTTGCACGCCTTTTAACTTTTCTGTTATTCCATCCCCTTTGTTTGATTTGATACAAAAGACGTAATTAATGTGATAATACAAAGCAGGTCTGCTATTAATTGAGTGTAACAACACAACAAATACTTCTGCAAGTTGGAGATAAAAAGAAACGGTCTGCACTTAATTAGATTCTCACGGAAACGCTCGTGCCGATAGCTGGATCGGTTGAATTATATTTTTCGTATTTGAATACAAAAGGGCATATTGCATATATGATGATTACACTGAAACTGAATTAAAAGATAGAACTAAAACACAAATTTTACTTGACAAAACTTATTTAATTGGTATTTATTTTTAAAGTTTGCCACCAGTAGGTATTAGTGACATTATCATTGATTGAAATTTTGTCTAATATTGTTATTTATAGTGTACTGAGAATGTTGTTTGGAAAGAAAATTTAACAAAATATATGACTTCATATTAAAAGTTGAAAATTTCATGATGTTGATTCAAATTTCCAGGTACTAACCACTGTTTTTGACGATAAAACGAGCGATATATCAAGGTTTCATTTACTAATTTTGATCGTAATTTTTTTCCACCTTAAACAAATAGGGTCCTTTTTTTTTTTTTGTTTTTTTTTTGTTTGTTTTTTCTAGTTTTAAAAAATGGGATCCATGCCTGACCCCATGTTATAAGCGGGTTCGCAAGTTACCCGGGCATGAGTTATCGAGGGAGCGGTGTACTTATATCCTGTCTTGAAAATCAAGACCTTAATGACATATTATGGTTGATTTTCTGCATTTCCTATTTTTCAGCATCTATTAGCCAAAGTTCATTGGTCTTTTTTCGTCTTATATCGTCGACCAAATCCATCAGAAAGATTAAAAGTAATCATTTTTTATATAACAATCTTAACAATAGATATTAAATGTAGCACTCTTTAAAAAAAACCTGTTCACTATGTTGTTCATAAATTCATGTACACACTAAAATTGTGTTTATATGTATACCATGATAACCAGTGCTGATAATCTCCCTTGACAGAAATAAATCATCATGGTCACATGCATACCTGCCAACCATTATGCTTTTGGCATAATCATTTCACTCTTTTTCACCTTATTACATCTTATACATGCCTGTATATGGATTATGCTCTTTTGGTACATAAAAAAAAAAAAAATAAAGCAATAAAAGCTGTGTTTGCCATTTTTATTATCATCTCTTAAATCCCACACATCATATAAATCTAAGAATATTCTAAAAGAGAAGACTGATGCGTGAGAATGGCGTAAGAGTACATTTGTCATAGACCTCCATGTACTTTCCTTACTTTCTGTTTATAGCAGCTCTATATGACCCATTTCCAAGAAAACAGACGGGTTTCTTCAATTTGAAAACTATTCTCACAGATTCATTATATTAATACACAGATTTTT
Organism: Margaritifera margaritifera; assembly: GCA_029931535.1. NCBI lineage: Eukaryota > Metazoa > Mollusca > Bivalvia > Unionida > Margaritiferidae > Margaritifera > Margaritifera margaritifera. Next base: position 4,210,357 of record JAQPZY010001656.1, read on the forward strand.
TTTAGCGGACCAGTCTGTACTTTAAAAAATTGTGGCAGATGTTAAGTGAAATAGGCTTTATGAATGTGACTCTCAATGTTATATGTCTGAAAAATGTTAGAGAAGAGGGATCTTTTTAAACTTTAAAACATGTCGGATCAGATAAAGACAAAATCAATAGTGCTTTGCAAATTTAGAAAGAAGAACTGAGAGTGGTAATATAGCACTCAGGTTGTGCACATGGTAATGATCGTTTCAGAATTTGTGGAGTTGACTTTACAATCACTCAGACGTGTAGACTATTTAAAGTGAGTGTTGTGTATAATTTGTCAATATGTTTTGTGGTTTGTATTTTGGTACTGATCCACATGGATTTTGCCCATTTGTGACAAGAACTTTAACCAGCTTCAGATCAAGGTTAGTAGCAAAACTTAATGTACATTTTTCACACAGTTTATTGTAATTATGGCATGTAATACATAGATCACACTTTCTATGCCCAGATTACGCTTTTTAGGCACTTAGGTTACGCTTGTGATAATTTTGTACGAGGTTTAATCAACAATATACTTACCTTTTATTGTATATGGAAAATTTGCACTTGTATCCATACAATACATGTAATTGCAGATTTTGCAATTGTATAGACTAAAAATGTATTCCATCAGTTATGTGACCTTTATCAGTAGTAAAATATTCCATTTTTGTACGTTTGTTGACTTTTCATCTCTTTATTTCATCAAAAGTTTTTGCATGGTTCAGTTCATCTTGATCAACAAAATATCAATCATGAAAAGAACCATAAACTCATTTCCCATTTTGTTGCCATGGTTACAAGGAATATATCAATAAAAAAAATTAAAAATGTTATTTTTACATTGTGTGTTGTGTATTCAATATTATTTGAAAGTTTTATTTAAATTGGACAATATTTATTCATTCTACATGCTTGCAACTCTCAAAATAAAAAAATCGAAGAATTCCTATGGAAATGAGACCTGTTCTGTCATTGTCATTGTGGTAATGTGGACATCATTTTGAAATTTCTTTAGAAGGAAAGGGTTAAAGCCTTTTGCCCACATCAATTTCTCATCCATGAAATGGTTAATTTGAGAAATTCTATTTAGGAAGTAAGCAACAAAACCCTCTCTGCTTTCATCCATTTTAGGGCAGGGTGGGTGTCAGTGCATCGGGTGTACACTCTTTTTGGGAAAACTGGCAGAGGCCCCACCTTCGGTTATCTAGTCGTAGGTACATATACTGATACATTATTCTTTAGAAATATATACTAATATTCCCTCAAAGGTATGGTTTTTTGTGACTGATCTGTTTCAGAAACATAAATATGAGGAATGATGTTCATTTTTAGTAGCTCATATACACACACAGTTTGTGCCTGAGCTACTGGCATTGATAATGTTGTGTGTGTTCAGAACCCCTCTAAGTCATTTAAAAATTCTTTCCTCAAGCTGCCAGATGATGGCTAAGGTGAAAATCAAACACCCACTGAATATCTAGCATGGCCAGATGATGGCTAAGGTAACAATCAAACACCCACTGAATATCTAGTATGGCTATGTTTAGGGTTTCAAGCTAGCCATGAGAAACTAAACAAAAAGTTTCAGAGCTGATTTATTGAACTAATACAGTATAAGCCAATGGTTCCCAAACTTTTTTTATTGCGATCCTAAATACCATCTTTTGCAACCCAAAATGCAGTACCAGTACTCTCATTTGGGTCATGACCCAGGGTTTGGGAACCACTGATATAAGCTCTCATGTACTTTGTTCTTGATATAAATAAACTGTTTTTTTGTGTTCTTATTTTTCAGTGATCAAGTGTGCGTTAAATGTGGTCAGTTCATTAAGAAACCAATCACCAAGATGAAAATGGAGGTTTATGTTCGTTGTGAACATCTACATAACTGTAGAGTTAGAGTGGATGTAAGTACACTAGAATTACAGAAATCATATACAGCTCACAAAGTTTTAAAAAAATCTGAAACAAAAGGAAAGTTTTGGAACTGGAAGACAGATATCTTTCATGAGTGTTCTGGTAAATGTTTGAACTCGTACATACTCTATCACCCTTTTTTTGAACTTGAGCAGAACACACACCTCTCAACAAAAATGAGTTTTCTTCAATTTATTATTCTTGTAGTAGATTTTTTAACAAAATTAAAAATGCACCATATTAGATTATGCATAGTACTGTATATGTGACGCAAAACCTTTTCTGTACTCCAACTTTACCTACAGTTTTCAGCTGCTCGCTTGAGTTGATGGAACCTGTGTCAAACCACTATTTTCAATTAGCACATTTATTTCTTATACTTACAACCATCTCCTTGCATAAAGCTACAATTATTATTCCATTACTCTGAAGAAATAGAAATAGTGATTATTCAATTAAAGTAGACAACATAGAAAGGAAGCTTAATTTTGGTTGAAACAATTGAAACAAGTCAGAGAATTCATTAGATGTCAAGGACATTTACAGTCTTTTGCCAATTAAGAAAACTTTTTTTCTGGCTACTGTTTAATAAATTTTTCAGTTATGCTGAACTTCTTCCAGTTTAAAATAATTTACACTGATTAATTTCAGTTTTACTTCATGTGAAATGATTGAGAACAAGTTTAGGTTTAATCAGAAGTATACCTTTACAGTTCACAGAAAAACTGGAGATGGACAATTTTAAAGAAAAAGATCCCAGATTCTCTTTACTTCTTCCCATCTGTGGAATTTTCTTCTAACATTTTTTTACACTTGAACAATGTCATTATTCATGTAGTGGAGGTAACATGATAATAGTTTGTACATGTATTCGAACCATATAAATGTTCAGTCCACTCTGTCCTAAAATTTGACTTGACTCCAGATCTTGCTAAAAAATATATTTTGATCAATAAAAAGGCTGAATATGTCTATTTCGATTAAGATTCCTCAAACTGGAGTAACATTTATTACTTGACTGTTGAGTAACAGTTGTATGTCGAGGGTACAGGTAGTTAAGATAACAAATGTGTTATTTGTATTTGTACAAATTCTGAAAGAATTTATTTAAATAGGTAGTTGAGATATGGTTGATATAAATATTTTTCTCAAGAAAGATCACTGAATTTTCTTTTCCAGCTTCTACAGGAAACTATTCTTAGTTTGCTACCTGCAGAAACTGATGAAGAAGTAAGTTGGCTAATCTTTGTCAAACTGTTCATTACTTCACAATCACAACAGTAAACTCTTGATTCATGGACGTCTTGGAGCCTTGTCCAAACCATTACCTTGTCTTCAAAACATTTCTAATATATGCAGACTCAATAATCCAAACCATTATCATTTTCCTTGATGAATCTAACTTTACTAACATCGTCTTTCATCCATCATATGTTCTACCTTTATACCGTATTTTGGTGTGTATAATGTGCACTGATGTATAATGCGCACCAAGATTTTCCACCCAGAATGAGGGGAAAAAACATAGTTCTGCTATATAACGCGCATGTGATATAATACATTTTAAAATCTTGATAATTTCACTCCCTATTGTAGTGTGACAACAGTCTGCCAATTTGGATAGTGCACTGATCATCATTTGTTACATGACATTTGAATTCTTTACAATAAACAATCGCATGACTTTCTCTGGTCTTTCCTGTCAGTATGCAGCACCCGATTATGACCAATACTTTTTTTTTTACATATATTGTAAAAAAAGAATGAAAAAGTGGCAAACTTTAAAGTATGACTTTCTGATTTTATGGTTGGCCCTTAAAAGGGTCATTTTAAGGTTGGCCTTGTTGATTCCTCTTCGTTGTCATCACTCTCGAAAAGTCACTATGTCCTTGTCTGTCATCATTCCTGGCATTTCAAGATCGAATACAAGATGTTACATGAAAGTTCAGGTCCAGTATTTACACTTATTTGGACTAGCATGACACTTCTAAAATATATCTCAGTGCCCTAGATAGAATTTACCAAGACAATACTTCGTAATTATGTTTGGCACATCAATACTTTAGCTGGCGCTGATTACCTTTAAAAACACCACGCTGAGTCAATTAAATATTGCTCACTCTATTGTAACAAAGAAGGATCAAATACTGTGGTTTAAGATTAGAAATAAAACAAAGAACCAAGCTTATTTTTCAAAGAAAAGTAAATAAATTGCAAATTGACCTAGACAATGCATTGTAACTATGTTTAGCACATCAAATCTTAGCCAGCGCTGATTACCGTGAATAGACCACACCGAGTCAGTGAAGCATTGATCACTGTATAGTTGGAAAGATATATCAAATACTATGATTTAAGATGAGAAATAACACAAAGAACCAAGTTTATTTTCCAAAGGAAAGTAACTAAATTGCAAATTTACCTAGACAAAGCATTGTAACAATGTTTAGCACATCAAAGCTTTGCCAGCGCTGATTACCATGAAAAGACCACACTGAGTCAATGAAGCATTGATAACTGTATAGTTGCAAAAATATATCAAATACTATGATTTAAGATGAGAAATAAAGCTAAGAACCAAGTCTATTTTCTAAAGAAAAAAAAAAGTTTTCCGACTTCATATACACATATTAATTATTATGTTTCACGATGCGCCAGTGTTACCGTAACAGACTAACCGTAGTCATGAACAAGATGTCCTCCAAATGTGTCTCTGATGAGAACATTAAAACTGCTTGAATTCTAAATATTATACTTAAATTAGAAAAAGAATAAATGAAGAAAAAATTAATTAGTTCCACAGGTATTGATATTGAACATTTACAGGTATGGTAATCATATATTTTTTCTGCTGATAACTTTGAAAAGACCACACTGAATCAATGAAGCGTTGATCACTGTATCACAAAGAAATATAAAATACTATCATTTAAGATGAGAAATAAACTAAGAACCAAGTTTATTTTCCAAAGAAAAATAAAAATATTCCAACTTCATACATTAAATGATTATTTTGTTTCACAATGTGTCTGCTACTGTAACAGACAAACCGTAGTCGCAAAAAAATGTCCCCCTAATGGTGCCTCTGAAAAAAACATTAACACTGCTTGAATTTTAAATATTATATTTCAGTTCAACAATAAATAAAGAAAAAATGTATTAGATCCACAGTTATGGAATACTGAACATTTACAGAACATGTACGGTAATCATTATATTTGTTCCACTGCAATGCGGTTCTTTACACAGCTTTAGAACAACAAGTTACAAGTCATCATGTACATGTATTTCCGGTCGAGGCACATAACAAAACGCTAGGCAGTGATGTGAAATGAAACGAGTTTATTAAAATAAGCAATCAAAGAACAAGACTATCAAGTTTGTAAGCATTATTTATTTCTTTAATAAGGCTAGTACCAGTAACCAATTTAGTTACAATGCAACGTGCAACGGATTTAATATTTCACATGGAGTGAAAGTGACACATGTAGGCAGCTATAGTGCTTTCATTCTTTCCTCAAAACGACCTGGAAAAAAACTTTCTTTTATAGTTCTTCTATAAAACGCGCAAGACTGAAGATAAGAAAATTAGGGGAAAAGAAGTGCACGTTATACACGTCTAAATACAGTATGTTATTACTCCTTCCATAGGATAGGATGGTAGCTTTCCCGAAATGCTGATCTGGTTGTTTGGCTGCTGGTACACTGTCATATATAGATTTGTTTTTTATTGGAGAAAGAGAAAATTGTGTTGATGCATCCCATAAGACTAGTGTAGTGCCATTTTCCACATTTTGCAGTAGGGGAATCTTGATTTGGTCCTGTCCATCTGTCTGTATGTACATCCATCTGTCCATCTGTCTGTATGTACATCCATCTTTCCATCTGCCTGTATGTACATCCATCTGTCCATCCCAAGAAGCTTATTAGTAGGATTGCACAAAAACCACTCAGTGTAGACAACTGAAATTTTGCTAGCATGGTTGTATGTATATATAGATAACCTGAGTAGATTTTCAACCATTATAGCAATTTTTCAATTTTTTATGCATTTTAAACCTTTTTCAACTTATACCTTTTCCTACAAATAGCTTGTTAGCACAATAAAGCTAAAACCACTTGAGGTAGACACATGAAATTTGGTAGACATTCATATGTAGATGATCAGATGAGATTTTCAAACCAGTGCAGCAATTTTTCTTTTACATATTTTTTAACTTTTTGGACTTGTTTGATGAAAACCTTGTAAGCACAGTTAAGCAGCAAAGACCACTTAAGGCAAATAAATTAAATCTGGTATGTGTGTCGGTATGAATATGTAAATGACCTGATTAGATTTGTATTCCATTATAGCAATTTTTCATTTTTTAAAAAGAAAGTTGTAAATGTTTTGGACTTATACTTTTTGGTCCGCAGTGGGGGCATATGTGTTGTACAAACACAAATGTAGTTATAATTATTTTGACAAATAGTCATTCCATTGTCACTGTAAATTGTTAGTATTTATCTGCCACTTAGATATCCAAAGATTACTATAGCCCTATAACAGCCATTGCTCTCTTCATGTCTTTATAACATGACACATCTCAGAATAAAATTTATGCAATTCTAATGATATATCCATGATGATTTAATTGGGCAGTTAATTTCAATTTTGTCTTAACAGAAAATCAAAAATTAGGGGTGGAGTGATTCACTGATGTATTGATGCATCAATAATTTTGCCATTTTGATGCACATATCAATACTAAAGTTGGAGAATCGATACATATCAATACTTACCTTATAAAAGTTACTTTTAATCATCAACATCCATGATTAATTATTGGTCGTTTGCCTTTTTATTCATTACGTGTATCGATATGCATAATATCATAGGTTGTGTATTGCAATGCATATCAAAATACATGACAAATGTCTATCAATTCACCTCGATTTAAAATACAGAAGAAAAAGTCAAATAACTTAAACAATATACAGTTGCAGCTAGAATGCTGCAAACACAAATAATACTCTCTTAAGGTTTAAATGAATATGTAACTATTTTATATTGCAGCACACTGCATGCCAAGATTTACCAGATGCTTTTCAGTGTTTATCACAGTCTTTTTTAATACATGCAAATAAATGTATCTGAGATTTCTTCCCACCCCACCCCACCCCACTTCTAAGTCTTTTTAATGTATACAATTTTGTACCCTGAGGAAGACTTTAGTTTTCTTCGGAGAAGTATCAGTGAAGTTTAGAAGGAATTCTCTGTGTCATAATCATTGTTCCTACTGCATTCAACACTGCTTTTAACATATTGGATACAGTATTTCTCCCTTGATAAGCCCAGGGGGTCAGCCTCTCAGATTTTCTGACAATGGGGGTTGGGGTCGGTCTGTCATCAGATAAAGCTTTACTTCAACAGAAACTTTGCTGCACCAGAGTAAGATGGACTTATCATTAAACATATACTTATCATCAAACATGGACTTATAGTCAAAACATGAACTTCTCATCAGATATGGGCTTATCATCAAACATGGACTTATAGTCAAAACATGGACTTCTCATCAGATATGGGCTTATCATCAAACATGGACTTATAGTCAAAACATGGACTTCTCATCAGATATGGGCTTATCATCAAACATGGACTTATAGTCAAAACATGGACTTCTCATCAGATATGGGCTTATCATCAAACATGGACTTATAGTCCAAACATGGACTTCTCATCAGATATGAGCTTATAGTCAAAACATGGACTTATTGTGGAATACTTATAGTACAATGATGATATATTAGTGATTACAATGCATGTCATATTGTTCCTTCAGGTCTCTAATATATCATCATCTGTTAGAGCAACAATTTGGACATCATATAATTCTCGGGTCACTTGGGTAAGGTTTTATCTGAAGTTAACTTTATTTATTGATAAATATTTGATGTAGAATAAATAACCATTTCAAATACTTTTGTTCTTTTGCAGGGCTATGAGTTGGTGACAGTGCTGGGGAGATCTGTAGGCCCACTTACTTGCAAGTGTCTTCAAATTAGACGAGATAAGGAGCAAAAAAGACCCGAGCTCTATCTTAAGGAAATTAAAATGATTTAAATTTTTATGTTTAAATTTCTCAGACAGTTTTTTATACCCCACTGGGGATATATAGGAATCCTTGTGTCTGTCCTTCTGTGTGTTACACAATCTTATGAATGCAACTAGTCCCACATTTTTTATGGATTGCCAGGAAATTTTGTACATGTTATGTTCATCATTAGAAGATGAGCATTTCTGCAAATTACTGTCCTTCTGCTATTTTAGTTAGAGTTATTGCCCTTTATGTCTTGCAGCTGAATGCAGCTTATGACAGAATCTTGTGAATGCAACATGTCCCCCGTTTTTGGTGGATTGCCATTAAACATGGTACAAATTATAATCATCATCTGAAGATTTGCACATCATCAAAATCACAATTCACAATGCTCCGATTTTTTTGTAAGAGTTATTGCTCTTTTTGACTAGGAACTGGATGTAATGTGACAGAATATTTTGAATGCAACTAGTCTTGCAGTTTTCAGTGGATCACCATGAAACTTTTATCATGTTATGGTCATGTTAAGATGTGCGTATGAATAAATCACTGTGATCTCACAATTTTTGTTCGAGTTATTACCCTTTTGTCGTGCAGCTGAATGCAGTGTAAGACAGAATCTTGTGAATGCAACTTGTGTTGCAGTTTTTATATGGAATGCTGTGAAACTCAGCACATTATTATGGTTATCATCAAAAGACATATCGATAAATCTTTGTGCTCCTATGATTATTGCACAAGTTATTGCCCTTTTCGACTTACAGCTGGATGCAATATATGACAGAATTTGGTGAATGCAACTACTCTTGCAGTTTTCGGTGAATTGATATGAAACTTAGTCGATATTATAGTAATCATCTGAAGGTATTCATGTTGACCAATCATTGACCAATCATTGTACTAACCCTGTTTTCAGAAAGTTGTGCACTTCTTTTACAATAGAGGTGGGTGCAATTTGCTAACCATTCCTCTAGTTATTTCTATTTTTGTATGTTTTTATTTCTGTTTTAATGGATGTTTCTTTCTATTTTAAATTTGTAAAGGACACAGAGACCCAAATGAGGATTGTTATGCTGTTCATTTACGTGTGACCTGATTTTGACTGCCAGATAAGTTTATGGTATTGACCTGTGTATGCTGTGTATCATCAACTTGTACTAAAACCAGGTGAATAATAATTTTTTAAAAATCGATAATTCATTGGATAAATCATGGGGCAATATTGCTTTGCTGAATAAAACTCAGGGACTGTAATTCTGCTCCTTTATGCAAATGTGAATTGTTGCTTAGCATGTATAGTGATGGTAAACTAACATGAAACCAAGTTATTACCTCGTAAACCTTTAACATTTTGTCAGACTTGCAAAACTCTTTGCTGCCAGTGGGAATAATTCTTGTTTTTTGGAGTTATATCCCTTACACTTACTGGGCTACACTGACAATGTACTTTGCAGATGGACATCCAAATCAGATAATTGTTTTATTTCATTCAATAATTGTTTGTTTTTTTCTTCTGTTTTTTCTGTTGATGCCTAAATTTTAAATCTTTTATTTTAGCCATTTCCTGTATTTTATTAGTGTGGATCACATTAAATATTTGCCCTCAAATTTCTCACAATGACGGGTATTGACAATTTTATTTCTTGCCTCCATGGTATATTGCATCAAACATATGATTTGCTTGCACACCGCCCATCACACAGTCTGGTTATGACCTGATGGAGATTTCTTACACCCTGCTTGAGATTGTTTTCACAGTGAAACACCGCTATAACACAATGGTCGGGTCCAGAGAGCGCCAATGTGCAATGTAAATTATCGTGCGACTGTGCAATAAGTCAATCGACTAAAAGAAAATGATGCATGCATATCCTCTAGGCTCTACAAATTGGGAGGGGGAGGAGCATTCACAGGGGTATAGGAGTGGGTGCAAAGCTGAAATCAATGCATGTGAAATGAGAAATAGCGAAAAAACAGTGATGTCATACTTAATATTTGATTTTAAGCAGAGAACCATGTGTTGTTGATACATACATGTATAGCATGAATAGTAAAGTATCGATACATGTACTCATAGTCTGATCTCATTTCATCCTTAACAGTTAATCCATAATAATTCCATTGAAAATATGCACAAAGAAGCATACATTTTAGTCATTTCAGCATAGATCATGATGTGTCTGATATCATTGCAAGAAACATAATCCAAAATTAACATATGGAAAGGTAAAGAACATTTATGATTCAGTGTGTATGCATGTGTATGTGTCAAGGTCTTTAAGCATCTGTACAAATTTCAAACTGCTAGAATTTTCTGAATACTGTATGTAATTCCTTCAACTACATTATGAATAATTGGACGATCTGATTCACTGATCGATCAATTATGTGATGATTGTATGACAACACAGCTGATAAGCCACATGTGCATGATGGCAGCTTTTGGTTTCTTTTACGTTTTTGTAAAGCAGTGTCTGATAATTTCAACAAGCTTATGCTGTGAGATTGACACTGATGATTAGCAATTACTTAATTAGGAAGGTAAATTATTTAATTTATAAATTCAGGTGATAACTTTTTTTGACCACTGCATTGTTTGGTGCCTGGTTGTGTATACTGGTTGAATGAGCAAACATATGTTGGCTATTGTTTTTACCCTGTAATAAGTAATGATTGTACACTGGATACAATGAAGACAAACACAAATAAGACTTAATTGTTGATGGTTCAATAATAATTAGATCAACAATTATCAGCTTTTTAAAGAGCTGACATCTTTCAAAAATAAGCTAAAATCAAAGTGCAGTGATTGACTATTGACAATTTTAATGAACATTCACAGTTAGAAACTTTAAACATCTGTATTCAGATAAAGAAAGAAGCAGTGATAAAACATTTTTTCTTCTTTGAGAATACAATGATCAGGTAAATTATTAAATTAAACTCTTATTTATTTTGGCTTCAAGGACTTCAAGAAATTGGTGAAATTATTCTAAAATTTTGGGAGCCTGACCATGATCGTGGTATACCTGAATTTGTGCTATAACAAAGTCTGTTATAATTGGGTTTCACTGTATTAATGTTTTTATATGGGATCTTGCAGATTGATAACAGACCATTCATGTTCCTAGAATCTTGTTTAAGAGATAATAGTAGTGCAAGCATACTGTTGCACAGTTTGTACACATTTGTAACTGAGACCTGTAACAATGGGATATGAAAGAACCCCGTTTTTGGTGCATAATGGTCTTAAAACTATGAATCCCCCAGGGTAGTGGGACTAGTAGTGTGTTGTCAGACTATGAATCCACCAGGGTAGTGGGACTAGTAGTGTGTTGTCAGACTATGAATCCCCCATGGTAGTGGGACTAGTAGTGTGTTGTCAGACTATGAATCCCCCATGGTAGTGGGACTAGTAGTGTGTTGTCGGACTATGAATCCCCCATGGTAGTGGGACTAGTAGTGTGTTGTCAGACTATGAATCCCCCAGGGTAGTGGGACTAGTAGTGTGTTGTCAGACTATGAATCCCCCAGAGTAGTGGGACTAGTAGTGTGTTGTCAGACGGAGGATGAATCCCCCATGGTAGTGGGACTAGTAGTGTGTTGTCAGACGGAGGACAGATAAGTAGCAGAGAAAACTTATTGATAATGCAACTCTGCTTTAGATTTTGTTTGCAATACATACCCATCAAAACAAGAAATGATGCACTCTTGACCAGCTTGAAGGGGTAACAATTCAACAGAATATGTAAAACCTTTTAACTTATGGCACTGTTCAGATGTCACGACTTAAAACTATAGTGAACTTTTTCATTGTGTGCTCTCGGAGTTGCTAACAAGTCTGTATGTGTATTTAATGACACATGATTGATATAGAATGATAACCACAATGGTGACTGTGCATTTCTTCTTAGATCGGGTAATTTAATGTAGTCTTATGCTCATTACCAGCATGAACATCCTGTAGTATGCATGAAGGAGAAAACATTTGTAGAATTTGGTTTCTGTGTGCATTATATTTTATCACCTATTAAACAGAACTAATACATTTACTTTAAAATTTTATTTTTCTCATGTACTACAGGCTATTCCATTTGATCTTCCTTAAGGGGAGGGAACACCACTTCTTTTGGTAGTACAACCAGAAAAAAAAGGATTAAAATTATACCAACAAAAACAGAAGAACTATAATCAGACACCACCCCACCAGAAACAAAAATTAAAAATGTATCTCCCTTCCCCAGAATAAATTTAAATGGAATAATTTGACTCCAGCTAAATATTTTCTTGCACAATATATTGCATAATGGCAAGTTTTAAAGACTCCAGATTGAGATGCAGGAGCTCTGTAGTAAACACTTTTTCATCCATTTACATTTTTTGTAAACAGAATTGCTTAGTAAACCTTCGATATATTTCAGTGCCATTCGGTATTTGCATTAGGTATAAATGAACATGCCTTTTCCAAGTTCAACTTTGCGACTCCATTTATGACCAAATTACAGCCCTTACTTTTGAATCAGTTTTGGATCTTCACAAAAACCTCCATAACTGAGAAACCATTTAACATATCATGATGCAATTTTTATGTGAATACCAAAAGATATATATGTGCCTCCCAGGGGTTTCGTCTCTTCTACTTAGTTTTGTAGTTATGGGCCTGGTCAATCAGCTGTATGTCTTCACTTTGGAAGTTGCCTGTAACCAATATGGTTCAGGAACCATTTAATATATCCTGATGCAATTTGGCGTGACACCGTGTAATAGACATTGGATACACCTTGTTGAATCTTTGGAAGTAGCTTGTAACAAGCATAGAAACCATTCAACATATTATGATGCAGTTTGGTGTCAATATTGTCTAATATAGAGCCTGATGTAGTTGTGCCTTTTAGGAGTTCTGTGTCATATGTTACAGAGTTATGGGACTTGTTGATCAGTTTCATTTTTTCCCCCTCACTTTTATAAGTTGCTTGTAATGAGTATGGTTCAGGAACCTTTCAACATATCCAGATGCAGTTTGGTGTGAACTTCTTTCCAAAAGATGCAGATATTCCTAGAGGTTTCATCTATGCTCCATTTTTTGACAGTGTTTATGTGCCTTGTCAAACAATAATCTTCTGCCAATTTTCTTTAAAGCAGGGTCCATTGCAATTTTTTGTCACTCTTTTTTGTAAGATGTAATCTCTTTCAAATTTATTTTTAATCAACCACATTTTATATTGTTCTTAAATTAACATCTCAGATGGAAATTTAATTTTTAAAATACTTGGTTGGCAACAATAAATTTTCAACGAATATTCAATATTCATCAAGGATTAAAATACAGTCATAATACATGTATCTTGATTTCTTTTGAAAAGAGTATCGTTTCATCTCTGAGGAAATTTGAGGATTTCTCTAGTCTGTTCTAAAATACATTGGTTTCCTGATGTATAATTTTAGAATCACAGTCAAACCTGTCAGTAGCAGCAACCCATGGGGAAAAGGCCAAACTGGCCATTGTACACATGTAACCTCTGTATGCAGATTCACCTTTCAAACTTAGTTTTGAAAAAAATATGCACTGAATACCATTATTATTATTATAACATTATGATCTTTACATTATTATTATTATTATTCATATTATTATTCATATTATTATTATTATCAAAAGATTTTAGTTTAGTACACTATTCAACAGTATTATACATGTATATTTAGTTCTCCCCCAAAGTTATATTCCACACAAGATTACTGTATCCTGCTCACTTCAATCCATCCTATAAATTAAATCGTCACCAACTCTTAAAAAAACATCACTGATCATAGTTCATTTTGAGCACCATGACAAAACCACTCCTTTCACTACTAATTGACAGCTTGCATATGACTGTAAACACTGAGGACTGACATGTTGTTCCGCCAACTTGTATAATTAGGCTTAGAAACAGCTGTTCACAGTTCCAACAATATCTGGATTAATCAGTTGCTCATATAACCAAGATCAAATGACAGCTTATGTGAGAAGCCTGTGATGAATCGGGAATGAAAAGAGGCTTAATGTGGCTATTGTTAGTAACATTTGAATTGAAAATTTGTCTGCCTTTACAGACAAGTTTTGTAAATACTGAATGACATCTGACCCTAACGAAAAGAGATGTAACTTGTATCTCTCCTCAAAGATTAAGATATCAAATTATACCTGTCACACTGGCACAAAAGGTGTCTCCATTTCTGCTGCAACAACTTGACTACTTTTCCACCATACAGCAAATTAAGTGCTTTGACCCTTTCCTCTTATGATAAAAACTGCCTCGCTTTCAAATTTGACATATTCAGACCTTTGAGTTACACTGACATTGTGGCTGGAGTATGACGAGTACAAGTGAGATAAGAAATATTTACACATAGATTCACATGATATGCCTTTATCTAAACAATGTCTTCAGTTTAATTTGCATATACAGATCAGTCACGGTTGATATGCTTCAATGACCACTTAAAGCAGTGAGAAACCATTTTTTGGTTAGGAAACACCTGGCTGCTGAATGTCATTGCAGGTGACTGTTATATACATGACTTTTAAATACGAAATTTGCTGGGAAAAATTTGACTGGTTGTTTAGACTAAGTGACTTCTATATAAAGGTGACCATTCAGACAAGTTTGACTGTACATATATTTTCAATATTTTCATCCTTACTACTGTCTCAGGGTCTGACAAAAAAAGAGTTATCATAAGCATAACAATGGAAAATCTAAATTTGAGAAGAATTTTTGAACAATTTTGTGAAACTGGGACCAGGTCTGTGCAGCTTTATATTCATTTAGCTTGGAAACTTCCCATAAAGGAAAATGCACCACAGGAAACTTCCCATAAACTAAATAAAGTAAATATATCGCAGGAAACTTCCCATAAAGTAAAGGTACCACAGGAAACTTCCCATAAAGTTAAATGTACCACAGGAAACTTTCCATAAAGTAAAATTCATCACAGGAAACTTCCCATAAAGTAAAGGTACCACAGGAAACTTCCTATAATGTAAAAGTACCACAGGAAACTTCCTATAATGTAAAGGTACCTCAGGAAATCATCCATAAAGTAAAGATACCACAGTAAACTTACCATAAAGTAAAGTAATGACAGGAAATTTCCCATAAAGTGAAGGTACCACAGGAAACTTCTCATAATGTAAAGGTACCACAGGAAACCTCAATAAAGTAAAGATACTACAGTAAACTTTCCATAAAGTAAAGATACCGCAGGAAACTTTCCATAAAGTAAAGATACCGCAGGAAACTTCCCATAATGTAAAGGTACCACAGGAAACTTCCCATAATGTATAGGTACCACAGGAAACCTCAATAAAGTAAAGATACCACAGTAAACTTTCCATAAAGTAATGATACCACAGGAAACTTCCCATAAAATAAGACTACCACAGTTTTGTCAGACACTCTAACTAGGACAAGGATCATTTGGTTCCTCGATTTCCATCATGTTTTTCATCTAATGTAATTTTAAGTCACGTGGTTTTAAGTATTGTATGCATTTATTTGTATACATCAGTTTAAGCTGTAGTGTTTTGTCAGACACTCTAACAAGGACAAGGATCATTTGGTTCCTCGATTCCCATCTTGTTTGTTCATCTAATGTAATTTTAAGTCATGTGGTTTTAAGCATTGTATGCATTTATTTGCATACATCAATTTAAGCTGTAGTGTTCCCGAGATATACAATGTATTTTTAGCTCTATTGGTCATAGACCAGAAGAGCTTATGGGATGGTCTGTTGTCCATTAGCACAAGATTGTTTTTGCTACTCCTCTGAAACTACTTGGAGGATTGCCATAAAACTTTACACACATATTCATCCCATAGTTTAGTAGGTCCTAAATGAAAATGATGATGCTTGGACATCTTGAAAATCTTATCACTACTCCTCCTGAATCTATGGTCATATCAATGAAGGGGTTTTCACTAAAAGACTTCTTATGAGGTCTAGTTGGTCTTAAATGAAAATGGTGCCGATCTGATGTTCTAATATGGGTGTCACAGTGGCCATCTTGAAAATCTTCATATTGCTACTTCTGAACAAAATGTAATATTGCCATGGGGTTCGCACCATAAGACTTCTTATGGTGTCTACTTAATCCTAAATGAAAATCGTGCCGATCTCATGTCCGATATGGCTACCACAGTGACCATCTTGAAACTCTTATTGTTGCTAATCCTCCTGAATTAAAAGTAATATTGCTATGGGATTTTCACCAGAAGACTTTGTTATGATGTATAGTTGGTCCAAAATGAAAATGGTGTGGATCTGATGTCCATTATGGCCACAACAGTGTCCATCTTGAAAATATTGTTATCACTACTCCTGAATGGATGGTCGCATCAACATCGGGTTTTTACTAAACAACTTCATATGATGTCTAGTTGGTCCTAATGATATCATTCAGACATTCAGTATGCCTGCCACAGTAGTCATCTTGAAAATCTTGTTATCGTTATTTCTCCTGAATGAAGGGTCATATCAGCATAGGGTTTTCACTGAAAGACTTCTTATGAAGTCTGGTTGGTCATACATGAAAATGGTACCAATCCGACTTCTAATATGACTGCCACAATGGCAAGCTTCAAAACTTTATCACTACTTCTCCTAGATGGTTGGTCATATCAACATTGTGCTTGCACGAAAAGACTTCTTATGATGTCTAGTTAGTAGTAAATATAAATGGTGCCAATCTGATATCGAATATGGCCACCATGGCATCTATCTTGAAAATCTTATTTTTTCATTGCTCCTCCAAGACAAAATCATATCAACATGGGCTTTCCACAAGACTTCTTATGATGCTTTGTTGGTCCTAAATAAAAATGGTGCCAAGATGACGTCCAATATGTCCACCACAGAAGCTAATTTTAAAATCTTATCACTTAAGAATATCAGCGATGGTTTGAACACTCCGCATTTAAAAGGAAGAAATGGTCTCATCTTGAATTCCTGGAAATTCTTCTCAGCCAGTAGAGCATCAATCCCTTTGAGGGACTCTTGTTTAATTCCATTTATTTTAAATTTCAAAGTATTGCAATAAATTTTAGTGCTAATGCATGGTACGTTCACATTTCTATTGTTTTATCATGTTGAAGAATACCTTGTACATTGTATCACATTAGTTCAACAGGTCCCTTTACTAAAGTATGTAGTTTCTGATGTATTTCTCACCTTGCAGTTCTCATCAATGCTGTTAATGTTTTTTTATTAAGCATTAAAGAATATTTTCACACATGGGTGTACTTTACACTTATTACTGCATACTGGGGTACTCAAAATTGCCAAGTGTACAAGTAAATCTTTAGTAATTATATACCAATATAAAATTGACTACCCTGATTTTAGGGCTTATGTATAATACATTCTTTTGTGACTTTATGTAACAAATTTGCCGTGTGTGTGTGTAGCATTGCAACATATCTTGTACTCCATGTCATAATTAGTCAAGGTGTGAGTATGAAAATAAAGGCCTGGTTAAAATGATTTTAAAAATATTAGATGCAAATTTAAACAGACTCTTGCCTTTTGTGCTGCATTAGCAAAACAAGAGGATCAAGTGGGCCTGAGGTAGCTCACCGGGCTGACAACGGTCTAATAGCCAAATGCAAGAGTCTGCATTAGTAGGATGCATTCTGTATAAATTTTTCCCAAGGTTGTTGATTGCACCCATTATGAAAAAATTGTTTTAGGGTTTCTTTAGTTTTTGTATCTTCATTTATATCTGATGGCACATCAGCATAATATATCCAATATTGAAAGACCTCTATGTCTGGATGCTTTCTGTCAAAGTTGGTCAAATTCTGTTAAGCAGTTTTTAGCTCGCATGGCTCAAAGGCTAAATGAGCTTATGGTATGGGCCCTGCAACTGTTTGTCAGCAATTGGCATTACCACTCTGGAGTCAATATTCCTGATCCAATTTCAACAATGAGATTCAGGCGTAATAATAAGGTGATCCTGCATCTGATTGGCTGACCTTATAAGCACACTCAAGGCCATATTTCTATTTGATCAAACTTGGAATACTAGTATATGCTAAATTATCAAGATGTCAGATGGGTTAAGTAATATGCAAAATATACGAGGTGATCTTGCATGATCTGATTGGCTGAACTTGTTACCACTCTTGAAACCACATTTCTGATTAGA
Source organism: Margaritifera margaritifera (assembly GCA_029931535.1). Taxonomy (NCBI): domain Eukaryota; kingdom Metazoa; phylum Mollusca; class Bivalvia; order Unionida; family Margaritiferidae; genus Margaritifera; species Margaritifera margaritifera. The sequence goes on from JAQPZY010001656.1 coordinate 4,228,562, forward strand.
TTTTGATCAAGCTTGAAATGTGGGCTTATATTTTCATGATCATGGATGAGTTTGACAAAGAAAAAGATCCACGCATGATAATGAGTTAATCTTGCATCCGATTGACCTATTTACCACTATGGAGGCCAAATTTCTCGTCTGATTTTGATTCAAATTTTTCTTTGTTTATATATAGGGGGCCCGGGTGGCCGAGTGGTCTAAGGCGCTCGCCTTTACCAATCACTGCCATCTCACACCTGTCCGCGTGGGTTCATGTCCTGGGGTCGGCCAATGTGGTTATGTGACAAAGCTTGCCAGTAGCTTCCTGTGGGTCGGTGGTTCTTCCTCCACCAGATATACTGGCCATGTATCATGTGCTGAAAAATGGCGTTAAACCCATAAAAACCAAACCATCTTTGTTTATATGATCGAGATCTTGGACAAGTTAGATAATGAGCAAGATCCATTTATACTAATGAATGATCTTGCATCTATCTAGTTATCACTCTGGAAGCCATATTTCTGATCCAATTTTGATAAACTTCAAATATGGCCTTACTGTATGTACTCGCGTATAATCCGGATCCAAATGCAAAAAACATAGACCCTGATCTGCAGTTGCATAATGCGCTGGCAGGGTCTATGTTGTTTGTTCAACGGACTAGTCTTTAGAAACTGCATAGACCCCGATCTGCCAGCGCATTATGCGACGTCAGATCTGGGTCTATGCAGTTTGCAGTTGGTACGAGTTTATACGCGAGTAAATACGGTACATCTTCAAGATAATGCACATGATCCACACATATTAACGAGATAATCATGCATCACATTGGCCGAGCTCATTACAACTCGGGATGCCCATTTCTTATCCAGTTTGATAAAACTTGAAATAAGGGCTTATATCTTCATTATCTTGGATGTTGATAACGAGCAAGATCTTTACATATTAATGAGGTAATTATGTATTACAATATGATCGACTGGGCTTGTTTTCCCCTGGATGCCAGTTGATAATGAACGGGATCCTTGCATATTAATGAGGTGATCTTACATGTAATTACCTGCACTTTTTACCACTCTCGAGACTATTTTTGATCTAGTTTGGATAAAAACCAGGTAAATTGACATCACCAAAATTTTAGGCAAGTACAGTTGTGAGCAAGAGCCATACATAATTAATGAGGCAATTTCACATCTGATTGGCTCAGCTTGTCAACACTTTAGCGACTCCATATCTGATCATAAATGGGTTTATATCAAGAGCTTGGAAGACTTAGATTACAAGTGCGAGAATGCATATATTTTATGCCTTGATCTTTAGAATTTTAAGCAGGATATAGTAAAATAGGTAAAATCAACACGATATAAAGTACAAGATAGTTTATATAGGTTTTGCTCTTACAATATTACACAAGACTGCTTAGTGAAATAGTTAGCTATTATGTAAAATACGCGAGTGATACAAGGCCCACTTGTACCTCTTGTTTAAGCACTATTTTTTTTTAAAATCATTTTTTATTAATGGCCATATTTGTTGACATTCAGCACCATTTGTACAAATTTGCAACCCCTTCATGCTAGGATGCTTTGGTCAAATTCAGTTAGGCCATTTTTGAGAAGTCATTAAAAAATTTTAAATATATATTCTTAGTAATGCAGCCATATTTGATGGTGGATTGGCATAATTTGTATTAAAGCCCTGTACCAGGAGGTTTTCTAATAAAACCTGGTCAAATTTTGTTGAGCAGTTTTTGAGACGTCATTCCAATTTAAAAAAAAAAAAAAAATAACTGACCATACATAATTTCAGATAAGTGGTATTCATACAACACCTTTCATGCCAGGACAATATCAAATTTGGTCCAAGTGGATTTTTTTGTTCGAGTTTCTCTTGTTAATAATGGCAGCTTGGTGGATCAGCATCACTTGCACAGATTTGAAAATCATGTATGATAGGACACATTGTTAAATGTGGTCAGATTATCTTAAGCAGAATTTTTTTTATAAGCAATTTAAAACTTTTTCTACTGTAACAAGACGTATTTGACAGTGGATCAGAAATAACTGGTACAAACTTGAAAGCCCTTCACGAAACAGGTGTAATGGGGGGGGGGGGGGGCCAATTTCTGTCGAGAAGCTGAAAATAGCAAATGTTGACAAATGATGCATGCTTCACACATGACCATACTGAAAGTTCACTTGGCCTTGCATAAAAAAAAATGAACAAAGTCCATGAGAATTTTATACGATTTTATTAGCTGGCACTCTTTTCATAAATAATCAAAAGAGATATAAATGGATCAAATCATTCTGTCAACACACTTAATATTATATATTTTAACAAATCAATATCAATGGAAGTGAAAGAACATTTCTTTTAATTTTAGCAAACATAAATATTGTATATGCCACTATTATTATACATGAAAGACTCGTTCATAAAAGGTTTTCTTTATCCTTTCAGTATCGAATCGGTAATATCACTTGTAAAGATCTATTAAACTGTGAGAAGTTAAACCTAACATATTTGGTTGTGTAGAATACACATCAAACTGTAAACAAACGTGCCAGCAGACCAAGGTCTATACAGTTCACATGAAATCTCGAGTAGAATTAAAAGTGTAAACAATTATCTGCCTGAGCTTTATGCAACAGATCAAAATCTGATCTGTTCACGTTAAATCTTAAGTACATGGTTAATACAACCCTTGAAATTTTTTTTTTTTTTTTTTTTTACTTCAAAAGTTTTCAAGGAGTATTTTGTCTTACAGAAATGGAACATTCTTTATACAATGTATTTGTTAACAACTTGTGTTGCGTCATTGGATCCACCAAATTTTATTACACCTGTAAATAAAACAAATTCTCAATAGAAAAGCGATACATTTTTGTTCAGTTTAAACACTGTATTCCCTTAGACGAATTCAAGGACTTTTCAAAGATAAAACCCAACTTTTAAAATCAAGGATTTTTTTTTATGGTTATCTGAACCATGGAGTAGTACACCCTGATCTGCCTGGGTATGACGTGACAGATAAAGATCTAATTTGTTTGCATGAAATCTCAAATAGAATGAAGAGTGAAGACTCTGGTCTGCCTGGGTATTTTTGCAACAGATTAAGACCTACTCTGTTTGCATGAAGTATCCAGTAGAATTAACAGTGTATACTCTGATCTGCCTGGGCATTACGTGACAGAAGATTTGGGTCTATGTGTGTTCACACTTGGGTGCACATTATACTTGTTCAAATACAGTAAAGTTATATAAGCACGTCCTTTGGAACAATCCTATATGATGAAAACAGGAGTATCACATGCTTATTTGTGCATAGATATCATAGTCATAGCACTTCTCAACACCTTCTAAAAGAAAATATGTGCGCTTAATTTTCTCAAATGTTAAAAACATCTCACCTGAGACAAATTCACCACACGATGATTAATTTAAAAAAAAACAAAAGTATCACTTACCCATCACCCACATATACCAAATATGTAACTCAGACTTACCAGAACACAGAATGAACCCACCTTTTTCTGGCCTTGCCCCTAGTTGCCTAGTCACAAAAATCATTACTTACTATCCATACAAGCTACTAATTTTACCATTTTATACACCTGGAGCTATGATTTTATTCCTTCCATTCTCAGTTCACTGATCTTCTTAAAAAAACAAATACAAGTCAAGAAAAACATTTATGCGCAATTTCAATTAAAACATTCAAAGCTTAGGAGATGGAGAAATGGAACAAAAATAACTGGTTTCCTAAAATAAAAAATTGCACAAGGTTGGCTTACAAGTTTAAGCATAGTCAGATTCCTATTACAACCCCATTTCTTTCCTTCAATTTTTCTCCAAAAATGTATAATTTTTTTTTCATACATTATTTTTTAATTTTGTGTCACCTATATCTTAATTGGCAAAAGAAGTTCACAGTGACTGTCACGAGTTCACTTCCTTATGCAGTAAAGTTTGACCTCATACAAATGTATTCACATGGTACTGCATACACTACAAAAACTACTAAAGCAGTACCGATAGTACATTGGTTGCAGCAAAGACAACAAGAAAATTAAGTGAATTTCTGCCTGTTGCCTACTGTGGTGAGATGACCAAAAGAATAGTGATGAACTCTAGCTGTGGAGTTGCTAGGTGGACATAGAAAGTAATCAAGTTTCACATCTCTATCTCAAAAGGCATTCAAGTGCAGAAAAGGGGAAGAATTTAAATCAAGTGAACGTCAAAGAAGTTTTCAAGATATAAAGCTGAAACAAAAACAACCATGAAATACATGCCTGTGAAATTGAAAGCAATAGATCTTTTGGTGACAATATACGTGTACCAAATTTTATTCATTTATTTTAAACAACTCAAAAGTTGTAGTGCAAATGGAAATATATAACTGAAACCTAAAATACTGACCTCAAGAGAACACCCAGTGTGGTACATGAAAAATTTAGCAAGTTTCATTTCTTACTCTCAAATGGCTCTAATGCTATAAAATGGAAAGCAAAGTATGAAGGAAAACAAAATGATCATTATTTTGAAGATGTAATCTCTGATGTTATTCATGACAAACTTTCTAATAATGATATATAAATATTGAACTATGACCATGACCTTAAAGATAGGACCCAAACACACCATCTAATTATTGACAAGTACCGAGTTTCATTCCCCAAACTTCAAATGGTCTTAAAGTCCGAGAGCAGAAAGAAAAGTATTACAGAAAATTTGAAATATTGAGCATTGACCTTGACCTTGAAGACAGCCCCAAATGATGTAAGTGACACGCATTCTAATGAGGATGTAAAATTGTATACAAAGTTTCATCCCTTAATCTCAAACAGCTTAAAGTTGTAGAGTGGAAATGAAAGTGTGAAGGATGGGCAGTCAAAAATGCTGATACCACGTTCTCATGCTTTTCACAAAAAAGGTGGGGTCAAATAGTGTGCGCCTAAAATTTTAATTTCCTAAATATGTTTTCTTCCCTTTTATTACCATACCCAATGTATTCACACATGTAGGCTAATATACAATTTTTTAAAAAAGTGTATTTTGTCAAACAAAGTATTTAAAATGTGCATTTCACCACACAAAAAAAGTTGTCATGTAAACCCGTTTTATGTTTGCATAATTTAGGGTGTACTCAAGAATTTAACACTTTGGCGAGCAATCCTTGTTCCAATGGACAAAAAAGGAGAATTTCCTTAAAATAGGAGAGAACTAATGAAAAAATAAAGGAAGGACTTGAAAATGTGATGGAGATTTTCACACAATGGGTTCATTTTTTGGTCCTAATTTTGAGAAATTAGCACGAGTCTGCATAATTTGATTAGCCCTTTCAAATTTTGAGATGGCGCCCTTTAATAAATACAGCAATGCCCATGCGGTCCACACTCTTCTACCATACTAATCAAAGTACCAAGTCATGTGGCTACTTTGAGAGAAGATTACTTAACCTAACTGACAATGGGCACAAACTGCTAATAATGAAAAAAATCCCCAATTTCTAGGTCAGTTACATAGAAAACATGTCTAATTATGAGACTTGTAGAGATGGTTTGCTTAAACAAAAAGAAATTTGATAAAACTTTACAAAAAACTGGGTTTTCATGGGAATCAAATGGACCATACATTGCTAATTTGTTCTCAGATGTAGTTCATGGAATAATAGGATTGCCAAGTTGATGTGTACAACTGAGTTGGTCAACAAAGTAAAATAAATTTCCTCAATTTTATATCCAAGTCAGGCCCTGTATTTGTTTAAAACATTTTCAAGATAAATTCTGAAGTTGAAACACTATATATAATATTCTTCCAGTAAATCCATATTATAGGTTCTCAAAATCAATTCAACTTCATTTGAATAAAGTTATACCAATATTAAAATAATCTTGAAATTTGTATGATTCTGGCACAATTTGGCTTAAAGCTGTTAAAAATCAAAAGTTTTAATTTGTGAGTAAAAATTTCAGACTTAAGATGTTTCATAAACTGTGTGACTGGATACTACTGCCCGTCAAAACTAGCCAGGCTAATTTGCTTACGAAAAAAAATAAATCGGGATTTTTTTTCACAAATTATTCAGTACACAGTGCTTGTTTTTGATGCTGCAATTATATACCAATCCAGTTTCTTTATACAAAATAATTATTGCATGATGTACCGGTACTTCTAAATGTAATCATAATATAAAAAAGCAGAACTAACCAGTCTGTAGCAATCAGCTGATAAATTATTTTTTAAATCCCAACAACAGAGATATTTAACTTGTATTTACATCAAACATATCTTACAAATAATCTGAATAAAAGTATTGTATGAATTAAAAGCACATATATATATATATATATATAGATATATTAATATATGAAAATACAAAATAAAATAACGACGCACTGCATAAATGGAGCAATATTTCACGAATCATATGAAAGACTTCTGTAGCCCATGTGCAATTCATAAATCAGATTAAAGCAACGACAGACGATCATCAACTATTTGTATCCAAAATAAAATGACAATTCCTCATAATCCAATTATTACAAATTACTACATTAAACAATTCCATGTCTATGTACTAGTATCACCTGAAATTCTTTAGTCATGCATAATATACATTGCGATAGTGCTACACCTTGTACTTCTTTCCATCTTCCTTTCAGACATATAAAATGGGAATGCATGCCTAATAATTTGACTGGAATTCACATTTAAATAGTATGCAACTAAAAAGTTACACTCAAACTGGCCTTCCAACACTGTGCATCATTTTCTTTTTTTAAATAAAGACAGGAATCCTACTTGCCAGACTAAGTATACTAGAGGTAATAAATACTCAGCTTTGATCATAATAAGAGTCGAGTCAAAAGCACATTATACATTCACCCCATGTTTACTGGTCCTCTATGAAGGAACTAGTAGAACATGGTCGACTCAGATGATTACTGACCAGTGAGTCTTGATGACCTGGACCTTGGTCAAGGTATGCTGTTTTGAAGTAAACTTACTGCACAGAAACAATTATTTTCTTATACTTACTATGACTGTGACCTCTAGAACCCAGAATCTATATATAGGTTGCTTTATTACCCAAAGTACAAGCCATCCAAAAAGTCCTTGACCTTTGACCCCCAAATCAACAGGCCTCTTCCATACCTTAAGTTCAAGTTCTCCACAAACCCTGGTATAGGTGTATAGTCTACAACCAAGTTATTAAATATAAAAAATATATAAAAAAACAGTAACAAAAAAAATTTCTTTCAGTCACAGTGACCTTGACCATTGTCCTTTTGGCCACAAAATTAATAGGCTTCTTTCTTACTGCAAGTCGCAGGCCTCCACAAAGTTTGATCAAGGTTCATGGTCTAGAACTAAAGTTGTTGTGCATAAACCAGATTTTTCCATTCACTCAGTGATCTTGACCTTTGACTTTTGACCCAAAGATCAATACGGTTCTTCCTTACCCCAGGTGGATGCAATCCACCAAGTTTGGAAACTATAGATGGAGAACTCAAGTTATTGTGTAGAAACCCCCATTTTTCTTTTTTCAGTCCATGACCTTGACCACTGACCCCAAAATCTATAGGGATCTTCTTTACCCCATGTGCAAAGTTTGGTATCTGTACATGTTGGAGAACTCTATTATGTACAGACACCATTTTTCTTTTTTCAGTAAGTGACATTGACCTCTGACCCTTTGACCCAACATCTATAGGATTCTTTCTTACTCCAAGTGCAAGCTATCCACAAAGTTTGGTGGAGGTACATGTTGGAAGAACTGGAATTATTGTCTTGAATAGAAGTTAACAGACTGATGGACAGGCCTGATCATATCAAAACAGGCTCTGCCAAAATGACGGACACATAAAAAGTGTGGTAAATTCGAGGTTTATGTACTTTTCTTTTACCAGTTCTCATTATTAGTCCATTACATCAGATTAATGATAATAATGTTTGCCCCTTATATAGTGGTAGCACTTAATTAATCTACCCATATAAGCAACTTCATAAAATTATGCCAAAGAGTATATACTAGCAAAAAAAAAAAAAAAAAAACAACTGTGCTGTATGTTTACCAAGACATAGAATCTGCATCTTTTAAAAGTACAAAGGAAAATTCACTATTTATTGGAAGATAAACTTTATAATGATGCCAAAGTAAACTAATCTTCCAATCACTATCTTACACTACCATGAAGTGTGATAAATGTAAACAAAATTGCAACGGACTATTCACTTTTGACACTGCTCCAAGAACGAATAATCTCATGGAATAAATATTTCTTTGACTACAATCAGAAATTCATCGTTCAGTAGACAGCACTTCTTGACAGGAAGAGAAATACAAGTGCAATGTACATGTGCATACTGATATTACACCTGGAGTTCCCAATGCATCATTATAGCACACACCCAGCTGCAAATTATGACAGAATCATATGCCAGTAGATTACAGTTCTCTGCCATCATTCCAATTCCTATTTCAAGGGAACAGCATAGACCCAGATTTATAACCGCATTTTGTGATGACAGATTTAGGTCTCTGTTCTTAGTTACATTCTCAAAATGACAATGAAAGCATTCCATTCTACATATGCCTAATAAACCCCATCATTTGAGTGGCAATTCCTTGCATAGAACGAATCACAGAGACAAGGTCATATTGTGTCATTCACGTACAGGACACATATACCTGACCAATGCATGCTTTCTTAACGATGAACCTTGACCAGCTGCATGTATACCTTACCAGTGTCCACCAACAGTGGAACACGTTATTTTCAAGTGTGTTGACATCAATACTGTGAGACGGAAGCTTTTTGCTGTGATTTTAATTAAGAAACTTTCTGATGATGTACCACCAGAGAAAATCTTGGACTTTTTAAAAGAACATGGTTTATATATCAAATTGTAATCCTATACTTTAAGGATTATATATTTTTTACCTTTGTCTTTTAACTTGCAGGACTATGTTTATGTTTATTTGGAAGAGTTTATCTTCCTGAGGTTTTTGCAATTTTTACCTTCATATTCTTTAACTTCACTTTAAATCAGCACTCTATAGCTAGGATTATGCTGACATGCTATTAAACCCCATACATACATACTTATTATGGTGAAGGTGTATCTTTACTTTTTATCTTTAACAAAAATTGTTGCCAATTCTTTATCTTAAAACTCTTATATAGCCAGTATTGTGCTGATGTGCTGTTCAAGTCTATACATATTCTACAGGATGAAGGTGAATTTACTAGGTACATATTGAGAGTAGTTCTGGCCACCTGTACATTCCAAATATGTAGATAAACAAATGGAACAAAGAAAGAAAAGATTTCCACTTTCTATAAACATAATTGAGTCAATTGCACTTTTGATCCTAAAATAAAATAACTTGAGCACATGTATTCTATCTAGTGTGTCAGTTAGCATGTAATGTATCTAGCATGTCAGTTGGCATGTATTGTATCTAGTGTCAGTTGGTATGTATTGTATCTAGTGTCGGTTGGTATGTATTGTATCTAGTGTGTTAATTGGTATGTAGTGTATCTAGTGTGTCAGTTGGTATGTATTGTATCTAGTGTCAGTTGGTATGTATTGCATCTAGTGTCAGTTGGTAAGTAGTGTATCTAGTGTCAGTTGGTATGTATTGTATCGTGTCAGTTGGTATGTAGTGATCTAGTGTGTCAGTTGGTATGTAGTTTATCTAGTGTCAGTTGGTATGTAGTGCATCTAGTGTCAGTTGATATGTAATGTATCTAGCGTGTCAATAGTTATGTAGGCAAGTTGTGATATTTGTTGGCTCCTTATTTTATATACTACAATCAAAATCCTGATTAAAGTTACAACTTTCATACCAACACGCTTTGAATGACCCATTTTTTAAACCTCAAGTATTGCATATATTGTGGGTCTGTAACATATAGACACAGCATCAATGATAACCTATGTTTAAACCTCGAGCATATTGCATCTTTTGTGGGTGTGTAACATATAGGTACAGCATCAAAGACCAATTTTTAAATCTCGTGTATTATGGGTGTGCAACATACAGGTACCGTATCAATGATGACCAATGTTTAAACCACGAGCATATTGCATGTATTGTTGGTGGGCAACATAAAGGTACAGCATCAATGATAACCGATTTGTAAACCTCAAGTATTACATGTATTGAGGGTCTGTAATATACAGGTACAGCACCAATGATGAAAAATTTTTAAACCTCAAGTATTACATGTATTGAGGGTCTGTAATATACAGGTACAGCACCAATGATGAAAAATTTTTAAACCTCAAGTATTACATGTACTGTGTGTGTGTTAAATACAGGTACAGCATCAATGACAACCAATTTTTAAACCTCGAGCATATTGCATGTATTGTAGGAGTAAAGTAATGAAAACCCAACTTATCCAAACTCACAGCCACAAGATTCTACCTAATCTGAGCTTCGACTTAAATCATACTATATGATCCAGTCACTTTTCTAACCTAATTGTATGCATGTAGGTTTTTAGGGAAATTGGCAGCTTACTGGTCTAGAATTATCATAAAGTTATATTTCTGTCAGATTCTGAAGCAAAGGCCCTACTTTAAGAATTAGCTTTACCATATTCTTTCGTAAAATATCCTGCAATAAGCATGAAAAAGACACAGTTTATCAGTGAGCTACAAGGCCTTTTTGTTTGTTTGTTTTGTTCAAGGATTTGTCTACATCAAGTGCCTATGCACTTTTGGGGCCTTTGCTTTAAATTCAAGATATTAAATGTCTCAAAATTTGGACTCCTTTGACTCTTTCAGTTGTTGCTCTAAATGATTTCCAAATATAATCTAAACTAAGAAACTGACTCCAGGGACAAAAATGTTCATTAAATTGAATTTTCATGTTAATAACATAACCTGTTTAATGACATCATGTGAACTATAAGCTGAAAAAACTTTCCAATTTCATGCATCATTATTATCATCATAAGGAATCATTATTTTCCATTTTGGCAACTTGTTAATAACCTAGACATTAACAGCATTTCATTAAATTAAGGTGTCAATTTTGTATCAAACCATAAACGGATCACAGATAATTTATCTTGCCCTCTTTATCACAATGACAACATTATAAAATCTGCAGTTTGATTTTCCATTATTTACTGTTATTAAAAAGCAAGTATTCATGAAGCAGAGTAGCAAATCTCAGTCATCAGCCAGCCTGGTCCCAGATCTTGTACAGTTCATTAACATCTGAACACCACTAGGTCACTTCCCTACACTCCTAGCTGCAATGGAAAATAACATAGTATATCACACACTGTTAATAACACTGTACAGCATTATGTCAGTAGTATATCAGTTCTATAAGACTATGGCATTTTATGCCAGTAGTATATCAGACACTTTATAACACCGTACAGTTTTTTTTCAAGACATAGAGATATTTAGCTATATGCCAACTGACTTGGTTTTCAATTGCGGTGGGTAGATTAATGTGTGGTTAGTCTAAATATAATGCACATTTAAAAACGATAATTCTATCAAACATAAGGATAAAGTGGGCATCAGATTTCCTAATAGCCAAATGCAAGAGAAACTGGACAAGAAACCTGAGTTGGTAGGATGCTTTCTGTTGTAGTTTTTCTAATGCTGTTGATTGCGCATTATAAAAACAATTATTTCAAGGTTTATAGTTTTTGTATCTTCACTGATATTTGATCATGCATCAGCATATTTTGTCCAGTATTAAAAGGTCCCCATTCCAGTACACTTTCTGTCAAATCTGGGCAAATTCTACTAATCCTTTACTATGCATCAGTTTGCAGACTACACTGCCTAATTTGCACAGAATTTATCCATAAAGTGATTAATTTGGCATCCCTTTGTGAGTTTCCTTCTAGTACAATAATAATGTTCTTTACAGTGGTTAATTGGTTGTGAACACTAGATGGGTATTGGGTATGATTTATTTCAGCATGCAAGGGCCGACATAGTTGCAATGGCAAGCAAATCCTGCCTACAATTTGTAAAATGACAAAATTACACATTTTTACATGTTCCTTTATCCTCAGATTTCTTCTTTCTTGCCAAATCAGTCATGCTTTGAATTTTCCAATTTTTGATTGAGAAAACCTAGATTTTCTTATTTTCTGGCTGAGACTATCCAAGTTCTACCTAATATAGGCATAACAGATATTTTGTTTTCAGTGAAGATGGAACATCAAGTCAATATAGTTTTTCGTTATATATTCTATCTTGGCATTTTCTTAAATATATTCAAATGGTCCAAAACATCTACATTAGAAGTATTCGGGTCCAACATTAAATTTGTTGAAATTTCAAGCAAAAAGCTTGGTTACTATGGCAACAGTTAACAAATGCAACAATAATATATAAGGAATTGAAACTGATTTTATAACACATTTTCCAAATACAAACAACCCAAAATTACAGGCTTCTTATTAACTCAAGTGCAAGCCATCCACAGTTTGATCCAGGTCTGTGATGTAGAACTAATGTCAATGTGCAGAAACCATTTCTCTACTTTGTGACCTTGACTTTTTTTGATCCCAAAGTTAATAGGCTTCTTCCTTACCACAAGTGCAAGCTATCCACATAGTTTGCTTCAAGTCTGTGGAAGAAATTTGTCTTCTCTCAGTAAAATGGACCTTGACTATTGACCTTTACATCCCAATTCAATAGACTTCTTCCTTACCCCCAAAATGCAAGCCATCCACAAAGTTACGTCCAGGCACATGATGTTGAAATAATGATATCATGCAGAAACCATTTTCTTCTTTCAGTCACAATGACCTTGACCTTTTGGCCATGAAACTGAGAGGCTTCTTCCTTACCACCCAAGTACAAGCTATCCACAAGTTTTTGCAAAGGTACATGCTGTAGAACTGAAGTTATCATGTGGAAAAAAAGAAGTTAAGGGACAGACAGACAAGGTCATAGCATAATATGCAAAAAACATGGGATATCCTCATTCCATCCCCTCCGTACTGCACAATTTATAGAACACTGTGATAATTTGTTACAAACTGCCTTTTTTATTTAGCCAAAAGAGAAGTGTATGCCTCACTAAAAGGGAACATGGAGGGGGAATGGGAAGCCAATCCAATACCCCTCCCTAGTAGGGCAAGTACAACCCAACTCCTTATCACCATCAGAATTGAACAGTAAGATAGGAACAGGAGGGGGTATCGACCTGCTCCCCATTCTCAGACCGAAGAACCAAAAACCTATGACTGGTGACTGGTCAAAGATGAGTCCAGTGACAATGATCTGATGGACGAGCTCATATAAGATTTATCCAAACAAGATCACTGCTCTTCTCTCTCAGGAAGGCACAATTTTCCAATGTCAGTCACTGGGACACCTATCTTGCAAGGGCACTGCTCATCCCTAAGTGGGAGGCACAACTCCCTCTCCCACTGGCACTGACAGCATCACAACAAGTGTCAGAATCCTTGGCCCTTAGATGATCTCTGAACCACAGAGATCCCAGAGTGTTCTTGAACACAGAGGCATTAGTCTTCAGTGACATATGAAGTGATCCGGACCCCTCCTGGGAACAGGGGATGGTGATCATCCATTGAAGATAAGGACAAAGAGGGGCCACACATGGTCTGACCAAAGACAACAAACTGGGACAGCTGTCCATGCATGCACACCTTGTACACGCTAAGCAGATGGAATGAGTGTCCTACGGGGCCTTCTTGTGCCCACACCCTGAGACATTATAAGCTTTGAAAGATCAAAATTTATGCAAAACAAAAATTCCTAAACCATAACAGGGTAGACAATACTTACCCACGCACCAGAACAATGAAGGGGGATACAATTCAATGAAGCACCACTTGCTACACAAGGCACCAAAAAACCTTTAAATTTACAAAAAGAACAGAGATACAACTAGTGCTGGGACGATTCATTGCTGCATCAATGTATCATGATTTAAAATCCGCTGATTCGCGTATCAATACATACAAACTAGTATCGATTTCCATCAAAACCCAGGTGTTTGATAGGATATTTAGTCTATTCCCAAAGTTAGTCTCCATTGTGAAGAGTATTCAAAGCATAATGCAAGACATAAAATGATTGGAGAATTGATCTTTTGAGGGTGTATATTGACCAATCAGTAAACGCCTTGCAAAAGCAACAATTCGCACGCAAGTAAACATGGGTGAGGAAGGAGAGATTGTCCTTCTAGTCTGAAAGGGTCAAAATCTTCCATGTGGGACCATTTCAGACACCCAGTATATGTGCTGCATGTAGTCCAAAATACAGTAAAAATGAAAACAATATGTCAAGTCTGTAGAGCTGTCCGTAACCATGCTGGGAACACAACAAATATGTGAACCTATCTTACTTGAAATCACCCTACTATTTCCAATTTGAAAGCTAAAATACAAAGTGAAATTAAATCTGAACAAGTTAGAATAGCAGTTGGATATGGTCAGCCTAATACTGCTAAAATGTTTGGAAGGCAAAATAAATATTCAGCAAACTCCCAACGAGCTCAGGCAATTACATGCCAGACAGCAATTTTCATTGCTTCTGAAACGAGGCCTCTGTCCAGGGTTAGAAGTGAAATTAACTTTCAAAATTTGGTTTTTGAAGAAAAAAAAATTATGGTTTAAAAAAAAAAAATTCAGGTTCAGGACACAATAGCAGTTGCAAGATGATCTCCGTGATGACTCGGCAGAGATGCTACCAGGATTTAACTAAAGAGGGGGCTACCCCCTTGTCACCAAAAAAAGATGGGGCAAGCAGGGAAAAAAAAGAGGGGATGAGGAAACGGACACAGTTGAATATTTACCAAACACATAAATAGCTGTCTCTTTCTTTCTTCCTGTTTCACTCTGTTAAGAGTTCTATTGAAATCAAAATCCTCAAAAGACATCTCCTCTAGTTGTATAAGCATTTTACTGCAGAGTCCTTCTGAGTTTAATCCGTTCTTTATCTGTGTATGAATATTGTTCCGTGCTGAGAACTCCCTTTCACAATCTGTTTCTCAGGGGATATATGCATAGCTAGCTAAATAAGCCAGCTTGAACAAGCTGGGAAACTGTTCTTTATGGTTGTTATGTACAATTTCCCACAGCTCATAGGCATTCTCACTTGGACATCTCTGCTCCAAAATAATATTTTTCACTAACAGGAGCTCTGCCGAAGTTTCACTTTCTTAAATCAGTCCTTCGCTGACAACTATGCTAAGGGTTTCAAGTCCATCAATGCCACAGTCTGCATGTTCCGAAAGAGGTATTTTGATCAAACAAAAATCGTAACTTTTTAATTTCTTTTTACATTCTTATTTATTCAATTTTTATGTTAACCCTTACAGTGCCATATGGTTTTGTTGCACAAGATCCATCAGGGGTGAATTGTTTGAGGAATGAAAATTGCACTATACTTTTATACTGAAAACTCCACTCTACTTTTAAATTGCCCATATTTTAATTAGGCTTGGTATATTGCCTTTTCAACATTTAATTTGACATACCGCAGAATGGGTGGCCAGACTGGCATGCCGTCAGTTTTTGTCCATCCAGCACATACATCGGACTCGCATTCAACATTATTTTCAGGTTAAAAGTCACTCACTGGTATTTCCAGTAACACATTCTGATCTCAATAAATTTCATATACTTCAAAACTTTAAAAATCATTATCATCAATGCTGTCATCAGCCAGTATTTGCTGAACGAAATCGTCATCTGAATATGAACCATGTTGAGAGTCAGCCATTTGGGGTTTTCTAGGTGACCCTTATTCTAAACAAGCATTTGTTAAACTTCCTTGATGTATGCAAGGTTCCAACACAACAGAATGTGTGTTCCAGGGCCGAATGTGCCAATCAAATTTAGTTTAACAACCATTCATGTCAAGCCAAAGTACTCTGATGTGTAAACAATTCCCTAACTGAAAAAAAGGACAGATGTTGGGACAAGTGCTACGAGAGCCCAACTGATGGCGCAACTTTTGTCGTGACAAGCAATTTTAACAGTTAAAGAAAAAATATATACCGTGCATAGTACATTTTTATGTGTGTGACTTTAAACTAATTTGTGGGAGTTCTCGCGCATCACTGCTTTCCAAGTGCAATTTTTTTTAAAAATGTTGCCTGACTCGTGCACTCTGGCAGCATCTCTTCCTGGTGAGCATTAAATTTATTAAAAATTGGAATATCAACATAAAGAGAAAAGGGACGCCGTTACAGAGCAGTGAAGAGACCATTTCATGAGGACTGTTTTGCCCGACCTCAACAGACTGTCTGCTAATACGTTCTTCTTCCCCGGAATGTGGCGCTTTACAAGGAATGTGGCTGGCTCATAGGGCTATCCCTTCCAAGGCATCCAGCAAAGCGGTTCCTCCTCCATGCCAAGAGAAGGGGCATGTGAACCTCCTTGACATTGGAGATATGCTACGATTTACGTGTTGTCGGAGGAGACCATGGCATAACGGCCCCTTACTCGGCTGACACACCCTAAAACACTTCTAGTAAAAGAATCTTAATCTGAACAAAGGTTGAAGCAAACGGACTTTGAACTGTGCAAAGACTGAAACGAATGCAATGCTAATGCTGTTGATGATCCGACAGTGATATGCCATTATGGGTCTATCATATGAATGATAGAATAAAATGACTGGACATCTTTAATTTGCATAATTTGCGTGCTTTCTTGACCGCTAAGCTAGCCTAATGAAAAACTGTGTACAAAAATGCATTTTTGTGGGGTCCAGGCGGAGCTGTTCATCATGTTTTAAAATTTTTAGGTTTGTTTTTAATTATGTAGGTTTCCTTCAGGTTTTTTTTTTTTGCTTTTTGTAGGTTTCCAAGGTCAAAATGAAATTTTAGGGTTTTCAAGGTTTTTGAGGCCCACTGCGGACCCTGTCTGTCAATAGTTTATTTATTAAATTAATGCACTTCTGTAAGCGCTACTTCAGAGTTTAGGGGTTTGTTGTTGCGACTAGTCTAAGTGTCTGAACTAGTTAAATATTAAGCTGATAATCACATTCTTATTCTGCATTAAACACTTGTAGTTCTTATTTTTCTTTTCCTCCAATGATTCATTGCAAGTTAAATGTGATGACATTTTTAAACAAATAGTTTTGTATTCAACATTTTCTATTCAATAATAGTGATTGAATTCCTCTAGATTTTACTAGGGGAATCATTTTCGCATTAGCATTTATTATGTTTTTTTACATTTTTACTAACCAGATGTTTCACAATGATATTGGAATATTTTAGTCACAAGTCTAAACCCCAATAGTTAATTGTCAATGGCTTATTAGAAATTTTCTCTTAAATTTACTTTATTTTCTTTTTATAATAAAGGAAAACAAAAAACTTTTTGTATATATTTTTTATTCATTCATTTTTACATCTTAATATAATGCCACGGATTTACAAAAAAATACCATGAAGAGTAAGAGTGCCTGTATGACCAAACACTTGCTTTGAAATACAGGAAATAATATCGTATGTATCATATCGTAACACTTGTATAGCCTCATGCACGTATCGTCCCAGCCCTAGACACAACTAAAGCAAGTTCTGAGGAGACGAACACTCAACTGATACATAAAGGTAAGTGAAATGCCAAAAAGACATTAAATGACAACAATGAAGGCAAATTTCTATTTCTATGAGCGATATATAGCACACATCATCCAAGGAAAATAGAGAATGATATTCCATATGTTGGTTGTGACTAAGGAGTCAGACTGGAATTGTATTATTTTCAATCCTGGTCCTCCAGTGCTAATTGGAGGAGGAAATAATTAGCTCCGAATGGGTACTGGAGTCCCCGAAAAGGAAAGCAATGCAATAGTAGCCGATTATGTATTACTGCCATTAAAATTTTTATTAACAACAATTACAACGTTTTAAGATCTGAAAGATTTAAAAACACATTTAAAAAGAAACTTCCAAATTTGATCTTTAAAGTATGAATATCTATTAGCTGCACATATCTCCGTGATACATATTGTCAATGGTCGAACATAATATTCCTCAAAGTTTGACTTGCAGGTAAATCCTGTTTAATTTTTGCATTTTAACCAAAACCTACACTGTTGATGCTGACGTCATTTTAAAAGTGACTGCTATGTCTGGCCTGTTCCACAAACATTGGCTTGACAAATAAAGCAGTAAGCACTAATAGCACTATGGGTGGCAATGAAGAGATAGAATCACAAGATTACAAGTTAAAGTGTTAGACTGAACACTGATGTAGAATGCAGATTCTGTTCCAATCAAACCTACAGCTTCAGGTGGGACGAAATAACATTCTAACGATTCATTTTTGATGCCACTAATGTACTTTTGTAATTACATCAAGCTTTTTATCCCGACTATATCCATCATTTAGAGCATTTTATACAAACACTCTAGTTTCTCGTCCCGTTTATGTGTGTAGCAGTTTCTTAAGACAACATGTATATATACAAGTATAATTACAGCTTGGTGACAGCATTCTGTCTAACAGCTGTATTTTTACAATCTAAATAAACTGAAAAGATCTTTGAATCAGATGACTATTTATTTTTTTTATTTTTCTACATATTACATCATGGGCTAAATTCAAAGGTCTGGACACTTTTGAAAAGATTTTTTTAAAAATTGTTCAACTTCCACATTCTTCATCTTGTTACGGATTATCTGTCAATAGGTACACTAAATACACATCATTGTAAGAGAAAGGATTTGTTCACTTACGATTTCTTCTGTAAGTGTTTGGGTTTCTAAATGACTTGAGCAAAAGTAGCGAACATCCCTGTCAGAGTCAGACTGAAGCGACTGCAAGGTCTTCAACAGCTCTTCATGGAGAGGGTTCTTTGAGGAAGTATAATAATCTGAAAACAAAACCAAATTTATTATTAATATTATTATTATTATTGTTTTGGTAAAAAAATATTCATCACCCACATTCATTCATATCCACACATTATCAGCATTATTTGGTGAAATTATTTTGTAAAGAACACTCACGAGACCACAAAATGTTGTGCTTTCCAGTGATGCATCCACTATCCAGGAATTTACAAGAAAGGGGGAACTCTACCTCAGCTCTGGGAGTACAACAGCTTACTCGTCAAATTGCTACTATTTTTTTTAACTTGCCATCAACGGGGGTTGTGGGTAAATAGCCATGTTTCATTTGTACCAGGTATCAACATTATTAAGAGGACATTTACATCCTCCCTGCTGTCGGTACTCTGCCGAAAAAAAATCAGTTGCCCAAATCATTAAATTAGTTATAACACGAGATCAGTGCTAGGTATGGCAACTACCATTATGTCCCAGCCATGTGCTAGCAATTTCAATACCCCTTAAGGCACAATTACATATGCATGTGCATTGGCTAATTTTCAGAGAATCCCCGTTCTAAATATAAACCATACTGAATGGTACTGGCTTACAGAAAAGAGACTGTTGCACATTTTGATGCACATGATGAAACTATTGGAATTTACTACATTTTTATTATTATAATTATCGTGCTCTTTTATTTTGATTCTTTTGCACTACACCCCCACCCCTTTAAATTTTTATTCTTGCTGGAGCTGCTCACAGTATGGTGGGAATCCCATAATCGTGCAGTCTAGATAACAAGATTTTAAAGATGGTCATCATAGAGGCTGTATCAGATATAAGATTGGCACCATTTTCATTTAGGACCCACTAAATATCAAAAGAAGTCTTTTCGAGACATACCTATGTCAATATGACCATGCACTCTGAAAGAGCACGACAAGATGGTGCCCATCTTGAGATGACAGATCAGCACTATTTTCATTTTGGACCAACTAGACACCATATGAAGCCTTCTGATGAAAACCCCTTTCGATATGACTTTCCATTTAGGAGGAGTAGCAACAAGATTTTAAAGATGGCTGCTGTGGTGGCCATATTGTATGTCAGATCTGCACATTTTTATTTAGGACTTAAATAATCTTAATAATTCTGGCGAAAACCCCATGCTGATATGACCATCCCTTCTTCTGAAGAAGCGACAAGAACATTTTCAAGATGCCCACTGTGGCTGCAATATTGGATGTCCAAACAGTACCCTTTTCATTTAGGACATTCTAGACCATGGGAATGTGCAGCGTAAAGTTTCATGGCATCCTCCAAGTAGTTTAGGAGGAGTAGTGATAACACCCTTGTGCTAAAGGATGGATGGACAGCGATAACATGCAACAGACCATCCCATAAGCTATTCTGGTCTATGACCAGTAGAAGTGGCATGGGGTGCAACATATCATAGAAAACATTTGTGACAAATAATGTCTTTTGATTCTGATTACAGTGTCAGGGGAAGTAACAAACTACGTACCTTAAAAGTCTATAAAAGGCACGTAAGTAACCACTAAAATGTATCCTTCATGGACAGGGGTAGTTTATAATGAGGTTTAAAAAGATGGAATCAAACAGTACATCTTCCTGCAACCTTGAATTTGCTCAATCTCATCAAATGCTATAAGATCTTGGAACCATGGCCAAGACAGCAGCATATCAAATTTGGTCAAGTCTGATCAAACCATACTGGTGACGTCTTGCTTATAAGCTCATGTCCTTTACTTGTTTACATGCAGATTCCTTCATTAAACATAAAGTATTCCCATGTGACCATGAAAATTACGTCATAGTTACCATCACCTGTTCATATCTTAGGACCTACCCAAGGCATTTAAATATTCAAATATGACTGGTTTGGTTCAGTAGGGTTTTCTTTTCCCCACACAATTTGCTTACATGGCTAGTACGAACAGACACACTCCCTGACAAAAGTCACTCTGTGAGCTTGAAAAGTTGTATCAAGGTCAAAAAAAAGTTAAATTTATCATACACACATATCTACATATCAAATTTGGTTTAGTGTAATCAGATCATATTGGATATCTCTTGTTTACAAGCTAATGGCCTTCACTTACCACAAAGTATTGCCCTATGATCCTGAAAATAATAATGTCCGTCACCAGAACCTTGGGACCTATTCAAGGTATCTAAACATCCATTTGGTCTGGTTTGGCTCAATAGTTTTCGAGATGTCTTGCTTACATAGCAAGTGTGATGGAGGGATGGATGGACAGCAAAAAACCATCCACTTGCTTACTTGGGGCAGGTGGAAAGACGTAATACAGGTCTTCCACAATTCATGAAATGCATTTCTCCAAGAAATTTTTATTATATTAAATAAAGATATTGCAATTAGTGACATGTTAAATCGTCTTATTGTTTACCTCTGTTCACTATGTAAAAGGACATGCAACTGGCTACAGTTATTCTAACATTGGGCACAGGATCTTGCCCTAGTTTCAGCAGGCTTGGCATCAACTCTTGGGCAAACTGTTCACAACTGAGGGCCCCCTCCTTCAATATGGCCTGACAGAGTTGAACAAAGCTGAAATACAGAAGACAACTGAACTTATTTAAATGTATAATCTAAACGAATAACATTTTCTAACAGGAAGTATTTTTTTTTTTTTTTTCCCTCCCCCTTGTCAGGTTTTTCTCCATCCTACTGCATTGTAAAATCCCATGATAACAAATGAAACTTACAAAAAAGCAAGTATGTAAGAAGTATGATATGTTTCATTCTTCCATATCTCAATTTATGCAAGTTCATCCTTAAAACCAGATCTTTCAGTAAGCAAGTGTTTATGAAATACTCCCTGCAAGACGTGAAGTGTAAATACCATTTTCCAAAAATGGGAAATAACTCTAAAAGTACTAACAATTACGAAGGTATCTCAAACGGTTCTGGATATATTAACTGGACACGAGTGACAGACAGATGGACAGACACAATTTCTAATAATAATAGTGTAATCAATGATTACATAGTTCACCTGTACATAGCTTTGAGAAGTCTTCAGTAGCCACTGTAAACATCATGCAGAAAATAAATTCAGACAAAAGTAATCTTGACAATTAATTGTTGGCCTCTGTGACAGGGCATAAAAGATGTAAAACAATGGAAAGAATATTATTTTCACTAATATCAAAAGCAGTGGTACTACAATGAGTTGATAACAACCAGTGAAATAATAGTTTTTTTTTTTGTTTTTTTGTTTTAATCATTGTTCTTAACATCTGCTTCAGAAGATATTAACATTATCCACCCCCAGAAGCCAGACTTTACTGGGTGAAAGTCACTGGCTTTGAGTAACTTTGAAGTGACAAAATATGACCACTGTTAGAATCATAGTTCATGCATCAGTAATTACCTTCATTAGCCAGCACAGCTAAGGCCTTACATGAAATTCATGCAGTCCACTCAACCAATTCGCATACTCATTCACATGTACAACACACATTTAACCTGTTAAGAGTAACCCATCACAATATACAGTGTACAATCATTTTTATGGAAAGTTTACCAATGAGCAAATATATTTATTTCAACTTCCAAATGCACTGGTCAGAAAGAGTTTTCTGTGTAGGCTAGGGTGTATATCACATCACAAAATCTGTGATCAAACACAAATACTTAACCCATTTTAGTAAAGCATAAAATGAAGGTCACAGCAACCTTCTTTGGTTGTAAGGGTGTAGTATTAGCAGAGATGCATCAAACTGTCAAGTTTCATGATTCTAATATAAACAAAACTAAAAATTGTTACCTATAAATGCTACATTTCAACAAAGTCTATGAAACATAGGTAGCCAAAAATCTTTTTGCAATAAATGTGTAGTCTTTATAAAGATACATTCCCTACCACTGCCAAGTTTCATGATTCTAGATTGGATAGTATGCATATAGCATCCCAAATACTCATGGTCATGAGCTAAATGTAAACACTTGACCAAAGTCCGTCAATGATAAAATATATGTCAAGATAAGCTTCTTTTGTTGTTGTATGGGTGTTGTACCAAAATAGATGCATATCATCCATCAATTTCACATTTCTAACATAAAAAGTGCCCGAGAACTCAACATGAAACAAGAAGTTTAACCAATGTCAGTGAAGCAGAAAATATGGGCCACAAAGACCTACTTTTGCAATGAGATGGTAGTGCTGAAGATGCATCCCCTCACCAAGTTTCATGATTCCAGATAGGATAGCATGTACAGAGCATGCAAAAAATCCCGTGTGATCATGAGTTAAATGTAAAAACTTAACCCAAGCCAAAAATGTGAAAAGTAGGTCATAGTGACCTTAAATATTTTAGGTGGTTACTTTGGACAATATTTGTTTTTGTGATCTCCATCTCAGATTGCTAAATCACTGAAATCTCTCCATTGCAAAAAATTCCTGTGAAAAGGCATTTACTTACATTTGTCTCTTGCTCCACTTCTGATTGTGTGCAAATTTCCCCATCAGTTGATTAATGAGGTACCTCATCAGTTTCTCCTCCTGGCTTGCATTCAACCTTCTCAATATCCCACTTATCTGCAACAGTCACAGTATTGCGAGGTGAAGAACAAGAAAACTATCACCGTATTCTGAAAACATTTTAAGTGTGAAACACGTTAGAACTTCAAATTCACCTTTAATTGCTTTGAAGACGGGTAGAAAGGAATTTTAAATTGAATCTGATGGTTCTGTTGGTACCCTGCTTGAAATGTTTACGAGGGGGAGCATTGGACCTTCAGGAAAGTGGCATTTCTTATCCAGTTTAGCCAGACCCAGCAACATGGCCAGGGACTGATGCTGCTGATCTCTCAAGTCTTGCGAAGCCATTGTAGGAATGAGTTCTCTTCATAACACCTTTGCTTCAAGAGGGCAGCTCATAAAAGGCTTTTGCTGTTCTCCAGCAATACCTTTAATGTCTCTGACACAGCATCCCTATGTAGGTGAAGCAGCTCTTCAGAGAATGCCATGGACATTAAAGCGCACGTCTCAATGTCTTGGCAACAGCCTCCAACAATCTATGAAATGCAGCCAGAGATAATAAGGCATCCAAAAAAACAAAACAATTGGCATGTGAGGCTACACTAATTAGTGTCCGAGTCTTCAGTTCCAAAGCCTCAAGAGACTTAACATGAGAGATGGGCCAAGGTCTCTGCCAAAAGGCCCACCTGGGAAGTACCAGAGTCCAAGGCGGGGACTTAAGGGGCCAAGCAGGTGAATGGACCTTGTAGCTGGATGCTAAAACCAGAGGCTGAAGCATAATAGGCGACAGACCACTTCTTCTACTATCTGGCAGCCTCTTTGCTTCGAGACAACATCTGAGTTAGCTCCCTCAATATCAATAAGCGAGGAAACAACAGCAGATCCAATTTAGACTGTGCCCAGAGAGCCTCTCCAAACTGGAGAGGATTGTAGCATCCAAGGATCTGAAGGGTTTTTGACATGTTTCGAGGAAGGAGTTGCTAAATGAAGGGTTCTTGACATGTTTCGGGGAAGGAGTTGCTAAATGAGGGTTTTCGACATGTTTCGGGGAAGGAGTTGCTAAATGAGGGTTACCACCTTGACAAAGGTCCACACTTCCTTCTCCTCCATCACCTGACCTGTAGGGTGGGACGAAGATGGAGACTCCAAAAGGAGAGAAGGACCCGACTGGTTCATCTGGGTACTTGTCTGTGTCAGCAAAAATTGATAGTTCATCATCCTGTCTTCGCTTTCAAGGCAAGATACGACTATTCCATCTCATCTCCCTCAGTGAAGAAGGGAACTGTATGACTGTAATCGAGAGTTCGTCATCCTGTCTCTGCTCATGTGGGGGTAAGGAGGAATGGGACTGACCCACTGTTCCTTTCTCTCTACAGAAAGGGATTGATTTCCTCTCGACAGAGAGTTGGCGAGTGGCGGTCCCTCTCCCCTTCCCTCGACAATGAGGCCTGAGGTGACGATATACAGCACGTCCAGTCTGCTGATCCATGGCTGTCAAGGTAATAAAAGGAGAGATGGCCAACTCTCCACAGGGTGGTGGGAGTCCTCAAGCCCCATAGGGGTTGAACAGAAACAGAGAAAAAGGGGGGTTATCGAACTGATCCCTTTCCATAGACTGGTTGTCAAAACCTGGTGTCCAGTGTAAAGACTAGTGCATGGTGCTCTGTGACCAGAGACCTAAAACGGGAGATAGGTACTAATCACCATACCCAGTAATCAGTGCCCGCTGTTCGGTGCCTGGTGACAGGCAATCTGTGACTGTCACTTAAAACATTACCCAGTGCCCAGTGCCCAGGGCTCTGTGACGGACCTTCTATGACTGTCTTTTGACAAATTTAAGACCCGGCGACTGTCACTTGACAAGACTACCCAGTGACTGGTGCCCAGTGCAGATGACCTGGTGACCGGTGCCTGGTCTCTAGGCAATGACCAGTGTGATTATGTAGACCTCATTTGGGAGTATGTTTGGTGAACTCGACTGTGACAAAGGTGATCCCTCAATTTAAACACAGTTCTACTGGAGCAAGAAGATCACACTTCCCTCCAATGGAAAGTGCCAAATATCCTCCCAACTTCCTTCCATGTATCAGTGATCACACCCTTGCAGAAGCGGGCAACTTTCATCACCCGAAAAGAGCAATGGACCCCTCGGTTTTGGGAGCTGGCGTCTTCCTTAAATCGGGAAGTGCCATAGACCCTTTCTGGGAATGGAAGGGGTCTTGCAGTGGCAAAAAAGGAAGCAAGAGGTCATTTCTTCCTGGTCCTATTGGCATGGTGACTTTCTGGCAAGTCCCATACCTTGCCAGGCCAAAGACATCAAATTGGACAACCCTCCATGCATACACACATACACACTAAACATGGCAAAGGGGGTTGGGTTGGCGATGGTGGTGGTATACCACTCAGCTTCTTATGCCCACACTTACCCAAACCTCGAGGCATATTTAATCCTGAAAGGAAATACAAGAAATAAACAATAAACCAGAACTAGAAGTGGGTTGATATTACTTACCTAAGCACTGGTTGTTAACAGTGGGACAAAAAACGAATTACTGCTTTGCTGGCTCAAAACTCTCAAATTCAATGTAAAGGAACACAGATACATGAAAATTATGCAAGGACTGGGGAGAAGAAAAAAAAGCTAATTAAACACATAAAAGGATTGACTTTAGAAATGCCAAAAGATGACTTAAATGATGAAAATGCTGAGTGCCCAAGAGATACATGAGAATTGAAAGGAAAGTAAGGATGATATTCTGATTGTCGGAAGTTGACTAATTGAGGATAATCACATCCATCAAAGTAACCAAATATTCCACTTGCTACAGAAGTTGTTATAAATCTAAAAACAAGAGTCCCTCAAAGGGACTGATATTCTACTATCCAGAAAGAATCTCCAGGAATTCAATAAAAGACCATATCTTCATTTGTAACTGCTTTGTGTTGAAACAATCTCTGATATTCTGGAGTTACAAGATTTTCAAATTAGCCACTGTAGTGGCAACATTCGATATCAGATCCACACAATTTTTATTCAAGATCAACTAGACACTGTAAGAAGTCATCCAGTGAAAACCCCATGGCGATATGGCTTCCTGTTCAGGAAGAGTTGCGATAACAGGAATTTCAAGATGAACGCAGAACCATTTTCATTTAGAACCAACTATACTTCATATAAACTCTTCTGGTGAAAACTTCATCTCGATATGACTTTCGTACAGGAAAAGAACCAATAACAAGATTTTCAAGATGGCTGCTGTGGTGGCCATATTGGAGGTCCAATTAGAACCATTTTCATTTAGGACAAACTAGACATCACAAGAACTCTTTTTGTGAAAACTCTAAGTCGACATGACTTTCCGTTCAGGAGGACTTGCGATAAGATTTTCAAGATGGCTGCCATGGTGGTCATACTGGACATCAGATCAGCAACTTTTTCATTTAGGATCAACTAGATGTCACACAAAGTCCTTAAATGAAAACCCCATGTTAATATGACCATCCATTCAGGTGGAGTAGTGATGACATTTTAAAGATAGCTGCTGTGGTGGTCACATTGAATGTGTGAGCAGCACAAATTTCGTTTAGGACCTTCTAGACCTTACGACAGATGACAGACAACTAGCCATCACATAAGCTCTTGCTCTTCTGATCTATCATCAGTAGAGCTAAAAAAGTATTATCTATCCAGGTTATTTACATGCAATTTACTTCTAAAATGGCCTGCATAAGAAACTGTAGCAGCTTCAGCTGAAAGCATCTTTACATAAAAAGCGCATATACTACCAGTTACAGTACACTGCTAAATCCTTTATACCCCACCACTTAAGCTGAAGTAGTCAAGTACATGTATTAAAATCCGACCTTAAATAGCAAAATAAAATATCCAAATTTGTCTTTAAAGTCAGATTTTGCCAAAGATTACACCACACTGACATAAAATCAAGATCTTATGGATCCCACGTTACATTTCCAAAGTTCAAGAGTGAAAACAGCATTTACTCTCAATTCATTTCTTTTCATAGACATCATTTTTCATGGTTTTTGCAGACATTTGAGTTGGTACTTTAATTCACGGATGGAGCAAGCATCCTATATTTTTTGTTGTTCTGTTGTATTTTAAAAATTTAAAGTTTGTAGACACAAAAAAAATCCACAAAAATTTATGTCCTATTAATAAAAGTAAAATGCACAGTAATTCTGTACTACATACCAGTCTGAAGGCCTCACGTCTGACCTCCGCCACCTTGTCCTCGGCAAGAACCATTCCCAGGGGCAGCAGGTGCTCGCAGATCTCCTGCGCTATGTACAGCTCTGATATGAGCACCAGTTGTCTGGAACATAGAGGAAAATTTAACATTATACCTCATCTACAAATGACATCGAGATAATGCCACTTTCTCCAAATGCTATAGCCTATATAGATTAATACTTAACTACCAGGGTATAAACTTTAGGTAACAATAATGCTGTATAATTTGAATAATAAGAAATTATGGAGTTATGTGCACTTTTTTGCATATGCACTTACAGGGAATAAAATGTAGTGGGGGGGGGGGTAAACTAATTTTTATTATGTAATACTTAACTGCTATTACTAATTTGCGATCTCTCTTCATAGCACTAGTCTCCAGTCCGAGGTGACATTCTCTCCTCCAGTTAGTAATTGGAGGTCTAAAACAAACAACAACAACAACAACAAAAAAAGAGCCCTAGTCAGATGCATTAGTCACTTCAGTCATTTGGAGTATCATCCTTCTTCGACTTGTAGCAAGCCTAAAAGGACATCAGATTGGGGAGGGAGGAGCAGATTGGTAATAACAGCATGCAAGTACATAATCAAAATTAGTTAAACTCCCCAAAACTACATTTTAGTAGCAGTAACACATTACCCACTGTTATTTCTTGGGTGACTTTTCCAGCCCAAAGGGAGGCCGATGGCCCCATGACTAGTCAGAATAATGTACCATCCGTTTACAATAGAATGCTCTACTACCAACTGGAGGATGGCTTGTTGAGAACTTTCTGAGCTTGCAGTCAGGCATAATGTGAAGATGCCTTTGCTCTGGTGCAACACTGAATTACGGTAGAACAAAGAAAATGATAGTGTCACAAGGTGGATTTCAAGATAATAGGAGTCCGATATCCTAAACACTGCACCACTGTCACTCCTTCCTTGAAGATGGAAAAAGAGAAGATTCCACATGTTTCTTTCCATTTTGATTTGGCCAAAAGAAACATAATGCCCTAAATGGGCAAAAAAGTCCATCTTGATCAAACCTAGCACAGATGTGACCAAGACTAGGGATTTCAATTGGTTCAGGGGCTACCAAAGGTAGTGGATTCTTCACCAGAAAGCAGAGCTGACAAATAGAGACTGAATCATAGGTGCAACTGATATGCAGGCAACCCTCATCCACCAATAAGACACGGGTTTCACTCCTCCTTGCTGATGTTAAAGGAAAAAGGAAGACCCTCATTAAGATAAGGTTTCTGAAAAATCCTCACTCGGAGGTTCACAAGGTACCTTAAATAACGTCAAAAATACACATGGAAGGTTCTACTAAGGCATTAAAGAACAAGAGACTGGTATCTGAAGCTCAAAGTACCTGATCAGTTCTGAAAGATCAGGATCCAAACCTAAGCTGGAGCTCACAAAGAACTCAAGGTACAATGAAACGAATGGAACTAAATCAGAGGGCAATACCTACCCTAACACTGGTACCAAAAATGAAGATAAAATTATGGAAACACCACTTAACTAGTGTGTGCACAAAGAACAGGGTTAGAAGTGAAATTAAGTTTCAAAATTTGAGGTTGTTTTCTTTTATAGTTTTTTCAAGGTTTTAAAAAAAAAATTTGAGGTTCAAGACAGAAAGCAGTTACAATATTATCTCCATGGTAACATTAAAAATTTGAATATCCCCACGACTCTGTTACAGAGCAGTGAAGATATCATTCCATGAGGACGTTTTGCATGACCTGGACTGACTGTCTGCTAATATTTTCTTTTTCCCCGGAAAGTGGTGCTTTACAAGGAATGTGGCAGGTTCAGAGGGTTATCCTTTCCAAGACATCCAGCAAAGGAACTTCCACCTTCACACAATAAGAAGGGGTATGTGAGCCTCTTTGTCGTCAGAGATACACTATGATGGACGTGTTGTAAAAGAAGACCATGACACAACGGCCACTTACTCTGTCGACACACCCTAAAACACTTCTGGTAAAAGAATCTTAATCAGAACAAAGGTTGAAGCAAATCGACTTCGAAAAGTGCAAAGATTAAAGCGAATGCTGTTGATGATCCAACAACGATATGATGTTATGGGTCAATCAAATGAATGATGGAATAAAATTACCAGATATCTTAAATTTGCATAATTCATGCGCATTCTCGACAGCTAGACTAGCTTAATGAAAAACAATGTGCAAAAAAGTATTTTTTGTGGGGTCGAGGTAGAGCTGTTCATCTTTTTTCAAATTTTCTTTAATTTTTTTTTTTTTTAATTTTAGGTTTCGTTCAGTTTTGGGGAGCTTTTTTATTTAGGTTCTTTGAGGTTTTTGAGGTCCGCTGCAGAAACTGAAAGAAACAATCACAAACAGGCATTAGTAATAAGTAATTATAACTAAATGCAAAGAGCAGGGGGGGGGGGGGGGCGCGTGGGCGGCAGCGGCTCAGTGGTTAGCGAAAAAGGAGAATGATATTCCGAATGACAGTAGTGACTAAACCATTGGACTGGGACCATTAGTTTTTGTTATAGACCTTCAATTACCAATTGGAGGAAGGAATATTCACCCTGGATTGGGGACTTGTGCCAAGAATAGATATAGCAAAATAATAATAGCTGGTGATGTATTACTGCTATTAAAACTTCATTTTCTGAGCACCTGATAATCTGGGCAGGTGACTTGCAATTACAGTCATTCAAAGTAAATTCACATTTGCCAAAAAACAGAAACAAAGAAAATACTGACAAGTCTTCTTGTGCTCTGCGCCTCATCAACATATAATGCATGTCATTATTGATCAACCACAGCTGACCTAATTGCCATTTGAAAAGAAGTACCCTGGTTCTGTTCTGTTCTTTTCATATTCTTACCCCTTTCATTTTTGCAACAAGTTTAGCCCATGGTGTGTACGCACATGTGTGTGTGTGTGTATGTGTGTGTGTGTGTGTGTATATATATATATATATATATATATATATATATATATATATATATATATATATATATATATATATATATATATATATATATATATATATATATATATATATATATATCACACACATAAAACACCGACTTGGTAAACAGGAAGTTTTCTCATGCCAAATCAATTATAGTTGCTTATCACCAATTGGTTGCTTTGTAAAATTGAACCAATCACATACATGTAGATGTTACTCTCAATATCAATAAATGGCTGATAAATCCAAAGATGAATAGCAACATGCTACTCAATTGGTTTAAAATTTTACTATAATCAACACAACGACACAAGCCATAGAGTGGAAGGGAAAGTGTGATGTAAAACATAAAGTACTGAGCAGTGACCATGGCCTTTTAAGATACCACCCTAATGTGGTACATGGCACACCTTCAAGTTATGATGTACAACTATACCAAGTTTTATCACTTAATCTCAAATGGCCACAAAGTTATAGGGCTTAAGGGAAAGGATGATGGAAAACTGAAAATATTGAGCTGTGACCTTGACCTTGAAAATGGTACACAACACACCTTGTAATAATGATGTACAAATATACTAAGTTCCATTTCTTAATCACAAAGGGATAAAGGTAACAGCAGCACAAATGAAAGTTTGATGGATGAATGGAAATGTGAATACAATGTCCCCAGCTTTCCTTCGAAAAGGCACTGGGACAATATTCTTTTCTTTCACAGCTTTCAGTCTGGAATCTTCCAAAAATACAGCATCAGTGTTATGGGGCTGGAAGAAATCTTAGAATTGCACCCACTTCCAAGAGGTTCACATATCCATATTTGGCATGAAAATCTCCAGGAACATTTGGGGGGGGGGGAGGAGGCTAGGCTAGGCTAGGTGAAATTAACTGTGTTGCCAAACTGCAGGGTTTAAAGGCAATTTTTCACCCAAATTGCCCCTAGAGTCCTGACATGTTTGCCCTGTTTGATGGAGGCTATACAGAAATTTAAGTTTCTAAAATCCTATTCATTGATAAAGCAACATATGGGAGTTCATTACTGCTGACACAGGACATAACTACACAAATAACCTGGTATCTTTTTAGTCTCACCTTAGTCAACATTCAGACCAGGTCAGGAAAAATTTGATCATCTAGGGTGTTTTGAATTAGCCACTTTAAAAAAAAAATTTGTACTGTTGTCCAGATCAAAGTTGGAATATCAGCAGAAGCAAAACTTGGAACTCAAAAGACATCAAATTTGATCAGAGGCCTGGACACTTTCCATAAATAATTGTATCATCATAGTTCTGCTTTTGGATATGTTTTTTCCCCATAGTTTCCATGGAAACTTGCATAAAGATACAGCATTACCATTTTGGGGGCTGACAGCTTGAAATTTCACTCATCTCAAGATGCTCCTTTAGAGTCAATAAAATAAAATTTCAATTAGTATTGGGTTCATTTTATTTATTTTTTCCTCAATCTTTTAGAGACGACTACATTGCAAAGTCAATACTTTGACCCCCTGTATGAATGTTCAATTAAACTATTTTTAAGCCTAGATATAAGTTTCTTTTTACTCTCAATGTCTGATACATGCATTTTGTTTGGTTGGTAAAAAAAAAAAATTAAAAAAAATCTGATCCTTTGGACATGTCCAGCATACATGAATGTTTCGGGAAAAAAATAAGTTAGTGCGAGTGTATTAGCAAGAAATAAAGTATTTGGATTCGAATGGATTTAGCAGAATTTGTTTTGAAATTAGGCTAGTTTGTGCACATTTTAGATGGACTTTCTATTATTGATACAACTAGATAAGAACGTGACTGGCAAGTACACGAAGTCTCACTATTTACACTTAAGTTGCCAATTTTATATATATATTTTTATATATTTATATGCATGTACCAATGAATGGTTTCTTTGCCCCCCAAAATTAATATTAAATCTGTAATAACTGATTTAAGTAATTCTTGTTTAATATGCAGAGAACACTTTGTTTTTTTATTTAAAAAGAAGAAGAAAAAAAAAAAGAAATAGTGAAGGTTTGGGGGTTCTCATCCAGCAGGGTCTCAAGGGGCGCTGCCTCTAATCAGGGGGTCAAAGGCCCCCACCCAAAAATGCACAGCATACAAAAAACTGCTCCTGGTGGCCCTAATTATCATAATGTTTTACAAAGTTGTTACTTCATTCCAACAAAAAAATCATTTGAAAAAAAAATAACTTTTTGCACCCTCGGCAAAGATTTCTTTTGCTTTCCTTTTTGTAAGCACTGATTTTTTTGGCTCAATGTTAGATTTTTTCTTTTCATTCTCAACAAGAGTTATTTTCCATTCATTCTCCTCCTTGTATTGTCGACATGCAGTTTGCATATTCTGACAGAGGGTTACATCTGCCTTCTTATGTAAGAAATCTTTCTTTCTTAAAATACTGTATTGCACTTTTTCCTGATGCCTTCAGACCATATTTGATGTTCTGTACCAAGTTGTAGGTTTCAATGTTTATCCTACCCGATTTGGAATCATCAATATCATTCACGACACTGAAGGATGACTCTACTTGTGGGCCATGAAAACAACTCAGTGCACACATGACCATCTTTGATAGACAAGGTATCTGGCAATAATATCACTCCCCCACCAGTGATCTATACATTGTCCCTCCTTATATTCTGGACGAGAATCAGTTTGGAATCTTCTAATTTTAAAATCATACTGTTCCAACTCCTTTTCATTTAACACGTTAGATGCTAGAGTTGTCCTTATCATTAAAAACCTTGCTTTCTCAGCGAAAAATATAGAACAAAGAATACAAACCACAAAGGCTGTAATTTGTTCTTCCAAGTTTCAATCTGTATGCAGCCTCTTTTGGAGATGCTGCTCGAAACTCCAGCCACGAATGTAGTAGTTCAAATCTTTCTGGCAAAATGTTAGTCTTCTGACTTTTAGTTTTCTTACCAATTGACCAACTACGTTCCCATGGACTATGCGTTCAAGCCATTCCCATTTCCAAACATTTTTCAAACCTTTATCCAAACTTTGTGTGTGTCTATCTTTAATTAACGATGCCATATTTTGTAAGCAGGCTTCTTTCTTTCCATTTTAATCAGTTTCCATTATGCAAAGATCCACAGGACAAGTAGAAATATTTGACCAATCAGAATGCTCTTTACAATAATCATCTGTTAAATAACATACGAAACAAATACTATTACAAGGATCGCTGCGGAATGTGACTGGAAAGACTGTTATTTAAAAACCGGATCGGTGATGATATATACACAAAAAATAAAAATAAAAATGGACCATATCAAGGAAAATCAGATTCAGGTCAAGAGAAAAGTGGACTTGCGCTTTAAAACAGAAAAAATTTATCACCAAATATGCAACAAGCTGATACCTGCATCAATCGAGTCTGTAATTTTGCTACCAGATGCCAGACACTGAACAAAAGGCAATCACACATAAGCTCTTCCAGTCTATGAACAGTAGACCTAATAAACAACAAAAAGTTTCTATTTTGAGCAGAATATTTTAAAACAGGTGGCGGAAGCAAAATTTGCAGGGTCAAAAGGCAGTAATTTCAACCAAATTCACCCCTAGCATAATTCTTTAAATACTTTGCTCTCTGTCAAACACAGGATCAACACAATTTTTTAAACTCTTTTTCACTGACAGAACAACAACTGGCAGTTTATTACTGCTGACAATGGACTTAACAAAAATTAAATGGCCTATTTTTACTCTCACCTTAATCAACATTCAGAACAGGTCAAAAAAAATGTGATTGTTTAACGTCTTTTGCATTAACTTCTAAATAAAAATGTATTGCTTTCCAGAGCAAAGTTACAATGTCAGAACAAGCAGAACTAAGGACTCGACAGACTTCAAATTTTATCAGCGGACTGGACACTTTCCATAAATAATCTTGTCATCATGGTTCTCCTTTTAGATGTTTTCTTCCTAGTATTTCAGTCTGGACATTTCCATAAAGATACAGCATTAGCAATTGGGGACTACAAAAAGCTGGGAATTTCACTCATATCCAAGAAGTTCATGTGTACATATTTGGCAGAAAAATCATCACAAAAGCCATAATTGAAAGCACCAAAAGAAATTAATTTGGCAAAAAAAGTTTACTTTCATGCATGTTTCTACTTGTTTATGCCTATATACATAATTTGCATAACTAATAAACCACATAACTTTAAATTTCACTCATTTCCAGGAAGTTCATGTGTGCATATTTGAGCAGGTAAATCTCAACAAGAGGCACAAGTGAAAGCAACAGAAGCCATTGAATTGCTACAAAAGTTTAATTTAAAGCACATTTCTACTTTGTAATCTCTGTATACATATAGTTTGCACAAGTAATGACGAGTACACATACTCTATTTACACTTAAGTTGCTGATTTTCATAAACATTTATATCTATGTACCAATGAATGGTTTCTTTGCCCCCCAAAATTTATGTTAAATATGTAATAACCAATTTCAGTAATTCTTGTTTAATATGCAACAAGCTGATAACTGCGTCAATGAATTCTGTAATTTTGCTATCAGATGCCAGACACTGAACAAATGGCATGAATTCTGTAATTTTGCTATCAGATGCCAGACACTGAACAAATGGCAATCACATAAGCTCTTCCAGTCTATGAACAGTAGACCTAATAAACTACAGTAAGTTTCTATTTTGAGCAGAATATTGAAAGGGGTGGGGGGCATAGGGGGGAAGCAAAATGTGCAGGGTCCAAAGGCAGCAATTTCAACCCAATTCACCCCTAGCATAATTCTTTAAATACCTTGCTCTCTGTCAAACACACGATCAACACATTTTTTAAAAATCTTTTTCACAGACATAGCAACATATCGCAGTTTATTACTGCTGACATCAAATTTTATCAGAGGCCTGGACACTTTCTATAAATAATCTTATCATCATAGTTCTGCTTGAGGATGTTTTCTTCCTAGTTTTTCAGTCTGGAAATTTCCATAAAGACACAGCATTAGCAATTGGGGGCTGCAGAAAACTGGGAAAGTCATTAATTTGGTAAAAAAGTTTACTTTTATGTATGTTTCTACTTGTTTATGCCTATATACATAATTTGCATAACTAATAAACCACATGAATGTCATTATTTTGAGAAAGATTCTATGTATTATCATTTGACAGTACCTCAGCACAATAATGAACATCTGGTGCTAAAGAAAAGCAAAGTTCTAAAACGGTAATAATGAAGAATTGCACAAAAACTTTAGAAAAAATAAACTCTTCTAAATAAATATCAAAATGAGGTAAAATATTGACGAGTAGACATAGTGGCAAGGCAAGGTCAAAAGTTTGTTGAAGCAAATATTTCACAGTCTTAAGGCAGTTATTTCACCCAAATAATCCCCTAGTATAATTCCCGACATAGGCTTGCTTTCTGCTTCATGCAGGCTCTACAAAAATTAAAGAAAGTTTTTTAAATCCTATTAGTTGACAGAGCAACATATGGGATTTTATTACTGCTGACAAAGGACATGAACATAAATAACCTGACATCTTTTTAGTCTCACCTTTTTCAACATTCAAAGCAGGAGCAAATAAAAATGGTTGTCTAAGGTGTTTTGCATTACCGTAATCACGGTAAGTCTTGGGACACCATAAGTCTTGGGACACCCTTAATTATTTTCAAAAGTAATTTTTTTATGACCTATAAAAGTTGGGACACGAAGTTAAAGCAATTTTTTCATGTACTATAAGTCTTGGGACACCTAAAACATTTTTTTTTCTACTGATCGATCGGCGTATTTTATCGATCGTAACCTCATGTAAAATAAACAGGCCTTCGTGGTTGTTAAGGGACTCTCACTATGAATTATTACATGGAAATATTATAAATTATTACAATTTGTTTGAAGAGTCAATAAATATATTGAATTTTCTGTTTTCTTATTATTTCTATCAAATTAAAATATGTATAATTTAATCAGACGATGACAAGAACTGAGCATTAGCGTTATGTTATACCCATTCAATAATAACTTCTCCCTATTGTGCTCTAGTTTACTATTGTCAGTTTATGCATTATTGCATTAAAATTGTCGAAAGTCACCTGTAATTATTGGGTAGTTTTTTTCCCCTGAAAATGGCAATACCTAATTCATTACAATGTGATACCAGGATGAGAACAATGAAAATGGTGTTTATTCCAACTCTAGCATTTATTGTACGCATTTTTACATCATGGCGTCACCACGTGCACATTGAAGATTTTACTTGTGATGAATGAAGTACATACATTTGATTCGAATCATAGGCACCACTGCACTAAACTTAAATAATATCTTTAAAATACGATAAAGAAGTTTAAGAAATAATGCTTTTAAAATAAAAACTCAGTGGTAGTTTGCTTTGATGTAAGCGACCTTAAATAAGTCCTGTTTACTCAGTTACGGTAATCGTGCTAATATTACGCAGTAGAAGCCAATCACACATCAAAGTACCGGCATTGCCGCTGGACAAAATTCCTCTTAACCCAAGCCAATTTAAGGGTTTTAACAATTAACTGGCCTGGATTGCTGTCGGAAAACAAAAGACAAATCCGCCAATTATAAACAAAGGAGACGCCAAAACAACCAGCTTGCCAAAATCAAAAGCGGAATGAATAATGCGTGGAAAATTATCATTTTCTGAAGCCGAAACATTAAAGTAAAATAGATCAATGATGCTCTTAATAGATCTATTCAGAATTTTAACATATATTATATATGACAAGTTATTTGAATTTATGCTGGTTATGTGCTTTATAATATTAAACACGCGTGCCTTTTCATATAGATTACATCACTTTGTAGGATCGCTTATACCACTGAAAAACAGTAACTGTTGAGCGCGTGAATCCAAATAAATGAAACAGCAATGAACGTGTAGCTGAAATGTAATCTGGAAGAATGCGATTTGGTAAAAATGATGAATAAAGCAAAATCTGCATCAAATATTTTTGGGAATAAACAAGGATATAAGTGACGCCAAGTACGATTTGCACTGTGTAATTACTGTACACTATAGTACAGGTCTTCCCTCAAATGTAAGCGGCCCGGAATTATGAAGTCTTTATTTACCTTTATTTTAAATCATGTTGGAGAAATCGGAAAATATGCACATGCAAAATAATAACATAAACAATCTTAGTAGTGTATAACAGTTTATTGACGAATGACGTGGTAATTGAAAGAGCTCGTCACTGATGTGTGACGTATGGCGATCTTCCCAATTTTTTCTTTACATTTTTTGTGTCTACAAGTTTTGGGACACCGAAAATTGTATATATTTTAAAGGCATATAAGTCTTGGGACAAGAAAAAAAATAATTATTTTTTTGTGTCCCAAGACTTACCGTGATTACGGTAACTTCTAAAGTATATTTTTGTATTGCTTTCCTGAGCAAAGTTACAATGTCAGCAGAAGCAGAACTCAGGACTCAACAGACATCAAATTTTATCAGAGGCCTAGACACTGTCCAAAAATAATTTTATCATCATAGTTCTGCTGTTGCATAGATTTATTCCCCCCAAGTTTCTGTCTGGAAACTTCCATAAAGATACAGCATTAGCATTTGGGAGCTGACAAACTTTAAATTTCACTCATTTCCAGGAAGTTCATGTGTGCATATTTGAACAGGTAAATCTCAACAAGACGCACAAGTGAAAGCACCAGAAGCCATTGAATTGGTACAAAAGTTTCATTTAAAGCACATTTCTACTTTGTAATCTCTGTATACATAGTTTGCGCAAGTAATAAACCACATAAAGGTCACTATTTTGAGCAGAATATTGTTCAGTTACGGGAGTGGCAAGGTTAAGTCAATATCATGTTGAAGCAAAAGTTGCATGGTCTAATGGCAATTTTTTCACTCCAATTGTTTCCCAGATCGGCCAGCTCTAACATGGTCTTCTCAATCAATTTCAATTAGTATTGGATTCATTTTATTTTATATTTTTCCTCTGTCTTTAAATGATCGACTCAACTGTTTTTATGGAGATTACTCTTTACCCATGAAATCGAATGGCTTACTCCCATACTGGGTCCATGCAATTATACACAACTATTCAAGTGTTAATCTAAGCTACATTGTGAGCTCAATACTTTTATAAATGTTCAGTTCAAGTATTTTTCAAGCCAAGATACAAGTTTCTTTTTAGAAACTCCCAATGTCTGATACATACATTTTATTGTTGGGGAGAAAAAAAAAGTCGGACACTTTGGAGAGTGTTTCGTAAGTTAGTGTGAGTGTATTAACAAGAATTAAAGTATTTGGAATCGAATGAATCTAGCAGAAAAGTTGTAGAAATGATGCAATTTTGTGCACATTTTAGACAGATTTTCTCTCATGAATACAACGAGATTGACTGGTGAATGACGAGTACACATACTCTATTTACACTTAAGTTGCTGATTTTCATATACATTTATATCTATGTACCAATGAATGGTTTCTTTGCCCCCCAAAATTTATGTTAAATATGTAATAACCAATTTCAGTATTTCTTATTTAATATGAAACAAGCTGATAACTGCATCAATGAATTCTGTAATTTTGCTACCAGATGCCAGACACTGAACAAATGGCAATCACATAAGCTCTTCCAGTCTATGAACAGTAGACCTAATAAACTACAGTAAGTTTCTATTTTGAGCAGAATATTGAAAGGGGTGGGGGGCATAGGGGGGAAGCAAAATGTGCAGGGTCCAAAGGCAGCAATTTCAACCCAATTCACCCCTAGCATAATTCTTTAAATACCTTGCTCTCTGTCAAACACACGATCAACACATTTTTTAAAAATCTTTTTCACAGACATAGAAACATATCGCAGTTTATTACTGCTGACATCAAATTTTATCAGAGGTCTGGACACTTTCTATAAATAATCTTATCATGATAATTCTGCTTGAGGATGTTTTCTTCCTAGTTTTTCAGTCTGGAAATTTCAATAAAGATACAGCATTAGTAATTGGGGGCTGCAGAAAACTGGGAAAGCCATTAATTTGGCAAAAAAGTTTACTTTTATGTATGTTTCTACTTGTTTATGCCTATATACATAATTTGCATAACTAATAAACCACATGAATGTCATTATTTTGAGAAAGATTCTATGTATTATCATTTGACAGTACCTCAGCACAATAATGAACATCTGGTGCTAAAGAAAAGCAAAGTTCTAAAACGGTAATAATGAAGAATTGCACAAAAACTTTAGAAAAAATAAACTCTTCTAAATAAATGT
Source organism: Margaritifera margaritifera (assembly GCA_029931535.1). Classification (NCBI taxonomy): domain Eukaryota; kingdom Metazoa; phylum Mollusca; class Bivalvia; order Unionida; family Margaritiferidae; genus Margaritifera; species Margaritifera margaritifera. Next base: position 4,268,338 of record JAQPZY010001656.1, read on the forward strand.
CAAAATGAGGTAAAATATTGATGAGTAGACAGAGTGGCAAGGCAAGGTCAAAAGTTTGTTGAAGCAAATATTTCACAGTCTTAAGGCAGTTATTTCACCCAAATAATCCCCTAGCATAAGTCCCGACATAGGCTTGCTTTCTGCTTCATGCAGGCTCTACAAAATTTAAAGAAAGTTTTTAAAATCCTATTAGTTGACAGAGCAACATATGGGATTTTATTACTGCTGACAAAGGACATGAACATAAATAACCTGACATCATTTTAGTCTCACCTTTTTCAACATTCAAAGCAGGAGCAAATAAAAATAGTTGTCTAAGGTGTTTTGCATTAACTTGTAAAGTATATTTTTGTATTGCTTTCCTGAGCAAAGTTACAATCTCAGCAGAAGCAGAACTCAGGACTCAACAGACATCAAATTTTATCAGAGGCCTAGACACTGTCCAAAAATAATTTTATCATCATAGTTCTGCTGTTGCATAGATTGATAAACCCCCCAAGTTTCTGTCTGGAAACTTCCATAAAGATACAGCATTAGCATTTGGGAGCTGACAAACTTTAAATTTCACTCATTTCCAGGAAGTTCATGTGTGCATATTTGAACAGGTAAATCTCAACAAGACGCACAAGTGAAAGCACCAGAAGCCATTGAATTGGTACAAAAGTTTCATTTAAAGCACATTTCTACTTTGTAATCTCTGTATACATAGTTTGCGCAAGTAATAAACCACATAAAGGTCACTATTTTGAGCAGAATATTGTTCAGTTACGGGAGTGGCAAGGTTAAGTCAATATCATGTTGAAGCAAAAGTTGCATGGTCTAATGGCAATTTTTTCATTCCAATTGTTTCCCAGATCGGCCAGCTCTAACATGGTCTTCTCAATCAATTTCAATTAGTATTGGATTCATTTTATTTTATATTTTTCCTCTGTCTTTAAATGATCGACTCAACTGTTTTTATGGAGATTACTCTTTACCCATGAAATCGAATGGCTTACTCCCATACTGGGTCCATGCAATTATACACAACTATTCAAGTGTTAATCTAAGCTACATTGTGAGCTCAATACTTTTATAAATGTTCAGTTCAAGTATTTTTCAAGCCTAGATACAAGTTTCTTTTTAGAAACTCCCAATGTCTGATACATACATTTTATTGTTGGGGAGAAAAAAAAAGTCGGACACTTTGGAGAGTGTTTCATAAGTTAGTGTGAGTGTATTAACAAGAATTAAAGTATTTGGAATCGAATGAATCTAGCAGAAAAGTTGTAGAAATGATGCAATTTTGTGCACATTTTAGACAGATTTTCTCTCATGAATACAACGAGATTGACTGGTGAATGACGAGTACACATACTCTATTTACACTTAAGTTGCTGATTTTCATATACATTTATATCTATGTACCAATGAATGGTTTCTTTGCCCCCCAAAATTTATGTTAAATATGTAATAACCAATTTCAGTATTTCTTATTTAATATGAAACAAGCTGATAACTGCATCAATGAATTCTGTAATTTTGCTACCAGATGCCAGACACTGAACAAATGGCAATCACATAAGCTCTTCCAGTCTATGAACAGTAGACCTAATAAACTACAGTAAGTTTCTATTTTGAGCAGAATATTGAAAGGGGTGGGGGGCATAGGGGGGAAGCAAAATGTGCAGGGTCCAAAGGCAGCAATTTCAACCCAATTCACCCCTAGCATAATTCTTTAAATACCTTGCTCTCTGTCAAACACACGATCAACACATTTTTTAAAAATCTTTTTCACAGACATAGAAACATATCGCAGTTTATTACTGCTGACATCAAATTTTATCAGAGGTCTGGACACTTTCTATAAATAATCTTATCATGATAATTCTGCTTGAGGATGTTTTCTTCCTAGTTTTTCAGTCTGGAAATTTCAATAAAGATACAGCATTAGTAATTGGGGGCTGCAGAAAACTGGGAAAGCCATTAATTTGGCAAAATAGTTTACTTTTATGTATGTTTCTACTTGTTTATGCCTATATACATAATTTGCATAACTAATAAACCACATGAATGTCATTATTTTGAGAAAGATTCTATGTATTATCATTTGACAGTACCTCAGCACAATAATGAACATCTGGTGCTAAAGAAAAGCAAAGTTCTAAAACGGTAATAATGAAGAATTGCACAAAAACTTTAGAAAAAATAAACTCTTCTAAATAAATGTCAAAATGAGGTAAAATATTGATGAGTAGACAGAGTGGCAAGGCAAGGTCAAAAGTTTGTTGAAGCAAATATTTCACAGTCTTAAGGCAGTTATTTCACCCAAATAATCCCCTAGCATAAGTCCCGACATAGGCTTGCTTTCTGCTTCATGCAGGCTCTACAAAATTTAAAGAAAGTTTTTAAAATCCTATTAGTTGACAGAGCAACATATGGGATTTTATTACTGCTGACAAAGGACATGAACATAAATAACCTGACATCATTTTAGTCTCACCTTTTTCAACATTCAAAGCAGGAGCAAATAAAAATAGTTGTCTAAGGTGTTTTGCATTAACTTGTAAAGTATATTTTTGTATTGCTTTCCTGAGCAAAGTTACAATCTCAGCAGAAGCAGAACTCAGGACTCAACAGACATCAAATTTTATCAGAGGCCTAGACACTGTCCAAAAATAATTTTATCATCATAGTTCTGCTGTTGCATAGATTGATAAACCCCCCAAGTTTCTGTCTGGAAACTTCCATAAAGATACAGCATTAGCATTTGGGAGCTGACAAACTTTAAATTTCACTCATTTCCAGGAAGTTCATGTGTGCATATTTGAACAGGTAAATCTCAACAAGACGCACAAGTGAAAGCACCAGAAGCCATTGAATTGGTACAAAAGTTTCATTTAAAGCACATTTCTACTTTGTAATCTCTGTATACATAGTTTGCGCAAGTAATAAACCACATAAAGGTCACTATTTTGAGCAGAATATTGTTCAGTTACGGGAGTGGCAAGGTTAAGTCAATATCATGTTGAAGCAAAAGTTGCATGGTCTAATGGCAATTTTTTCATTCCAATTGTTTCCCAGATCGGCCAGCTCTAACATGGTCTTCTCAATCAATTTCAATTAGTATTGGATTCATTTTATTTTATATTTTTCCTCTGTCTTTAAATGATCGACTCAACTGTTTTTATGGAGATTACTCTTTACCCATGAAATCGAATGGCTTACTCCCATACTGGGTCCATGCAATTATACACAACTATTCAAGTGTTAATCTAAGCTACATTGTGATCTCAATACTTTTATAAATGTTCAGTTCAAGTATTTTTCAAGCCAAGATACAAGTTTCTTTTTAGAAACTCCCAATGTCTGATACATACATTTTATTGTTGGGGAGAAAAAAAAAGTCGGACACTTTGGAGAGTGTTTCATAAATTAGTGTGAGTGTATTAACAAGAATTAAAGTATTTGGAATCGAATGAATCTAGCAGAAAAGTTGTAGAAATGATGCAATTTTGTGCACATTTTAGACAGATTTTCTCTCATGAATACAACGAGATTGACTGGTGAATGACGAGTACACATACTCTATTTACACTTAAGTTGCTGATTTTCATATACATTTATATCTATGTACCAATGAATGGTTTCTTTGCCCCCCAAAATTTATGTTAAATATGTAATAACCAATTTCAGTATTTCTTATTTAATATGAAACAAGCTGATAACTGCATCAATGAATTCTGTAATTTTGCTACCAGATGCCAGACACTGAACAAATGGCAATCACATAAGCTCTTCCAGTCTATGAACAGTAGACCTAATAAACTACAGTAAGTTTCTATTTTGAGCAGAATATTGAAAGGGGTGGGGGGCATAGGGGGGAAGCAAAATGTGCAGGGTCCAAAGGCAGCAATTTCAACCCAATTCACCCCTAGCATAATTCTTTAAATACCTTGCTCTCTGTCAAACACACGATCAACACATTTTTTAAAAATCTTTTTCACAGACATAGAAACATATCGCAGTTTATTACTGCTGACATCAAATTTTATCAGAGGTCTGGACACTTTCTATAAATAATCTTATCATGATAATTCTGCTTGAGGATGTTTTCTTCCTAGTTTTTCAGTCTGGAAATTTCAATAAAGATACAGCATTAGTAATTGGGGGCTGCAGAAAACTGGGAAAGCCATTAATTTGGCAAAAAAGTTTACTTTACTAATAAACCACATGAATGTCATTATTTTGAGAAAGATTCTATGTATTATCATTTGACAGTACCTCAGCACAATAATGATCTTTTAAAAATCTTTTTCACTGACATAGTAACATATGTTGAAAAAATATTGAAAGGGGGGGGGGGCATAGGGTGGAAGCAACACATTTTAAAAAAATCTTTTTCACTGACATAGCAACATATGGCAGTTTATTACTGCTGACATCAAATTTTATCAGCGGCCTGGACACTTTCCATAAATAATCTTATCATCATAGTTCTGCTTTTAAATGTTTTATTTCCTTAGTTTTTCAGTCTGGACATTTCCATAAAGATACAGCATGAGCAATTGGGGACTGCAAAAAGCTGGGAATTTCACTCACATCCGAGAAGTTCATGTGTGCATATTTGGCAGAAAAATCATCACAAAAGCCATAATTGAAAGCACCAAAAGCCATTAATTTGGCAAAAAAGTTTACTTTCATGCATGTTTCTACTTGTTTATGCCTATATACATAATTTGCATAACTAATAAACCACATAAAAGTCATTATTTTGAGAAATCTTCAATGTATTATCATTTCACAGTACCTCAGCACAATAATGAACATCTGGTGCTAAAGAAAAGCAAAGTTCTAAAATGGTAATAATGAAGAATTGCACACAAACTTTAGAAAAAATAAACTCTTCTCAATAAATGTCAAAATGAGGTAAAATATTGACGAGTAGACAGAGTGGCAAGGCAAGGTCAAAAGTTTGTTGAAGCAAATATTTCACAGTCTTAAGGCAGTTATTTCACCCAAATAATCCCCTAGTATAATTCCCGACAGAAGCAGAACTCAGGACTCAACAGACATCAAATTTTATCAGAGGCCTAGACACTGTCCAAAAATAATTTTATCATCATAGTTCTGCTGTTGCATAGATTGATTCCCCCCAAGTTTCTGTCTGGAAACTTCCATAAAGATACAGCATTAGCATTTGGGAGCTGACAAACTTTAAATTTCACTCATTTCCAGGAAGTTCATGTGTGGATATTTGAGCAGGAAAATCTCAACAAGAGGCACAAGTGAAAGCACCAGAAGCCATTGAATTGGCACTAAAGTTTATTTTAAAGCATGTTTCTATTTGATATGTCTGTATACATAAAGGTCACTATTTTGAGCAGAATATTGTTCAGTTGAGGGAGTGGCAAGGTTAAGTCAACAGCTTGCTGAAGCAAAAATTGCATGGTCTAATGGCAATTACTTTACTAAAATTGTTTCCCAGACCTGCAAACCCTAACATGGCCTTCTCAGTAAGGCAGTCGATATTCTTCCTAAGTTAGACCAATTTTCAGTAATGTGTAACAAAATATTATGTACTGCTATTGTCAACTTGGAAAACATGCATTTAAAAAGTTCACAAGTGTGTTCTGATGCAGTGAAGGCAAACATTATGTTCAACTAAAAAAAAATTAAAGTAACTCAGACCCAATTACAGTTTCAGAAAGTGCAGTTCCAAACCCCATGGACCATAATTTAAGGGTCATTTCAGTAAGTCTTATGGTCAAATCGTAAGGGTTAGCAGGTCTGTCTTTTAGCATAATTCCTCACATAGCTTGCTCCCTGCTAGACGAAGGCTTTACAAAACTTAAAAAATGTTTTGAAATCCTATTTGTTCACAGTGCAACATATTGGTTGATTACTGCCGACACAGGTCACATAAAAGCACAAATAACATGGCACTTTTTTCATCCCACCTTAATCAACATTCAGAACAGGTAAAAAAAAATGCTGATTGTTTACATTGTTTTTCATCAGCTTCTAACGAAAAATGTGGTATTGCTTTCCAGAGCAAAATTACTATATCAGCAGAAGCAGAACTCGGGAATCAACAGACATCAAATTGGACGTTTTATTGCATTTCAACATAACCTTTCCTGAAAAGTGTTGAAAATATGTTCAATATATATCTTAATCAATCTTTAAGACAATTAATTCTAACATGATAATCCTAAACCATCCATAATATATGCAAGTATAGGGTTGAACAGCACATCAGATTTTTTGTGTTATTTGGTGCCAATTAAAAGGGACTGATGCTGTACTGGCCAAAAAGAATTTCCAGGCATCTAAGACAACACCATTTCTTCTTTTTAACCGCTGAGTGTTGAAACTATCTCTGATATTCGTAAGCAATAACAAGATTTTCAAATTGGCCCTGTGGCAGTCATAATGGATGTCAGATCTGCACCATTTACATTATAAGAAGTCTTCGAGTGAAAATCCTTGTTGATATGACCATCCATTCAGGAGGAGTGGCATTAGCAAGATTTTCAAAATGGCCACTGTGGCAGTTATATTGGATTTCCAAGCACCTCCTTTTTCATTCAGAATCAACCAGACCTAGGGATGACCTTGGGATGAATGTACGTGTAAAGTTACAGGGCAAACATTCAAGAATTTTAGAAGTGATAACAAACATGTGCTACTGGACAGATGGATGATGGATTGATGGATAACAGACAATGGACAACAGGCCAACCCATAAGCTCTTCTGGTCTATGACCAACAGAACTCAATATGTAAAGATACAGAATTGCAACAACAAGAAACTACAATCAAGGTACATGAAGGAATCTAATTTTTTGGCATTCTTTGATCTTTACTACCCTTTTTTGAATAATTTAAAGGCAATAAAGAGAATTAAGTTTTACTACCTTGTGAAGTACATTGGCCGTGCATGATCATTCCAAGGAGTGTCAGTGTAGGATTTCTTTGAAATCCAAAACAAATCTTAATCAGATGGCAGACCCATGGGTTATTGCATTTAAAATTCTAAAATTCTTGAATGTTTGCCCTGTAACTTTACACGTACATTCATCCCAAGGTCATCCCTAGGTCTGGTTGGTCCTGAATGAAAAAGGAGGTGCTTGGAAATCCAATATAACTGCCACAAAATGGGTTACAAAATGAACTGCACAAGCCAATGCACTTCAACATTAAGACTCTAACAAGTTTTTGGGTCAAATATGTGAATATTGTTAGCAAATAATGTTAGCTCTTGTATAATGTGAACCCCAATGCAAACAGCATCAACCCATATGTAGTGTTGCATAATGGACTGCCAGATCAATGAACTTGTGATTTTATATAAATAGTAAAGACCCTGATCTGCCGATACATTATATGAAGGTAGTTCTTGATCTATGCTGTTCACATTTGGGTGAACATTATAAACACAAGTAAATACAGAAACCACATTATAAATGGAACCACTGTGGCTCATTGGTCATTGTGCCCGACTTGCAACCAGAAGGGTGCAGGTTCGAATTCTACCATCAGATCAGCCAGGGTTAGCAACCCTGGTGTTCCCAGCACAAGGCACTTTACTCCAATTGCTTCTGCTTGGTATAACCATCATGTGCTGTTGTGCTGTAAAACACTTAATAACAAGAAACTAAACCAAATTATAAGCATTACAATACTTGTCAGAACTTCAACTTACTCTGCAAGCTCTAGTCTAAACCTCCAATTTCTCTGATTGTCAACATTCATGAAGTCTTGCACTTTAAAGAGGTATTGCCGTCTTGTGTTGGGTTGCAACAACTGAAATAAATAATGTATACTGTAGTTACTTTATTTAACACACATCCACTTGCAAACAACTACAAACAGAAAACAAAAAACTTTAGTTGCATAATGTGACAGATCATCAGGTTATGCTTATGATACATTCAATGTCTTTTATTACAAGCTGCTTGAGATGTCTTTCAAAAGATTCTGCATATATTTATCTAGTTTAGGAAATGAACTTTCACACCTTTGCCCAACAGCATCATTTATCCAACACTGAGAGGCCCCTACACTATGATCCATTGTTTAATTCTGTTCAGTGGTTTTCTGATATTAAGTTGTTTGAACATTTCTTCATTTTCAGTCAGAGCAGCTATATTTGATGAAAGGCATTATCTGAACAAACATGAAAGCCCTCCATAACAGGATGCGATCTTTCAACTTTGGTCAAATTCTGTTAAGCAGTGTTTATGGAGAAGTCTTTTAAAGTTTTCTATGATAATGTTGGCCATATTTAACTGTGCATCATTTTTATAAACCTGAAAACCCTTCAAGCTGTCAAATTTGATTCTCGGCCAGAAAACCAGGTTGGCAAAGAGAAGCCAGATTAAAGTCACTACTGAACTGTAAACAACTCTTTTCCATCGACAAGGCATGAATTTCATCCTCCTTGCCAAAGTTAAGGAGAGCAAGAAGACAGTTTTAACAGCAAGGTTCTCTAAGGAAGCTTCACTCAATGGTTCATAGTGGGGTCTAGATAACGCGAAAAGAATACACAAAGGTTCCATCTAGGCATTAATGGGTGAGAGACATATCTGGAGCTCAAAATGCTTGGCAAGATCAGAAAGATGAGGATACAACCAAATGGCAAAACCCCAAGAGAACTTTAGCATATTTAGAAACAGCTGCCCGAGAACCTTTAATGGTAGATACAGAACATTCTCTTTTCTCAAAAAGGATAAGAACAAAATCTGCATCTGAAGTTACAGGGGGCCAGATAGGATCAACACGTTTCTACTGCACCAATTACAGAAGATTCTCCACTTGGCATCATAAACTTTGGAAGTAGATTGCCTCCTGGCCTGGGCAATGCAGTCGGCAGCCTTGCTCAAAAACCAATCTTGCCAGATCATTTTGATTTGAGCCAAGTGTAAAGGTGTCGATTCTGTGGGTTGTTGTGTACGAGAGCATTCTGTGGGTTGTTGTGTACGAGAGCATTCTGTGGGTTGTTGTGTACGAGAGCATTCTGTGGGTTGTTGTGTACGAGAGCATTCTGTGGGTTGTTGTGTACGAGAGCATTCTGTGGGTTGTTGTGTACGACTGCAGCTCCCTCCTCAAGAGGTAATCTCCTGGACTTGTGTACCAACAAACTGAGGAGACTGTTGAACCACGATCATTGGGGCCACTGGGGAGCTAACACGATAAGCCAAGATGCAAGTCCTTACTTGGTGGAGAATCCGGGGGATACTTTTGAAAGGTGGGAAAGCTCAAGTGTACAGACAATCCCACTTCAGACTTAATGTGTTCACTGCCCATGCCCTTTGATCTGGCACTATAAACATAAAAAGGGATCTAGTTGTTCTGTCTTGTAGCAGACAAGTCCACTACTGGTCTACCCCTTCATTGAAAAAGTCTCTCTGCTACCGACTGGCACAGACTCTGAGGGTGATCTCCTCCAAGACTGCCCATTTGAGGAAGTTCCAGACCTCCACGAAAAGAGAATGCACATGTGTACCTCCTTCCACATACCTGTCAATCCCTAGAGAGGTATAAGCGTAACTGAAGTGGCAGAAAAGTGTAATCTACGCATAAAAATTGTAATCTATATATTGCACATCACAATTACAATAAACTGTATGTAAAATGTACATTTAGCTTTGCTAATAACCTGAATCTACAGGTGGCTACACTTCTTGTTACAAATGAGCAAAATCCATGTGGATTAGTACCAGAATACAAACACAAAAAACATTGTTAAACTATTTATATACAATGCTCACTTTAACTAGTCTACATGGCTAACTTTCACTGAATGATCATAAAGTCCACAAATTCTGCAATGAGCACGACAATGTGCCCAATCGGAGTGCTGTATTTCATCACTCTCGTATTCTTCTTTTCAAATTTGTAAAGCACTATTGCTTTGTCCTTTTTCTTATCCGACTTGTTTTTAAGTTTAAAAAAGATCCCTCTCCTCCAACATTTTACAGTCATACAGCATCCACGAGTCACATCGATAAAGCCTGTTTCGCTTAACATCTAGCGCCATTTTTTTTTAAAGCATAGACTGGTCCACTACTCTACTATATTCATTACTATTATGAATCTGTGAGGTAAGGTTTCATATTGAAGAAACCAGTCTGTTTTCTTGGAATTGTGTCATATACAGCTGCTATAAATAGAAAATAAAGAAAGTACATGTAGGTCTACGATGGACAAACATACCGACTTATGCTCTTCTTACGCAGCAGTGTACTTGTTTTATTTTAGAATATTCTCAAATTTATATGATTTGTGGGATTAAAGATGCAATAATAAAAATGACAAACACAATTTTGTATAGCTTTCTTTTTATTTTTTTATTGTACCAGAAAAACGTAATCCCTATATAGGTGAGCGTAAGACATAATCAGGTGAAAAAATGCGTACTATGCCAAAAGCATAATGATTGGCAGGTATGCTTGCACCTGAGGTTTGCTGCAACTGACGTGTTGTCAACACAACACCCTATGCAGGGTTTCATCTAGCACTTAGTAAATTTGAGCACTGTCCCCACTTAAAGTTGAAAAGTGGGGAAGGGGCCAATCGAGAAGTAAAGGGGACCAATCTGGTCATAGTTGGGGCCTCAATAAGGCATTACAAAAGTGACTAAAAATTATAGCACAAGAGTGAAAGTTACAATGTATCCCTTTTATTAACTAGTGTTAAATATATGTAAATGAAAATCCTTCTTTTCTTTCTTTAGTTCGTGTTTTAAAGTTTTTGGGACTTTTTCTACACTTACCAGTGACAAACAGTAAACAGGCTGCATTTCCACCAAACGGTCAATCACTGGTATGTTCATCGTTATGTTTGAAACAGCACTGAATGTTTGTTGTCACATGAAAGTATAACTGAAATGAAGGATCTCCAACAACACACCCGGTACAGACTTATTCTTTGAAAGTATTACATGGAATTACGAGTCAGAATACAGTTGAACATCATGCATGATGCACCAGCATTACTATCATTAGTGTTGTTATGACTCTATGGTCTAAAAAAATGTAACAGAAAGAAAGTGAAACCAACAAATCAAGTAAAAATCAACAAGCAATTTATTTCTAGATAATTAAAATGAAAAATCAAAAGTCACTTACAGTAATGTGTATTAAAATCCAAATAATCCAATAAGAATTAGTGTTCTAATCACAAGTCCTAATATAGAATGTTCCGAATGCACGGGTATCCTTGAATGTTGTGATATGCCAATGGTCTTTAAAGTCCTGATGTACTAGTAGTCTTTAATGTGCCGATGTCAAAATGAAGTACTCCAAAATATCTCTGAATAAGTTCACATAAATTCCAAAATCATCAATTAAAAATCCAAAATCCAAAAGTCTATGAGCACTGTTACAATCCAATGAATATTTAAAATAATTCCTCTCTTAGAATTTTGAATTACTTTTCACAACTGTAATAGCTCTTTACAAGACTGATACAAATGTAGATACTGAAAAACTGTCCACTAAACATGGTATATATAAAGATTGGTCACATGACAGAACATTCTAGAATAATAAATGTATGTGTGTCCATTTACAGGTAACTCCTAAGGTATTTCCAGTTTTATCTGTAAACAAAATCAACCTTGACCTCAAATTGGTAAACATTATGTTTATCAAAACTATGCTTGAACTTAAATTTAAAATAAACAACCTAATTGAAGGACGCTAGTTAAACATGTTTTTCCTGATAATCAAGATTAAGATTTAAGCAAATATTAAAGTCAAGAAACATTTATAATTTCCTAAAATATCTATAATATTATATAAACATCATACATAACAGTGTCCATGTCGATCATTCAAATTCACGAACAGAAAACGTCATTATATGATTGTAGTCCGACAATATAAGCCACCAACCCTGATATGCATTATAGAGGTGTTGACATCTTACAGCCATAACAATCATAATCAGCGACATGGAGCTCTGTTCTGACAGCGTCGACAGGAAAACTGTATGCCAAATTTTCAAGAATATCTCCCATAGTTGGCAACCCATACTGATACTGTTGCACATCTTTGAGTCCAATTGCTTTATTCATACTATATATACCTCTTTCCTTATCAAGTAAATCTGGGCACAATCTAGTTGTTGCACTTTTCAAACACTGTTGACTGCTATTTCAGTTCTTCAAAGACCGATACTCGCAGACCAATGGACACTGACCTGTGCCTGATCACCAGCCATTGACCAGTCAGGCGATTCTGATCTGTAGGAGGACCCCTCCTCAGATCTTATAGAGTCAGATCTTAGTTCTCACCTTCCAGGGTGGCTCAATCTGCCTGTCACAGCTAGACTACGGGCTCTGAAAGAGTGCTGCTCCTCCCTCATGGGGGAGGGGTGGAGGAGTCTGAAGACTTCCTCCCTTGGCATCTACAACTGCATTGGCTAGAAAAAAAAAGATGGGCAGGATGGAGTTTTGAACTGGGACTGCACGTGTGGCAGTTGAAATTGATCTTGTTTGAAAATCTTGGGAGGAGGTCCGCTTTCGAGCAATTGGGGTAAGCGGTTTTGTTGGCTGGTTTAAACAGGCCCAGAATTGTGGACAGGGACCAATATTGTCAGTCCCTCAAGTTTTGTGATGCTACGGAGATGATTAGACTTCTAAAGAGCGTCTCCACATCATCTGGTGCAGCCCTCAAGTTTTTGCTGTGATCCAGCAAAACCTTGGAAGACTCCAAAGTAGCATCTCTACAGAGATGGAGAAGTTCTGCAGACAGCGCAACATACACTGAATGCCTCAGCGTTTTAGCCCCAGCCTGCAACAAACGCTCTAAGATTGCCGAGACAACAATTCCTCCAACAAGCTGAAGGAGACAACTGAAAAAAGATCAGCATGTGAGGCTACTGTAACCCGAGCCCTAGCCTTTAGTTCCAAGGCCTCCAACGAGCTGACTGGGTGACAAGCCCAGGTCCCAGTCAAGTCTAATTGGTGGAGGGTGCTAAGAAGAGGAATGGACCCGACAACTAGAGGCGGAAACCAGTGGTCAAAGTGTATTAGAAGGAATGGACCACCCTTTCTGCTGTCTGGCAGCCTCTTTGCCCCAAGAAAACTTCTGAACAAGCTCCTGAACCATTGCTGACTGTGGGAGCAACAGAAGGTCTGATCGAGCAATGGGCCCCAGAAAGTCTCTCCAAACTAAAGAAAATCCTAGTGTCTTCAGCTCCCATGGACTTTGGGCTTTGGACTTCCTCCTCCATTACCTGCCCTGAAAGGTAGGATGAGGAAGGGGACCCTAATGGAAGGAAAGGCCCTGCTGCAACCGATTCTTCCTGAAACTCCTTCTCATCAACCAGAATTAACAAGGCATTGTCATCCTGGCCTCAAACTCGAGGCGAAACAGGACTATCCTTCCTGGACTCCATGACTGTAAAAGGAGAGATTAAATTGAAATTTTCATCGTCCCTTACCGCCACTCATGGTGTGTGTGTGTGTGTCAAGACTTTCCCTTCAATCTGTCCTCAGAGAACATGGTTGACAATCCCTTCTTGACGATATAGGAGTGGCGGCCTGCCTCCTTTTTGTCGGACAATGCCGGAAGGGGACAGAAGACATCAATGATGTCATGGGAAGAAAGGAAGAATCACTACCGGGTAGTAGGGGTCCCCAAATTTTGTAGGGATTAAAAGGGAACTTAGGGAAGGGGAAGGGGTCACCAGTCTGCTTCCATTCTCTAGCCTGTGAGCAAAGCCAGACTCCCTATCCCCAAATGGAATTAACCAGTAACATGGAAGGGAGGTGGAGATATCAACTTGACCCCTGTACCCACACTGTTGATCAAAACCTGTTGTCCAATTGCTTGAAAAGCATTTCCCAGTTACTGCCGCTTGAAGCCCAGTACCCAGTGACTGATGACAATCTGATGGAAAAATCTCTGGAGAACTAGTCAGTATCTGATCTGTTAAAGAACCTTTGAGAAGGTGTGACTTCCTATATCAGGCACCGTCACTTTCCCTCACTTGGGAGGAGCCAAGGATCTCTCCGTAAAAGAAGCGGACAGCATCAATTCAAGTGTCAATGATCTGAGGACCTTCCTAAGACAGTGATCTAGACCGGGGTGGTGGGGATGTCATCTTGAGATGAAGAGGAGAAAGAAGGCTTCTTCTTTACTCTGCAAGTGCAGCGACTCTGAGCCAAATCCCACACTGCATCTTCCCACAAATAGAACAACCATTGGTATATGTGTACACTTAGTAGACAATAAACAGATGGTGTGAGTGTTACATGGGTCTTCTTATGCCTGCACTTACCCACACCTTGTGACATAACAATAATTTGAAAAGAGAAAAACACATAAGGAACTAAAAATGGGTAGGTGATACTTGCACAGATACCAATCCTAAGATTGAATTTAGAGGCACCACTTTGCTAAGCCAGGTGCAAAAACTTTTCAAAATTAACGAAAATAGAATAAAGCCAGGACTGGGGAGAACATACCTAAAACAAAACCAAATCGATATCCCTGGCCAAAAAGAGGCCTAAAGACAAAAACAAAGGTGACTTTCATTGAGCATCCTGACACTGATGTATTAGCACAAGAGTTAAAGGAAAAAGAAGATATTTCTTATAATGAATGCGATTAAAGCATCAGACTGGAATCATGTTCTATTCTTTTCTGGTCTTCCAATTAGGAATAATCAGCTTCGACTGGGGAATTAGCATCCCAGAAAAAGATAGCAATGCAACAGTAGCAGGTATTGAACTAATGCTATTAAAACAGATGTTGACAAACAACAGACGACACATGACAAATGAATGGCTACATGCTGAACACAAGATCATGCCACAATTTGATTTGGCCTTACAGCCAGGTGAGCTAAAATAATAAAAAAAATTATATAAAAAGTTTTGCCTGTTATTTCCAAATAATTAACATACTTCAAGGTCCACAAGGAGTTTTATGTCCCCCCCCCCCCAAAGGATACCATACTTCATGCTCTACAATTCATTTTGAAATTGAATCCCAAGGATGAGGTGGTAAAAACAAAAACTTCTCAAACATATGATGAAGACTAAAACCATATATTTTTTTAGGATTCAAAATTACTCCCAACCTCCTATTTCTTATTGTAAATATGCAGCAAATTTTTCTGTAACATTTCTAAGAGGTGAAATTATATCTTTCTGCTGGCCCCAATCCCAAGTCAAAAGGGGTCAGCCAGCATGTTGAAAAATGACTTACCTTAGCCTCTTAATGATTCATCCCAAGTACGAAAAAAATTAAACAAATTCAAATATAAGCAAATGAAAAAATCTTGACCAAAGCCATAATGCAAACATTCCATAACTGTGACTTTGACACCAAGGTAAAAGGAACAAGTGAGCATGTCACAGAATGAATTCTCTTAAGCTTCCTAACGATTCATGCAAAGTACGATGACAGAAAAGTAACTGCTATCTCTCGCTTCCCAATACTTCAGAATAAACAACAAAAGTCAGTGTAGTGCTGTTTGAGAGTATCGTAGCCAGTCCCTAAACATGAGAACTGATGGGGCAGATCACAAAGTACAAGTGAACCAATGCAGAAGTCCTCATTTTTGAACAATTGCTGCTAAACTTAAACACGTACCTTGAGAAAATCAGCTAGGTGCCTAAGAATTCCGATCCTGACTTCATCAAGATCTTTAAGAAATCCGTCAAAGACAGGTACAAGATCCCTCCTTGTAATGGCATCCCCCAGGATCACAGCCAGTTCATGGATGGAGAATGCCAAGGTCCGTCTTACTTTCCACTGCAAAAATTAAATCACAGTAAGGAGTAATGCAAATAACAATAAAGAAATAAATAATAACATGTTTAAAGCAGGGTGAAATAGATGTCCTCCAGTCTACCATTTTGTCTAAACATGCCTAAAAACCCAAGTTCACTTCACCTTGCCTTGATTTCACACCATTCCAACCGTCCCCTTTTGTTTCAATTTTCCCTTCATGGGGAGGTAGAAAATTTTAAAAAATAGTCATATGTTCTGTACTCAGTTTTGGTGCTAATTTGATGATTATAAATGCCAGAAAATACATTGCTATCTACAGAATTCCCACCGAAAATTAACACATGATTCTTGAAAAAACTAGTGAAAAATTCAATTTTTGTAGTCAGAAGTGTATGAATCCAGGTCCATTACTAATAAAATTAACCTTTTATCCAATATAACGTCCAATAAACGAAGAAAAGAGGACTTCTACAATGGATATGGCTGTCAATATTTTATAGTAAACTATTTTTAAGGTTGCCATTAACAATGTCGATTTAATACAACAACTGTGGTGAAGCAAAATAAGAAAAGTTTTATATTTTTACCAAGTTTTAACAGTACTTCATCAGTATTTTAATCATCTGACATGAAAATATGCAAAAACTGAAGTTTAAGGTAACCAGTTTAAACATTATAAATTTTAAACTTTCTACACTCACTTCTCCCTATTTTCACCACATTCACCCTATTCAGACTGAACCAAGAAGTCATTTCGCCCAAATATTAAAGCATACCTGCCAACCCTAACAAGCAGGCTATATTTTTCAGCAAGTCAGACCAATTTTCAGTAAGGTGTAACAAAATATCATGTGCTGCTATTGTCCACTTTTAAAACATGCATTTAAAAGTGCAGAAGTGTGATCTGAGACTAATGCAGCGAAGGCAAACATTATGTTCAACTAAAAACGCTTTGACCTTAATTATCTCCAGTACAGTTTCAGAAACTGCAGTTCCATACCCCATCTCTCCTGCTATGAGACATACCCAAATCAACAGGACATTATCTCCAATAAACATAAATTGCTGCCTTTCCTGCTTTTTCTCCAAGAATCTGAATATTCCTTTTAATACTTCTGTGCTGATTGTTTAAACTTTTCAAGAAACTTAATGTCTCTTTCACCTTGAACATGTTTTCATTTGATGGACGCCATTTCTAGA
The DNA here is from genome assembly GCA_029931535.1 of Margaritifera margaritifera. NCBI lineage: Eukaryota > Metazoa > Mollusca > Bivalvia > Unionida > Margaritiferidae > Margaritifera > Margaritifera margaritifera. The sequence continues at coordinate 4,285,272 of JAQPZY010001656.1, forward strand.
AAATGCTTTAAGCAACAGTTTGATCATGCAGACATTTTGTATGAAAAATAAGGGCATTTTAAAGCGTCCAAGGTACTCCTATAAAGTTAGTTTGCTTCCCTGACTAACTCCCCTGTATCTAATATGAACCCCGGATCCGGATCAAACATGGACAAGTCAGTATCCGGAGTTGACTGCAATGATCATATTTTCATAATTTTTTGCTATTATTCCGTGAAGTCCGTAATTTAAGGGTCATTTAAAAAATAAGGGTTGGCAGGTCTGTTCAAGTCCAACATGGACCCTGTAAAAGCTTTTCATATGCAAGACTAGAGAAGACAGATGCTCCCCAAAAACTTTGTATGACTGAAGAAACCTGGGTTCAACATGCAAGAGCAATCTTCAAAGTCAAACTGCTGCCACAATGCTGTTAGGGTCCCTCTAAGGGATTGATGCTCTCCTGACCTAAAAGAATGTGTAGGAATTCACAAATGTGTTTCTTCCCTCCTTTGATCTTTATTTAATTTCAAAGTTCTGATATTCTTAGGAAACTCCAACATACCTAAAATTGGTAATATAAAATATTTTCTTCTATGGTAGAGTTCAAATGTTCACCAGATACGTGCAGTACAAAAATCTTGGTCACCACCTTGGACTTTGAACATGATATTATGGATAAAAGATAACTGAAATCATCTCAGATAGTGTCAAGATATAGAAACATGCCATGTTTGGTTTATCTGTAAAAAAATATTTTTGCAAACAAGAGGTACAAGTGGACCTTGTATCGCTACGTGGCTTGCACAACTTAACAGCTGACTCTTTCACTAAGCAGGCTTATGTAGTATTGTAAAACAAATCCCATGTTAACTATTTCCCAAACTTTAGATCATGTCAATTTTTACCTATTTTTTAAATATATCTCGATAAAAATTCTTTCAAAAGATAAAGGCATAATTAATATTCATAGTCTCTAGCTCATAATCAAAGTCACCCTGGATTTTGATGATATAAGCCCATTTCTATCAGAAAGGGTCACAAAAGTGTCGAGAAACACAGCAAATCAGCTTCAAAATTACCTCATTAATATGCATGGAGCTTGTTCATAATTGTACTCATCCAAGATCCTGGTGATTTAAGCCTATTTAACAAGTTTGATCAAAACTGGATCAGAATACAGTCTCTAGAATGGTAATTAGCACTGCTAATCACATGCAAGATCAACTCATTAGTATGCATGGATCTCACTGATCATCTCACTTTTCCAAGATCTTGATATAAGCAGATATTCCAAGTTTGATCAAAACTGGATCAGAAATTTGGCCTCCTGAGTGATAAAAGGGTTGGCTAATCAGATGCAAGATTACCTCATTAATATGTGTGGATCAAATCCATCTAAGATCTTGATAATACAAGCGCATATTTCAAGTTTCATCATAAATGGGTCAAAAATATGGCCTCCAGAGTGGTAACAACGGCAGCCAATCTGGTTCAAGTACAACTCGTAAATGTTTGTGGATCCTGCTCATTCTCAAACTCATCCGTGATTTTGATGATAGAAGCCCATAATCCAAGTCTGATTGAAATTTTATCAGAAATATGGACTCCAAATGGCAACAAGCACGACACATGCAGGGCCATACCACAAGTTCATATAGCCTTACAGCCAGTTAAGCTAAGAAGCCAAACCTGCTGAACAGGTATCATTCAAGGTATTTTTCAGATATATTCACAAAACTGGGTTTGATAGAAATTCATTCATACTGGTTGGTATTGTCATGCTCACAAGCCATCACAGATAAAACCTCAGTAAGACTTTTGACCTTGCTATCAACTTGTTTATTGAGAAACAACAAAATGCAAAATCGGGTCAAAATTAATTTGTATACCAGGTATGTACAAGTTACTGTGTTCATGAGCGCAATGAGGTACAACAAAATGCAAAATTGGATCAAAATTCATTTGTTTATGTACAAGTCATTGTGTTCATGAGCGCAATGAGTTACAAAAATGCAAGCACTGACCTTTGACTTGACCCCATGATCAAGTAGGTCTGGTTTTCAAACTTCTTCACAATAGCCTGGACATGGTGATCAAATCTACACTATTTTTATCCAGGACAAATTACATATCACAAGAGATGTTTTAGTGAGAAAAAAAACATGTCAATGAGATCATTCATTCACAAATACTGATAACAAGATTTTTTTTTAGATGGACACTATGGTTGCCATATTGGAAGTCAGATTAACACCATTTCATTCAGAAACAGCCACATTTTGTCTTGAGAGACCACCCCTTCTGTCAACAAAAAGTGGTCTGTCAAGACAGGTGGTCTCATAATAGGGGAGAAGAAGTTTTCAGTCAAAACTCAAATGGGTTTAAGAAGAAAAAATACCCATACACTGCCCATATTTACTGTACATACATTTTATTCTTTATTCAGAGTTCTTGTTCAAAAATTACATGCATTCATCTCATGCCAATATATAGCAAAAAACAAAATACATCGATTATAAATATTATCATTTTTAAGTTCACATGTAGCGTTTTTGACTCTTTCAGGATAATATCTGCAAAGTTAACTAAGGTAACACTTACTAAATTGAAAGCTATAAAAACACTTACTCGATAAATACATTTTGAACCAAAACCCCAGGACACCTACAACATAAATAATCAATGAATCCTACTTGATTAGCCCGAGATTTCTGTACAATAAATTAAACATCACACTGGCACTCACTTGGCGAAAATCAAGTGCAAGAATAAACTTTTTCTCTTTGTATCTCACTCTCAAAGACTTGCATTTATTTTTACTTTAAAAAAATCATTTAGTTATTCACAATACCACTGTAATTATAACTGTACGAGGGTATATTCAATCACATTCGTTTCTGATTCCTGTTACTCTGTTCTATGTTGGTGTCATGATCAGGAAATTAGTTTAATTTAAAGATAAATGAAGATTGTAAAAAGTAAAAACAAAAGTACCATGAACGGCTCATTATACCTCCACTACATTTTTAATAGTCCTCCATGCAGAAAACTGAATTTTTTTGCACAGAAACCATTTTTTTTTTTTTCTTTTCAGACTGGCCTTCACCACTTGACCACAAAATCAACAGGCCCCATCCTTACCCTAAAGCAAGCCATCCAATAGGTTTGGGCCAGGTCTGTGTTGTACAACCAGTGTTATTGTGTGAAAACCATTTTTCTTCTCTCAGTCCAAGACCTTGACCTCTGACCTTTTAACCCCAAAATCAATAGCATTCTTCCTTACCACAAGTGCAAGCCATCCACAAAGTTTGGTTGAGTCATGTCATAAAGAACTAATGTTATTCTGCAGACAATTTCTATTCTTTCAGTCTGTGACCTTGACCTTGATCTTTTGACTCCAAATTCAACTGGGTTCTTCCTTACACCAAGTTCAAGCCATCCACAAAGCTTGGAAACTGCTGATTATTGGAAAACTCTAGTCATTGTGCAGAAACCTATTTTCTTCTTTCTGTCAGAGTGACATTGATCTTTGACCTTTCGAGAATGAAATAGAGAGAGTTCTTCCTTACCCCAAGTGTAAGCCAATCCACAACGTTTGGTAACTGCAGATGGTGGACAACTAAAGTTATTGTATCAAAACAATACTGGCAACAGATGGACAAACAAATGGATAGACAGATGGACATTACAAAATGCTCTGCCTTACGGGCGGTGCGTACAAATCAGGGGACTGTAGTGGTCTGTATAAACTAATACTCTGGATAATTGGCATTTGGATAATTGATATTTGAGTGTATCCTCTAATTTATGTTCGACCATTTCAAGACTAGTCCTGATATTTTTGCAGAATTGGTACAGCGATACTTAAAGGTTTATCTACTTTTAGTAATAGTATCCATATTTGATGGACTTTGGACCCCAAAATAAAATCAACAGGCCTCTTCCTTTGCTTATGTGCAAGCCCTCCACATTCATGGCAGGGCATAAAAACAATGAATGCACTTATATGGACGATTTCTTATTCTTACATGTCTGCAAAATAAAGCAGGACCCTTTACATTTAAAAAAAAAAAAATTCTTATAATAATGGCTATTTTCTTAGGTCACATGTATTCTACATTAGAGTTAATGGAATTTTCATACCCAACATCGGACTCTGTTGGCAGGATGGATCAGTTCTCCAAGGTGAACACCCTCAGTGTGCAACTGTGAGCACTAGGGCTAGGAAAACTTCCAATTGTCATCATTTCCAACCAGCACTATGTTTCAAATGCATCTAAAACCCCAATTCGTACCCATAACAGGAACATAAATGTGACCAAAGTATTTCAACCTGATGAAAACAAATTTACTCAACATCTAATACATACAAAGCAACACATTTGTTGGACAAATGTTTGCTACTTAGGCCAAGCTAAATGAGTAAACTTTCCCATGAATGTTATTCGTGTACCAAAGAATAATTACTTCTACTAAGCATGAATGTTATGTGTTCACTAGAAAGGAAAAGGGGATGGAGTCACATAAGCTGAAGTACAGAAACAACTGAACTAGACTGTGGAAGTCTCACTAATCTATTGCCTTCAACACACTAAAAACTGTTATGCTTGTTTCCTCCAACCATTAAAATTTAAAGATAAACCAGTTTCCTGTATACCCACATTCCTACTCCATACACTGAATGAAAGATCAAAGAGCTGAAGTCTAATATACAGTAAAATATTGATTATCCAGATGCTGCTTATCTGGATTAGCTCATACAGACTAAATTTGTCGATCATGACGCCAACTTAGAACAGAGTAACAGAAATCTGAAATAAACATGATCAAATATAATCTTGTACAATTATAATAACAATGGCATTATGAATAAGTAAACAATCTTTCTAAACAAAATAAATGTAATTAGGTGAGGAGGAGAGGGTGAGAGATCAAAAAAAGAATATTCTTAGACCCGATTGTCACTCAGTGCAGCTATAAAAAATAATCTGTCATACAGAAATCACAAGCTAATCAAGCACGATTAAACACTCGTAACAGTCTGACCAAAGGCATTCACAAGTCCAAGCCTAAGTAATTAACAGTCAGTCTAATCTTTGAAACTTATCTTCACAAGACCACACATAAAATGACCATCCATCACACCTGTGTTATCATTCCATCATGGACACTCAAAGCAGATCTCCGATAGATGCAAAGCGCAAATGTAAAATCTTGTCATTAATTTTAGTATTTAATTAAAGTATCCTAATAATGTTTATATTGTTTCGACTTTTTCTGCTCTTAAACATGTCAAGGGTCTATATAACTTTAATATTTACTTACTGATACATATACAATCAAAAACATACCATTATTGGACCCATTTAATCCAGATACTTCCTTTCAGAACGCTACTTTTTCAATTAAATTTGATCATCCAGATGACCAATTATCCAGATGAAATAGGTCCCCCCGATGGAACAGGATAATCAACATTTTATTGTATTCATTATAATAAAGTTCAAATTATACTTCATTCTTACATGTCTGCAAAATAAAGCAGGACCCTTTACATTTAAAAAAAAAATTCTTATATTAATGGCTATTTTCTTAGGTCACATGTATTCTACATTAGTGTTAATGGAATTTTCATACTCAACATCGGACTCTCTGTTGGCAGGATGGATCAGTTCTCCAAGGTGAACACTCTCAGTGTGCAACTGTGAGCACTAGGGCTAGGAACACTGTTCCAATTGTCATCATTTCCAACCAGCACTATGTTTCAAATGCATCTAAAACCCCAATTCATACCCATAACAGGAACATAAATGTCACCAAAGTATTTCAACCTGATGAAAATAAATTTACTCAACATCTAATACATACAAAGCAACACTTTTGTTGGACAAATGTTTGCTACTTAGGTCAAGCTAAATGAGTAAACTTTCCCATGAATGTTACTCGTGTACCAAAGAATAATTACTTCTACTAAGCCTGAATGTTATGTGAAAGGCATTCATAAGTCCAAGCCCAAGTAATTAACTGTCAATCTAAGATCAATGGCGACTATGCAGGTGATAAAAGTAAATTACCTACCAGCACAGATGTAAACAGAATCCATATTGACCGCGTTTACATTGATCAAAGCTCTTTGAAACTTATCTTCACAAGACCACACATAAAATGACCATCCATCACATCTGTGTTATCATTCCATCATGGACACTCAAAATAGATCTCCGATAGATGCAAAGCGCAAATGTAAAATCTTGTCATTAATTTAAGTATTTAATTAAAGTATCCTAATAATGTTTATATTGTTTCGAATTTTTCTGCTCTTAAACATGTCAAGGGTCTATATAACTTTAATATTTACTTACTGATACATATACAATCAAAAACGTACCATTATTGGACCCATTTAATCCAGATACTTCCTTTCAGAACGCTACTTTTTCAATTAAATTTGATCATCCAGATGACCAATTATCCAGATGAAATCAGTCCCCCCCCCCCCCCCCGATGGTACAGGATAATCAACATTTTACTGTATTCATTATAATACAGTTCAAATTATACTTCTATTTCATATATATTTATGCTAGGAACTAAAGACTATTCTACATGGTTGCTACTGTTTCTACCCTTCCAGTTTTCTGAAAGAAAATATTAACCACATGAAAAACAATGATAACCGATTACAAGAGATCAGTTATTCTGAACTGGTAAATGAATTTCAATTTCAGTTTAAAGTATAACTTGTAGCCAAACTGCTCCCCAGATGACTTCTGGAACTATTGGCATCACAAACCATTTGACCCAGTGGTCAGTCTCATTCTGAAACCTCATTTCCACAATTTTTGGCAAGAATTATAAATTTACAAATACAATGATAGCAATACTGGCTTGAACATTAAATGTTTCGACATTACCAGACCTGCCAACACTAACAAGACTTTCTCAGTAAGGCAGTTTATATTTTTCCTTAAGTTAGACCAATTTTCACTAAGGTACAATAAAATATGTACTGCTATTGTCAACTTCTAAAACATGCATTTGAAAAATTTGGACATGTGATCTGATGCAGAGAAGGCAAAGATTATGTTTAACTAAAAGGTTTGTAAAATAAACTTAGGTCTTTGTTACCTCCAGTACAGTTTCAGAAACTGCAGTTCCAAACCCGAAGGAGCTCAATGGCTTCTTGCAAGATATCTCAACTTGACATGATCATTTTTGTTTTTTAAATTTCACTTGGTGACGGCAAACTCTCATGCCATGAGACATACTCAAGTTAATATAAGATGTCCAATAAATGTTAATTGTTGCCTTTCCCTCTTATTTCCCCAAGAATTTGAATATTCTGTTTTATACTTCTGTGCTGATTGTTTGAACTTTTTAGGAGGCTGATTATCCATTACACCTTCAACATGTTTTTCTTAAGTGGACAACATTTCAAGTAAATGCTCAAAACATCAGCTTGATCATGCAGGCGTTCGCATTAAAAACAACGGCAAATTAAAGTGTCTTGTAAAATTATTCTGGTTCCCTGAGGAACTCTACTGAATCTAATATGAAACCTGGATCCAAATCAAATCTGGACAATCCAGTATCAGGATTTTTTTTACCCCCAAATCAACAGGTTTCTTCTTCACCTCAAGTGCAAGCCATCCACAAAGACTGGTAACTGAAGACGCAGAAACAAGATTGGGAATAGATGGCTGGCTGAACTGACAGACATCACAACATATTATGTAATTTGTGACCTAATGGCAAGCATATGAAAAATTCATAATGTCAAATCTGGATAAAAAAGAAAAGAGGAACTCTATATAGACAAGAAATGTGTTCATGGAACATGCATCACAATAACACAAAACCCAAAGGACTGAGATGAATGACACTATATGCACCTTCCACAATTGTGGCAGGACATAAAACAATGAATGCAGTTAGAAGAATGATTCCTTATCCATTCACAAAATAAAGCAGGACCCTTTACCTTTTCATATTAATAGCTATTTTCTCACGTCACAAGAAGTATTCTACATTAGAGTTATTGGAATTTTCAGACCTCAAATCTGACTGTGTTTGGCAGGATGGATCAGTTCTCCAAGGTGAACACCCTCAGTGTGCAAAATGAGCACTAGGGTAGGAACACTGTTCCAATTGTCATCATGTCCAACCTGCATTACGTTCCAAATGCATCTAAACATCCAACTCAACTAGCCAGTGGAAGTCCATTACCAAATTAAAAATGGTAACTATAAACCTCGACAACACGAGGTCCGCAATTTTCAGCAGGTAAATGATTTTTAAATTCAATTTCAGTTTGAAGCACAGTTTGTAGCCAATGACATTAAATGCAGAAATTAATATACAAATCTGCCATTTTTGCAAGTCATTGGGGGTAATTTTCTATAAGTCATTGTGGGTAAAACTGGTTCAATGTTCTACTTTCACTAGCTAACCCATTCAATCAATACAAATTGGTCCAAATGACTAATACCAGTCAAGCCCACAATATCTTGCTGAAAATTATTCACAACTTGTAAAGATGGCAGGACATCATCTGCTGAAAGTCATACTTCTTACAGTGGGTTATGTCCTATTACAAGCTCAGATAACACCACTGCTACAACAAGCTGAAATCTGCTAGAAACTTGCAGAAAGGCTTTTTCTCAATTTAACAAGGCTTTCAAAAGAATTTGCCAGAAGTAACGGATAATATTGAAAATTTAACACTTAAGCATAGCACCGTCATTTTAAATTTATCAATCTTTATATAAAAAAATCCATCACTAAAAAAACGGAAATGTGGTTTCAAAATGGAGGGGGGGGGGGGGGTAACAGCACTTCAAACACATTATTGGCTGTATCATGCTGAGGAAATGGGAGACAAGTGCCTTTCCCAAGGACACATTGAGGCAGCCAACCCAGGTTGGCCTGGGCGGGTATCTAACCCATGACCCTCGGATTATGAGTATGATTCTCACTGATTGAGCTACCTTGATTGCCTGGTTTCAAAATGAGGCTGACCCAAGGGTCAAATGGTTTGTGCTGGCAGTGGTGTTGTTTATTAAGTCATCTTAAGAGCATTTTGGCCAAAAGTTTTAATTCCAACTTAAACTGAAACTTGTTAATTGCTCAAAATAAATGAGTTCTCATGATGTCAAGGTTTGTAGTCATTGTCATATTTTGGTGAACTAGGATATACCTACTCAACCTTGTTTAAGTGGACTTTACATATGTGTCCATCTTGACTGTCCAACACCATATTCTCTTTATGGACTCTGAGAATATTTGGAGGTATAGTTAAGAAAAAATAATGGTGATATTATGTATTTGTTATTTTACAAAATTCTGTTTTAATGAGCTGACAAATTTCATGCTGATGAGACTACCTGTACACTTGATGCAGGCACCTAAATGAAACAGAGTCCACTTTACACTAAAGTCAAGAATATATAGATTCATGTTCAAGATTATAAAAACATGGCATTAAATCCACGCAAGACTACATGTAAATATTACACTGTATTTCCATTATCAAATACCCACATCACAGGATAACAAAATTCTGAATTCAAACAGCATTTCTAAATTTCTTACCTGCATATCAGCAGCTAGAGTTTCATACAGGTTTTTGATGCAGTGCCAGTTCTTGCGGCCAAGTGTGTAGGCTACTGCGGGCAGGTTGTAGGCACAGTGCTTTGTTATTTCCGTGTCTACGGTCTGGGCCCGGGAGGGATCAATCATCCCTAGATAGCTCTCCAGCAGACTCTGAGGCACTATATCCTACAAAAGTTTCGTAAGAATTCGTTAGTTATGAAAAACTGTCCCATTTATATATAAAAAAAAATGTATGGCAGAAATTGATGGCAACAAGATTTCCAGGATTCAAGATTCCTGTGGTAATTATAAAAATTACAAGTATGCAACTCAAAATCCTGCAAGCTCCACTATTTGTATAGCTCACACTGCTCATGTTATAAAACAAGTATTCAAAACTACAACATTTCAAAGATAAACCCTGAAAAAGATGAACCCCTTCACCAAGAGAGGTACATCTGCCTTCAACTATAAACTATTCTAATAGGCTGACAATACATATGGTCCATACAAACTCGTCTGGTCAAACTATTCTAACAGGCTGACAATACATATGGCCCATACAAACTCGTCTGGTCAAACTATTCCATGGGCTGACATTACATATGGCCCATACTAACTCATCTGGTCAGCAGTCTTGTCCCTCTGCTCCACTGTAAACCTCCTGTCTGCTAACTTTGATTTGATGCACTTAAAAGTAATTGGCATAAAAACAATAATCACAATAAAAGTGAACACATATGAAAGCTGTAAACTGAAATACTTTAGTTATTTACTTACGACTTTGGACTAAAAAATGGCACTGAAGAATATTTCATCCTCAAGTAACTGAAACATACAAAGTCAGAAGTTTTCTGGCGTGAAAGACCCAGATCATTTACTACGATTTGGTTTGTGGGGTTTAAAGCCATTTTTCTGCAAATGATAGGTATACATGGTGGGCAGTATATTTTGGCGGAGGAAGAACCAGAGAACAACTCGGGAAGAACCACTGACCCACAGGAAGCTACTGGCGAGCTTTCTCACATATCCATATTGGTCAAGCCGAGACTCGAACTTGTATGGACAGAGGTGAGATGTGCGAGTGATCTGTAAAGACGATGCCTTAGACCACTCTGCCACCCAGGGCCCCATTTACAACGTGTGTGACTTCTACATGCACATTTTTGAAAATAGACAATAACATACAAGATGAGTTTCTTTTTTACAAAGCAAGAATTTACCTGTTGCTTAGCAAGAGTGGCATCATCAACTATGGGGCAGGGATCCTGGAGGCTGCTATTTGGCGATGTAGAAAAATCAGAATCTATGTAACTCCAATTATTTCCACCGATATCTGCAAGGGGGAGCAAAGACAGCAAAAGGTTACTGTCAATATTGTCCAAAGTTATATCTGCAAGAAATGAATAGTGAAAAGAAAGGGTGTAAGTATGGTTAGTAACAAGTGGGACAGGGCATGGCCTGAATGCTCAACTGAAATGTCACATCAAAGCAATCATATTAAAGGAACATTATTGATTCAGTGTTTTGGGACTTGAGAAATGATTTTGATCCTGTGGATCATCAAATTTTTTTACAGAAACTTCATCATTATCAATTCCAGTCAAGTACTCTTGCTTGGTTCAAATCATATTTAACAAGAGTACAGTAAACAGCACATTATGCAACCACCCGTGTTTAGTATACTTGTGTAGAAACTAGTAGTGCATGGTTGACTTTGGAGATTAACCAATGGGTCACAATGACCTGGACCTTTAATCGAAATATGCAGTCTTAAACTAAACTCATTCAGCTCCAACAACGCCCATACTCGTGGTCTGTTTACTTTTTCAATCAATGGCCAATCCCACCTACACTCATGGTTCGTTTACTTCATTCAATGGCCAATCCCACTTTCAGTTGTGGTGAATGGATCAGTAGTAAAAATGTCTCCGATTGGTCACAAATGTGGGTTTATCAAGAATCTGACAATACTGAACCAATCTGAAATGACTTGAATCACTTCTTTTTTTTTTAAATATTAAATATTCATAACCTAAGTTTACTAACTGGCAATGGTTTAACTTTGTGTCTTTCATTCATGAAAAATAGTAAACTGGGGCAGATTTCAAAGTGGTATTTGATGATTATGAGAGCGAAAACGAAGAGTTTCTTGGCTCTGATCTTGAAAATATTGAGAAAGCAGAGGAAAGATATGTTTGACAGTTGCATATTTTACAAGATTTAGACTTGGACATAGAAGTATCCAAGATTGAATCCTCGGAAGCAGAGGATAATGACAGCGACAAATATACAGTTCTCACGGATGTAGCAAACTGGAAGGATCATCTTTGGCCCATCCAATGATGCAAAAAAGTTTGTAAATAGTGCATAAGCAACTTGTGAAAAACTTGGACAAATAACATAAAAAATATATGACTGTGTAGATAAATTTATTTGGAACAATAATTGGTGAAAATTTCTTATAATTTTATTGGATATAAGCAGAGAAATAAAGGTAAGAATGAATGCATGTGCATGATGTTACAAAATTTTCTAATTGGTTAAAAACTCACTTGTGCACAAGCAGTTAGACACAGTTTAGTGCTGCTGTGGCATAACAGCAGTGATACTGACCACAATGTTGGGGCTGAACAAGTTAATGTGCAGAACCATAATTTTCTTACTAGAATTACCATGACTGTTGAAACTGACGTTCAGACATAACTGCTTTATTATCCCAAATGCAAGCCATCCACAAAGTTTTTGGTCAAAGAACTTGCTCTAGAATAAAAGTTATTCTGCAATACCCATTTTTCATGGAATCTGAATGACCTTGACCTTTGAGCTTTCAATCCCCAAATCAAGTGTTCAAGCCCTCGACACACTCTGGTCAAAATGTATGTGGTCTAGAAGTAAAGTTATTATGCAAGAACCATTTTTCTTCTCTTAGTCACAATAATACTGACCTTTGACCCTAAAATCAACACGCTTCTTCCTTACTCCAAGCGCAAACCATCCACAAAGTTTAGTCCAGGTTTGCGATGTAAAACTCAAATTATTCTGCAGAAAACATTTTTCTTCTTCAAGTCAGTAACCCTGACCTTTGACCTTGTGACCCCAAAATCAATGGAATTCTTTCATACACAATGTGCCAGTCATCCACAAACTTGTGTGAATGTACATGGTTATGAACTAGCATTTTTGTACAGAAATGATTTTTCTTCTTTCATTGACCGTGACCTTTTGAGCCCCAAGCTGACAGGCTTCTCCTTAACCCATGTGCAAGCTATCCACAACACCAGTTCCAGATCTGTGATGTAGAACTGATCCTACTGTGCAGAAACCATTTTTCTTCGTTCAGTCAGTACCTTTGCCCTTTGACATTTTCACCCAAAAATGAATAGGCTCCTTCCTCAACCCAAGTGCAAGATATCCACAAAGTTTAGTGAAGGTACATGACGTTGAACCGAGGTCATCGTGTAGGGAAAAGTAGTTAATGGACAGCGTGTATCAGAGCATAATACGCTCTGCCAAAGTCGCTGACAGATAACAAATAGAAACCAGCTTCTAAATGTTAACAACCTTGGTTTTAAACCACTGAAAATCAGAACTGGTGTGCCACAAGGATAAATTCGAGGACAAATACTGTTCTAAAGATTTATAAATGATTCACTTTAGCTACAGAAATACAACCAATGTGCATATGTATGCTGATGAGACTACCTGTACACTTGATGCAGGCACCTAAATGAAACAGAGTCCACTTTACACTAAAGTCAAGAATATATAGATTCATGTTCAAGATTATAAAAACATGGCATTAAATCCACGCAAGACTACATGTATGTTGATAGGAACACAGCAGATGTTGAGACAGGTAAGACTGCAAGAATAAAGAATTGACAATAACACTAAGAGTACCATACATGTACAAAAACGTCAGAGTATCTATGCTGATTAAAATCTGAACTGGATTACACACATCATATCATCTGTTCAAAAGCTACTCTGTGTAAGCTCTATTGGAAGAATAAAGTTTCCGAAATTAGAAGAATTCAGTTTTGGAAATTATAACATAAAAAAATTGTTCTATAATGCCTACATTTTTCCTATACTGGATTATGGTTTTGTAATTTGGAAGCAGTGTATCAATTAATAATTGGACAAATTGATAAAAAAAAAATTCAAAAAAGAGCTGCTAGATTGATACTGGGTAAACCTCTACTCACATGAGATCCTTTTAAAGAATTAGAGTGGATTCCATTTGATTATAGACAGTCAATATTATTTCAACACGTTAATTATCTGACACCAACCTCCTCAAGGAACTTTTTATTCCGCCTAAAGATTCCAGTACATAAAATCTAAAATCATTTCTCAAAATTATCTTGTGCTACCTATGCCAAATACTGAATAATACAACTATGCTTTAAATACTTTGGTGTGGAAACCTGGAATACTATCCCAGAAAGTATAAAAATGAGTATACAAATACACTCGACTTTTAACAAAGGTTAGTAACTAAAGTTTCTTGCTACACTGTCACAAAATTAATCTTGGTTGCATTTACTCTGGGGTGTGTTCTCTTCCAAGCAATTTTATAGATCTGTAGTTATAAGTGTTCTTCCTTCAACTTCTTCTTTAAATAAAGGAATGTGTTAGTTTTAGCGATGCATTTCTCATACCCAAGATACAGTTTATATTAAAGTTGAGTGTCCATGGGAAGTATGATATCATTGCACATGTGAGTGAACATGAATGTAAACGAGTATGCCAGTATGTGAATACATGTTTAAGAATGCTGCAATTAGATAAGTGTGATTTATATAGCATAGCTGCCAACCCATACAGATGTATAAGCATAACCCAAGTGGCAAAAAAGCGTAATCTGTATATTACATGCCATAATTACAATAAACTGTATGAAACATGTACATTTAGTTTTGCTACTAACCTTGATCTGCAGCTTGTTAAAGTTCTCGTCACAAATAGGCAAAATCCATGTGGATTAGTACCAGATTACAAAACACAAAGCATGTTGACAAATTGTATATACACAACACTCACTTTAACTAGTCTACATGTCCAACTTTCGCCAAGTGTCCGTAAAGTCAACTCCACAAATTCTGCAACGATCATTACCATGGGCTCAACCCGAGTGCTGTATTACCCTTCTCATGTTCTTCTTTCTAAATCTGTAAAGCACTATTGTCTTTTTTCTGAGGCAATATGTTTTAAAGTTTAAAAAGATCCCTCTTCTCTAACATTTTCCAGTCATATAACATCAGAGTCGCATCGATAAAGCCTGTTTCACTTAACATCTGCCAACATTTTTTAAAGTAGACTGGTCCGCTAACAAATTCTGTGTAATAATTTAATGAATCTGTGAGACAAGTTTTCATATTAAAGAAACCTGTCTGTTTTCTTGGAAACATGTCATATACAGCTGCTATAAATAGAAAATTAGGAAAGTACATGGAAGTGAATGACAAATGTACTCTTACGCTATATCTTCGTTTTTAGAATATTCTCAGATTTATATCGTGTGTGGGATTAAAAAGATGATAATAAAAATGACAAACAACTTTTTATTGCTTTATTTTTATTTTTTTAATGTACCAAAAGGGCATAATCCATATACAGGCGACCGTAAGACGTAATTAGGTGAAAAAAAGCGGAACGATTCCACCAAAAGTGTAATGGTTGGCAGGTATGATATAGGTATATCAATAATTAAATTAATTACTTCTTTTGTTTTTTGTAGTTACATTTTTCAAGGATGATTTTGTACAAGGCCTCATTGGAGATTTAAGCATCAACTAAATAAATGTTAGATGCTTGGCTTTCAACGACACTTTCAGAACTTTACTGAACTTTATCATGTTGAGAAAATGGAGGCAAAGTGACTTTTCCCCTAGGACACAAAGAGTCAGCCGACCCAAGATGGTCTGCCAGCAGGTGTCAAACCTACAATCCTTGGACTACGAGTCTGAAGCTCTAGCTACCATGACTCTCTAAGGAATCACGAGCAACTTGCTCATGTAAATATACTTATGCCTCTCGCATATCCCAACCTACCTCCATGATGGAGACAAGTCTAAAATCACAAAAGTCCATAACTCTAACAAAAGTCCATTAGATTAACAACAAGCCTGTGTAACAACCAGATTTCTTCACATTTAAAATACTGAGCAATCAGGATAAGAATTACAGTACAGTAACATCACTAACAGCAGAAATGCCCTCAGTTTCTCGCATCAATATGGCACAGAACAACTCTGTTTGGAAAACAGACCAAAGATATGGATAAGATATTTGAGGTTTATTTTTCATGTTTATAGGCATCTTACTGTTATCTTCCTGCACTCGGAAATACATGCATGTTTTGTGGTGAATGACTCCAGAGTGCACCAGATAGGGCAGGGAAAGACTAGGGAAGCTCTGTTTTCCATAATGACAAAACAAAATAAAATCAAACCCCTTAACATTTTATTCTTTTCTAATTAATCAGTAGATAACATGCCATAAAGTGCCATTAATTCTACTCTCCATAGAATTACAGTAGATACTTGTCCAATTCTCAATTACTCGACACTGAACCATAGTTTACACATACATCTTGTTTGGATATTTGTTTTTTTTTTTAAATAATGACCAACGTCTGAAAGCTTCTTTCTCAAAGATAGGTATAAATTTTAAAGTAGGAGTTGGAGCAGTGCAAATCTCTTGCAAATACTTTCTTCAACATAATCCTATGGAAAGAGTAAACGTAACAGACAGTTAACTGCATCACCCAGACTGGTGGGGGATGTGTAGCTGATTACTGTACAGCTTTATTTAGCATAAATATCATAAGTATTAACCATCTGTTTTCCAAAAAAATGGCCTGAAGCAATTTCATCTTGTACAATCTCTCTTACTTGCAATTTAATATTTGCTATGCTCATAGTCATACAATTGGAAGGGATCCTTGTTCAGACAATTTAGACATATGGTAGAGTTTTGGAGTACATAATGTCTGATTCGCAGACAAGGTTAAACAAGAGTCAGCACCAACCAACTGACTCGGGCTGTTGCAAGTGTTGCGCTAGCTGGGGACAACTCGTCTTTGAAATGCACAAGCCAAGTTCCAACAATGTTTATTTCAGAGGCAGCTTTCATCTGAAATGAGTGTAGCTTTTTCAAGCAGACTATATGAGCAACCGGGAAAGCTATCCAGACAAAACAGATATATCTGAAAGAACCGCTTCCCTTATCACAGTGACCTAGACCTTTGCACTTTGTTTCCGAAATCATAGGTTTCTCTCTACCATGTGCAAGCCATCCGCGAAGTTTCTGTATTCTAGAAATAAACGTACTCTGTGGAAACCACGTGTCCTTATCTGACCTACCATGACCCTGGACTTTTACCTTCTGATCCATAAATCAATAAGCGTCTTCCTTACCCCAACTGCAAGCAATTCACAGTTTGGTCAAGGAACTCAGTCCAAAGTGTGTGTGTGTGCGTGTGCATGTGTGTGTGTGTGTGCATGCATGCGTGGTTTAATAGCACATCTGTACAATCCTGGCTATATAGTACCCAGTAAGTTTATGTATTATTAAAAAGCATACAAAACAGATAACATGAGCAAAATCCTAAAGATACAAAGTCAAACTCTGTAAACAAAGTCCATGACCTTCTCAACTGGAACAGCACGGCTGGGTACATCCTTGGGCAAAATGGTTGACTCCATTAGTTGCCTCTTGGAACATGCAGGGGGGCACATTGGGCCTATTATACATCCTCACTGTTCTTCTTTAAGTCACAGTAAGATTAACATTTGACCTTTTCACCCCAAAATCAATAACTGTCTTCCTTATCCCAAGTGCAAGCGATCCACAAAGTTTCGCTAAGGCAAGTGGTCTGGAACCATTTCTGTTCTTCCAGACATAGTGACCTTGACCTTTGGCATTTTGACCTGAAAATCAATATGCATCTTCCTTACCCCAAATTGCAAGCCATAAACAAAGCTTGTTCACAGTATGTGATCATAACTGAAGTTATTGTGCAGAAACCATTTTTCTTGTTATAGTCACTGACCTTAACCTTTGACATTTTGAGACCAAAATCAATAAACTTCTTCCTTATCCAAAGTGTAAGCTACTGACAAAGTTTAATCAAGGTACATAATCAAGAACAAAAAGCTTTTGTACAGAAACCCATAAAGACAAGATAGATGATTGGACTGAAGAAAGACAGAGCATTCAATTCCGCACCTTATGGCAGGCATATAAAAAATTCTTCCCTTTAAATATACTAAAGTAGTTTCCTGGGTATATGATGCATTACAGTCCTAAGGACACAATGGATGTTTGATCAGCCTATGCAAGTTTAAGTGTGAATTATTTCAACAACTACACCATTAATAATTGATAGCACAAAGTCTCTCATGGTAACATTGTGATTAGGCCTATTTCTTCAGTAAGGAAAATTCTGAAACCCAAACATGACAGGTTACTCCCTCTAATACTCTACCTTGTATACCTCCTTCCATTATGTTCATTGAGCCTTCACCTAGTTGTTGGCCTTGCACATGGGTTCTGCTAAAATTTTCCAAAGTTTCTCCAGCATCCCTGACATTGCGAAGTAAAGATGTGTGAACCTTGACCCCTGAATCCTCAACAACTGACTTTGAGGTACATGAGATTGATTGATGATTTGTACTTCCTATTTTGCTACTTCCTGATTCACTAGTATCACAGATATGAATTGAAGACATCATGCTATCAGATAAGGCATTGATTTGGTCCTGTTGATTTGCACTTGTCACCTTCACGTTCATTTCTGCTGCATTGATTTTGTGAAGATTATCATCATTTACTTTAGCAGTAATATGAATATTTTTTGGTTGACCATTTATTAAATCTAAATCTAAATTTAATTCTGGTAAAGGAGTTCGCCAATATTGAAAAGAGTTAAAAGATGATAAATTATCTAAATGTACATGAACATATCCAGGCTGCTCTTTCAATTTTTCATCACCAACAGCTGTCAATGACTTCTCATCACTAGCTGATGATTCCCCATCACTAGTAACTGTTGATGACTTTTCATCACTAGCTGCTAATGATTTTTCATTCAGTCGACTCCTCGACTTGTTGATATTTTCATCAATCGAGACTAAAGAGTCTATCTGTACATCTGCATTGTTATTCTCTTCTGCAGATGATTTTTTCCGCTCATTTGACTCGTCAGATCCATCATTATTATTGCTATCTTCGTCTACAGTTTCATTTGAGCTTTCATTATCATTATCATCATTATCACAGACTTGACTATCTACACTCTTAACACTACCATCTTCTTGACAACTGTTGTCAACATACTGGCTGTTACTATTAGCTACAGATGAACTCTGTTCACTTCCTGCTGCATCTACAATGACACTATTTTGATGACTCTTATGTTCAGATTTTAACAAGTAGTGCGCAGCTCTCCTTTCTTCATTGGATTTCTCTTCTATGGACTCTCCGACATGAAAAGTTTCAGTTTGTATCTGCTCTGTAGTGAGTACTAAATCAGAGCCTTCTTCTGAACCCTCTGGCAAATCTATCTCCATCACCTCCTCATTCTCACACACACTTTGTTCTTCACTATCACAGACTTGTTTGGATTGCGCTGCATGGCAAGCATCTGAGGCACTATTTGTATTATACCCCTTTACCTCCTTAACTGGAGATTCAGTGAAAACTAATTTTTCATCAGAACCAACACCAGAGCTATCACAGGAACTAGATTTAACCGGGGAGGACTCTTCACTTCTGGATTTTGAGCTGAAAGTACATTTTAACAAATTAACAAAACAATCAAATAAACCGTGATCAAATAATTCACTGACAAATTGGGTCAATGAATTAAGTGAACTGTAAAAGTAAATCAAGTGAAAACAATTCATGTTAAGTTTCAGGTAAATAATTTTCATAAAAAGTGAAAAATATTGTGTTCTTCAAATCTTCAAACAAAAGTCTAATGGGCAAGTTTTGTCAAATTTTACGAAGTTATGTTTGCAATAAAATGCCATTAAAAGTATATTATTAAACACATTCAACTGATCATTTGGTTTATTAAACATAAAATAGTAGTTTAATTACCATTTTAAATAACTGCCTTCCACGAGGAAAAATGCAACACAAAAGAGTTACCATTATAAGTGTGACATCGTTGGTGCCACTCTTCATTCAGCAATAATCATTGCTTTTTATTTGAAAGCCCTTTAAAATCTCTCTCCCTCCCTCTCTCAATCAATCCATCAAAATGATTGGCATGTAAAAAAAATTTTTTTATCTCAAGCCAGGGCAATATATTGATGATCAATAAAATAAAATTTAAAAGCTTTCTGTTAAATTTGGTCATATTTTGTTGAGTAGTTTTTGAGAAGTCATCTAAAGTATTTTCTATGGCCCTATTTCATTACACATTGGAGTAATCTGTATAAAATTTAAAGCCTTCTGCCAGGATACTTTCTTTCAAATTTTGTCAAATGCTGTTGTGCAGTTTTTGAAAAGCTGTTTTCTTTTTATAAAGGATTTTCATTTTTTAGTAATTGCAGCCATATATGATGGCAGATCTGCATTTTTTGCACAAAACTTGGAAGCCATCTATGCCAGGATGCTTTCAAATTTAATCGAATACTGTCGAGTGGTGTTTAGGAAGCAACGTTTGCAATAAAATACCATTAAAAGTATCTTATTAATAAATACATCAAATTGTTTATTTGGTTAACTGAACATACAATAGTAGCCAAATTACGATTTTTAAATAGTGATCACCTACCATGTGAGATAAACACAACCACCTTTAGCAATTATTAAAATAGGGAAAATGAATTTTGCCACAGTAGGCAATAACAGCTTCTGAAAGTGCAATAAATGAATTACAAAATATATTAAAAGTAAAAACAAGTTATCAGCTCATTTTTAAAAAATTAACTTTGAAGTCCAGGAAGTGAAAATGAACAAGCAAAGCTAGCAGTTTTTATATAGGTGCACATCTGAAATAAGGCCAAGCTGTAGACTCTATAACCCAAATTACACCCATCAATCACACACCAAATTACAGGAAATTAAAAGTTATTTAAACAATACCTAAGATATACAAAGTCTTTCTTTAAATAGCCAGGATAACCAATGAGGAAAACCTGGAAAATTCTTTTTCTTTAAAAACGAACCCTATGCAAAGTATGAAACTATAGAGTGCAACCTAACACTGCTTATCTCAACTGGTAATAATGTCACTTAATGTCAACTTACTTTCAGGACATCATGTTGTAAACAGAAGACTACAATTTTGCATACTTTCAAATCTGGGCTCCCATTTTGCCCTTACCTTTTAATCCCATTTAATTTTAGTTGCGTTTTTAAGCGCTGTTTCAAGAATACTGATCTAACTTGTGATTGTCTGGCGAATCACCTCGTATATATATTCTCAAGAGTGAAAGACTAGTAAGCAACAGTCAGTCTAAAATGCATCCTATTCACTTTTTCTTGCAAGTTTACTAACAATAAACTAAATCTCTTTAGATCACATCTACATTCATCAAGTCTATTCACAATTTTAAATTGCAATGTGTACAAAATGGCACAAGGATAAAATAAACAGCTGATGTGGCAGATAAAATGAAGACATTTACCATCTCCAGTCCTCTATTTTAGAGGAGATTACTGGCTTGTCAACTGTGTTTGAATTTTACTGTATGCACTCAGGGGGAGATGACAAGATAATTGCTTTATTGCTCCATCTAATGAAAATGCTAAACCATTATTAACATAACATTCATCATTCTTGCAATTTATACATAAATACTGTATTTCACTTCCTGGTTTCACTATAATTAAAATGTCCATATGTGAAAGCAAGTGTCATTATCTGAATGAAAAAAAGCAAGTTTTCTATTTGATCTTATAATCTTACACTTGTGTGATGCTCATTAATTTATACTCTTATTTATTTTCATTTGTTTGTGCATTCATATATTTCATAATTATATTTATCTTTCTTGTACATTTACTTATTCGTTCATTCATTCCTTCTTGTACATATTCTCACACTGCTCCTACATGTGTTTGTTGGTTAATTTCTTTGTACATTCCTTTTTTAATATTCATTAATTTAAAGTATGTCTGGTGAACTCCCAAATTCAATTAATCAGATCTTTAATGGCAGACTAAGTTAAAACAATTCAGATAAATCAAATGTCCGTAAAACCTTAATGCAAACAGCAGAGATGCTGCCAGGATTTTATCTAAAGGGGAGAGCTCCCCCATTGTCACCAAAATGGGGGGGGGGGGGGGAGGAGGAGGAGGAGGAGGAAACAGCCATAGTTCAATATAGAGCTCTACTGAAATCAAAACCCTCAAAAGATGTCTCCTCTAGTTGTATAAGCATTCGGTTGATCGTTTCTGAGCTTAATTTGTTCCTTATCTGTGTATGAATATTGTTCTGTGCCGAGAACCCCCTTTCATACATGCATAGCTAGCTAAGCCAGCTTGAACAAGTTGGGAAACTGTTCTTCATGGTTGTTATGTACAATTTTCAACATCTCGTAGGTATTGTTTCTTGGATATCTCAGCTCCAAAATAATATTTTTCACTAACAAGAGCTCTGCAAAAGTTTCACTTTCTTGAATCAGTGCTTTGCTGACTACTATGCCAGATTTCTTATCTGTTCCACAATGTTGTATTAGAGTTTGAAGTCCATCAAGTCAGCTTGTTCAGAAAGAGATATTTTGATAAAAAAAAAAAATATATCCTTACTTTTTAATTTCTTTTTAGATTCTTATTTATTTATTTTATCTTAACCCTTAGAGTAATCTATAGTTTTGAACCATAAGATCCCTCAAGGCATAATTGTTCGAGAAAAAGAAATGAAAATTGCACTCTACTTTTAAATTGCCTGTATTTTAATAAGGCTTGGTATTCTGCCTTTCGACATTTAATTTCAAAATACCACTCTTAATAGGGGAGTGACCTGGCATGCCGTCTGTTTTGTCCATCCATGATCCAGCATGTACATCGGATTCATATTCAACATCATTTTCAGGTTCAAAACTACTCGCTGGTATTTCCAGATGCACTTTCCGGGCTCCAATAATATCATATACTTCAAAACTTAAAAAATCCTTGTCATCATCGCTATCATCATCCAGTATTTGAAGAACGAAATTGTCATCTGAAGATGAACTATGTTGGGAGTCAGCCATTTGGGGTTTTCTCGGAGTCCTTACTTTAAACACACATTTGTAAAACTTCAATGCTTGTTCCAGGGCCTAATGTGCCAATCAAATGTATTTTTAACAACCATTCATTTCAAGACGAAGTGCTCAGATGTTAACAGTTGCCTACCAGAAAAAAGACAGATGATGAGACAAGCACTACGAGACCTCCACTGGTGGCACAATTTGTGCATGATGAGCACTTTTAAGGGTTAACAGTCAAATAAAAATTGTATACTGTACAGAGTACATTTGTATATGTGCGACTTTAAACAAATTTAGGCAATTTCTTGCACATCACTTCTTTCCAAGTGCACGAATTCATACAAATTTTGAGCATCTCTGACACAGTGATAATAAAACTGAGACTTCTTTTGTGTAAAAAAAGAATTGCTGAAGCATTTTTTTGACAAAAATATGTTCAGGGTGGGAGAGAATCTCGAGCCATCTTTTTGAAAGTAACTTTGCATGTATGTTCTCTCTCTCAAACTCTCCCCAAAAAAATTTTTTTTTTATCCTGACCATGTCTTATTTTTCGTTGAGAAAATGACAGAAATTGTCTCCAAATGTATCTCTTTCTCTATACAAGAATCACATTTCACGAGTAGAAGGAATTTCTTGCAAAAAGTGATACATTCAGGAGGCAGAAGGTAATCAAGAACATTTTGAAGGCCACAAAACATCTTGGCAAATTAATTCATTTTAATTTCTTGAAAGGGATTAATATAACAATCATTGCTGTCCATGATTAATATTCTGGTGCAATTTATTGTCACTTTACTAATGAAGTTTCTCTTGAAATTTTCCTAGCAAGTATGTTCTATATAATATATTAGTGACATAATGAAAACAGCACTCTCAGCAACTTTTCTTTACATGAGTTATATAATTCATCACATTACTTAGTTCTCAGATCAGATGAATGGTTCAAGATTTTTTCAAACATTCTGTATATCATTGAAAAGGGGGGGAAAAATCACTTATCTCTGTTCATTGAAATTATGTAAGTGAAAGAATAAAAAATTATTTCAAGTGATCAAGTATCATTCTGATTACAAAACTTTTTGTTAGAAAGGTTATTTGTCAATTGGAACAATTCAGTCTACACAATGGACCATGCTGACCTCTGTTATAGCAAGAACAGATCACAGTAAAAGATGTCACGCACATTCAGCAAGCCAGAACTAAACGAAAACTCCAGCTTAAGCCAATGATAAAGTACTGTGTACACAAGAGGCCCACTTTGGCCTGACATCACTCTGGCTTACATAACTTGACAGTTGGCCATTTCACCAAGCAGGCATATGTAGTATTCTTATAAGAAAAATTCTAAGTAAACTATCCCCCAAACTTTATATCCTGTTGGTTTTACCAATTTTATTGTATCCTGATAAAAATTCTTTCTAAAGGTGTAATTAATATACAGTCTCTTACTCATAATTGAAATCATTAAAGATCGTGATGATAATAAACCAGACTGATCAAATATATGGCTTCAAGAGTTGAAACAAGCTCAGCCAATTGGATGCAAGATCATCAAATTAATGTGAATTAATCCCAATTACTTCTGAAAATGCCCAAGATCTTGATGATACAAGCCCTTACTCCAATTTTGATTAAAATCGGATAAGAATTATGGTTTCCAGAATGGTAATAAGATCAGCCAATCACATGCAAGATCACCTCATAAATATGCATGTTTCTCGATCATTCTTTAAATAGTCCCAAGATTTTGATGACAGAAGCATATATTCCAAGTCTGATCAAAATCAGATCACATATATGGCTTCGAGAGTGGTAACAATCTCATCCAATTCAAATGCAAGATTGCCTCTTAGTATGCATGGATCTCGATCATTATTTAAATAGTCCCAAAATTTTAATGATATAAACATATATTCCAAGTCTGATCAAAATCAGATCAGAAATATGGCCTCCCGAGTGGTAAGAAGGTTGGCCAATCAGGTGCAAGATCACCTCAATAATATACACGGATCTCACTCATTATCGAACTCCTCCAATATTTTGATATTAACCCTACTTCTGGGTTTGATGGAAATCCGATCAGAAATGTATACTCCAGAGTGGTAACAAGCAACTTTTGATGGACAGAAGAGGAACCATGCATAAAGGATGTGGGGCCAAACCATAAGCTCACTTGGCCATATGGCCAGGTGAGCTAAAAACATGTTCCTTAGGCTCTATCGTTCAATGAATCACACCATATCATGAAATATCAAATATTTACAGTCCAAAAAGCCATATAAAATAAGTTGTATATACACCGAACTACAACTTTAAACTCATTGCTTGAATAAAGGATAATGTTTTGACTTCTCACAGTCACAGTTGTCATAGAAGGGAGAAGAAAATGTGCATCCATCTTTTGTATCCAAAGAGGTACACCACAATAAAGGTACAAGAAGATACATAACATTTATCAATGTTAAACTGCTTTGCAGTTGACTGAAAATGTACTAATCTATGATTAACCAAACAAAATCACTTGATGAAAGTACCTTGTATCAGTCCAATAAAAGATTGAGACCAAGCAGTAACCATTACCTACCCAAGGCAATAGCTTCATGCACGATCGTTAACAGAAGAATTTATATCTACCACACTTGTATGCAGAAATGCAAACCCCTACTAATGTGAAACAGGAATATCAGCTTTAAAAAATCAAAATATCAACATAAAATTAGGAATACTTAAAACTTTTATCGAGAAATTTTAACCTCATGATTCAGAGTGCCTTTGCTTTAAATTTGTTGTTTACAATTATCTTTTCAACCATTTGACATGCTGAAGTCTGTTGAGAAATGACTACAACAGCATGGCATTCATCCAATGTTGATGTCTTGTGCATCACATTTTAAATTACTGAAGCACGTTTTCACGAAGACATTATGCTCATTGCCCATTAGTTTCAACACTTTTGTTGAACTTTTTCAGGCAAATCAGCCAATTTAATTTCTGACTGGTCAATATTCAATTGCATTTATGACACAAGCACTTTGGTATACTTTAATCACAAAAGAATTACAAATTAGACATTACAAATGTTTCAGGGAGCAGAATATACGTTCAAGTTCCAGTTCACCTATATAACATGTTAGTTGACTGAAAATCAGGATCTGATAGAAGCAATCGTAAAGGCGTAATGGGGTTAAAAAAAGGAAGGATTCCACCAAAACCGGAATGGTTAGCATCTTTGCATATGCACAGCATGCATCCAACTACAAACAGAGAAGAGATCAGTCTATGCTGCTTGCAATCAAAGAAGAATGAAATGCATGGACCTCCATCTTCCAGGAATTCATTTAAAAGCAAAACTTTTCCACCCTGTTTGCAGTTGGATATGTATTAATCAGGGTTTCCTCACTTTTTGGAACAAAAATTTCCAGGGTTTTTCCTATATGAAATTTACTTTTTGAAGGTTGGACCCATGTTGAATGAAATCAAAAACATTTAGACTTAGAAAATGTACATTTTTTAAATCAAAATCTTTCTATTTTGAGACTCTCCCATAACATCTGACCACATAATGTTTCACCAGAAACAACTAAAACTATTGAAGTTCATATAAATTTGCATGCAACTCATTTTAACTTACAGAATAAAAATGTTAACTTTACTCTGCTGAACTGTACATGTTGGTATAAAGAAAGTTTTTCAAAAAAATGGTCGTTTTAAATTTTGACAAAAAGCCCATAAAAATTATATACTTTGCATAAAACGGATGACTGAATCTTCTTTTAAAATCCACTTATGTCTAGTTGGTGCCCTAACGTCTACTCTCAATGTAATCTGACTATGGACTGCATATTTAATGCAATCATTGTCAAAGACACCCAGATCATTAGATTCTGCATTGAAAATTGCCCTTGCAGTTGGTAGACTTCCAAGTATTTCTTAAGGTCTAAGAGTAAAATTCACCACAATAGCAAGTTGGGGGGGGGGGGGGAGGGGGAGGGGTAGCGAAGGTTACTATTGACAATAATGCTTAACACCTTGTTCTTAGTGTGAACTACCCAAGTGATGCACAAAGATTTATCACAATACATTTTTTTAAACTTTGCATATCACAAGGGAACTGGGGATGAAAAGCTGCAATATTTTTCTCTTACACTCACCGAGATAGAAAGGGAGAGTTTCGTAAATTATCCCCGGTCAAATTGTTTAACTTGAGGCTATCAAGTGATGTTGTCAGATATTATTGTTTAATGATTAAAGATATGGATATATTCATGAATCGGGTGTTTTGGACTAGTGTTGTTCTTGAAATTGATGTTAGTCATGTACCTCCCATAGTTACTTCACAGTATCTAGGCAGTGTACTACCAGTAGTTAGCTAGGAAGCAGAGATAGCCAACAATAGCAGTAGACACATTGGGTTCAAGTACAATAGCTCAAAAATGGCCTGGATGGCAACAATACGAATTGCATCAAACTGTTTAGTACACAAGGTCTTTATTTTAAAATTATCACAAAGGGATGGGGTTTGCATTTGCACTGAGCATCACTTTGTGTCAAAAATGACCTTCGGACATGGAAACGTGCATGAATTTGGAGCCGGGGGTGCATACAATTCTTTTTGCTACGAGCTTCCATTGACCTATCAGGTCAAATGAATAATATTTGCATGTTTTGATTTATTATCGCTATAAAAAAAATATGGACCTTTTTGACCTCAATGGTGAACTATATATTTTATTAATTTTTATATCTGGAAGGTTGATTGCAGCATCAATTTTGTGCATAAAAACTGTCTCCTGCACCCCAAGATCACATCTTGCAGACAATGTATTGGCACATTGTGATGCTGGAATGGTATTCATCATAGCTTCCATGTAAGAAAATATGCCAACATGGAGCGGACTAAGGGGTAAATATTCTACTTGACTAATCCAATTGCCCAAGGACTTGGATTTACTATGACTATACAATTATGTTTAGGACAAGCAACCAAATGATCCATACAACAACTGTATCTCAACTGATTGAAGTGATCTGTATACTGAAAATTCCAATAAGAACTCAATTAAAACTCAAGTATTTTTTCTGTGATCAAGTGGCAGCTCAAAATTCTCAATTTTCCCCTCGACTTTGATCTATATTTGCAAAATTAAAGTGCTTTATCTGAATGTGAACAAACCTATTCTTTCTCCAGACTTTTAACCCAATTTCCCGGTAGCGTGGGAACTCAGATTAATACATAGATAATTATGATATGTCCCATCTGCTTCTTTACAGAAGTTAAAATTTGATATACTACTATGTTGTTCTATTTTACATGATAAATGATGTGTTTAAAATGGTATTGCTAAGAATTCCATCGAATTGAAGACCATCAGGACGACTCAATTCCCTTGGACTCAAGATTGTTCACTCAATTAAAAAAACCAAAGCTAATGTACACGAGTTATAATTCTGAAACCTTCATTAACAACAGTCTCTTAAAGGGACTGATGCTATACTGGCTGAAAAGAATTTCCAGGAATTCAAGTTAAGACCATTTCTTCCTTTTAACTGCAGTGTTTAAACCATTTTCTTCAGCAATAACAAGATTTTCAAATCAGCTGCTGGGTGGACATATTGGATGTAAATTGGGCACCATTTTCATTTAGGACAAATGAGGCATTATAAGAAGTCCTCTAGTGGAAATCCCATCTTGATACGACTTTCGGTTTTGTTGGAGCAATGATAACAAGGTTTTCAAGATGGATGCCATGATGGCCATATTCGATATCAGATTGGCAACGTTTCTATTTACTACCAACTAGACATCATAAGAAGTCTTTTGGTGTAAGCAAATTGTCAATACGACCGGTCATCTGGGAGAAATAGTGACAATAAGATTTTCAAGATGGGCATTGTGGCAATCATATCAGAAGTCGGATCAGCACCATATTCATTTACAACCCACTATATATCACAAGAAGTCAATCAGTGTAAACCTTAAGCTGATATGACCCCTGAACGTCTGAATGGCACCATTAGGACCAACTAGACATTGCAAGAAGTTGTTTAGTAAAATCCCATGTTGATACGACCATCCATTCTGAAGTAGTGATAATATTTTCAAGATGGCCACTGTTGTGGGCACATTGGACATAAGATCAACACCATTTTCATTCTGAATCTACATCATAAGAAGTCTTCTGATGAAAAGCCCATGGCAATATTACTTTTCATTCAGAAGGATTAGCAATAACAAGATTTTCAAGATAGTGACTGTGGCAGCCATATTCGACATCAGATTGGCAACATTTCCATTTAGGACCAACTTGACATCATACAAAGTCTTCAAGTGAAAACCCCAAGGCTATATTACTTTTCATTCAGAAGGATTAGCAATAACAAGATTTTCAAGATAGTGACTGTGGCAGCCATATTCGACATCAGATTGGCAACATTTCCATTTAGGACCAACTTGACATCATACAAAGTCTTCAAGTGAAAACCCCAAGGCAATATTACTTTTCGTTCAGGAGGATTAGTGATAATGAGATTTCCATTTAGGACAAACTAGACATAATAAGAAAAGTCTTTAAGTGAAAACCCCATGTTGACAAGAGCATCCATTCAGGTGGAGTAGTGATAACAAGATTTTTCAAAATGGCCACTGTGGCGGCAATAATGAATGTCCGAGCATCATCATTTTCTTTTAGGACCAACTAGACTATGGAATGAATGTATGTGTAAAGTTTTATGGCAATCCTCCAAGTAGTTTAGGAGGAGTAGCAATAATAAACTTGAGCTAACGAACGACAAATGATGTGGTGGTCATACTGGATATCTGATTGGCACCATTTTCATTTACGACCAACTAGACATCATAAGAAGTGTTTGGTGAAAACCCAATGCCATTAAGACTCTGTTAAGAAGGAGTAGCAATAACCAGATTTTCAAGATATTGGACATCAGATCAGCTCCATTTTTTACGTAGGACCAACTAGAAATAATAGGTCTTTTAGTAAAAAACCCATGTTGATATGACCATCCACATAGGAGGAGTAGCAATAACAAGATTTTAAAGATGGCACATGTGGCAGACGCATTGGATGTCCAAGTGGCACAATTTCATTTAGGACCAACTAGACTATGGGATGAATGTGTATATTAGGTTTCATGTCAATTCTCCAAGTAGTTTAGGAGGAGTAGTAATAACAAACTTGTGTTAACGGACAGATGGCTGACAAACAACCATCCCATAAGCTCTTCAGGTTTATGACAAGTAGAGCTAAAAATGGTTTAAAAACAACATAATAATAAGTCAAACAGTCTACAAAGAAACTCGAGCTATTTAAAAAAAAAAAATAATAATAATTAAGGGGACCTTCAACCATACAGAATATTTCTTGCTCAGAAATCCATTTGGTGGGTATTTGAGCATGTATTATTTGATCAAAATGTAATAGATCTGCTTTTTCATAATGAGCACCTGACTGAAGACAGCACAGACCAAACACCACAGCTGCATAATTCACACCATATCAGGGTCTATGTTTGTTCTAAAGTTAGCAAGATGGTGTCCATTAAACATGGAAAGAACTTTAAGCAGAAAGCATGAACATACCTTCCTTCTAGCAACTTAGCATCCTTCACTGATACAAATCCATCTTCATTTACATACAGCCCTGTTCCAGCATTTGCAAATGTGGAGATGAAGGGTCCTAGCTGTTGGAAAGCAGCCATGCGCACCTAAAAAGTAACATACAATTAAGTCAGCACATTTTCTACATGACAGATGGTGTACTCTATTTCATGCATAGCCTTATGTATACATTCACTCTATACTGAATGAGTTGTCATCTTCATAAAATGCTATTACACATTTCTATAAGTATTTATGTCCAAGAACTGCTGGTAAAAGACTTGGTTATTGTCAATGCAAGAGCAAGCTTGCCAAGAAAATGTCAAGATCTATTTTGTTTCTTTAATTTGGTTTTGTGTCATTCACAGTTTATGCAAATAAGAACTTCATTATTATGAATATCCTGCCAATACAACAAATTAAAAGTTGTTCTGATGCTTCTCAGTTTTTTTAAATTTTTTTTACGTACCATAGAATTTAATATGGTTTCCAAAAGTAGTTGTCCCCTGCCTATTGCAGACATTAAATTCAGTCTGTTTTAGCTTCCTTCCTGTAAATGGATTTACCTACAGCAAAAATAACTATGAAGCACCCATCAATGACACCAAATGCACTAGCCTTTGCAGTTGTTTATTGCACCTATCAACATCTGTTAATTTGAAATACATCAATGCAGCTTGTTGGCCAATCTATGCCAAGTCTCAGCATGGACCCTGTTGTGTACTATCCCAACACAGCTGCTTTCTTATCAGTCATGACATCCAGTGATATCTGCATTACAACTTCAAAATGTATGGTAATGCAAACTATTCTCTTCAAGTTAGTCTGGTGCATTTAGAGAACCTCTTTACCAAAGAAACACAATATAAGCATCATTCTTGCAGGATTTTTTCCCGCTGCAAGAGATAGTGCCATAATAGTTTTATATTCTCAGCTATTGCTCATATTTGTTGTCAGTTCTTGTTCTTTTGGTCTGTACTGTTCATATTGTTGTCAGTTCTTGTTCTTTTGGTCTGTACTGTTCATATTGTTGTCAGTTCTTGTTCTTTTGGTCTGTACTGTTCATATTGTTGTCAGTTCTTGTTCTTTTGGTCTGTACTGTTCATATTGTTGTCAGTTCTTGTTCTTTTGGTCTGTACTGTTCATATTGTTGTCAGTTCTTGTTCTTTTGGTCTGTACTGTTCATATTGTTGATGTAGTTGCTACTGATGCTGCTGGCGGGGTTTTTTTCCATTTTTTTTGTTGTTGTTTCAATTTTGATTAAACTTATATTCTACCCTAAAATTTATCAGAACAGAATTCTATTCTATATACATGTAATGTGACAGATTATTTGAAAGTTGAGATTTCATCATATCCCTGTGATTTTTTCTGAACGAGTTGTATTCAACAACAAAAAAAGGAGAAACAAGTGGGCCTGAGAGTACTCACCTGGCTGACATCTACCTAAAAGACAAATGCAAGGGTAGTTGGCCAAGAAATCTGGGTTTGTATGAAGTTGCTGATGTTAAAAGGTTTATCTTTTTTAAGTAACAGCAACCAAATATTATGCCACATCAGCATCATTTATACATTTGTGCACCACTTGAAAGGCCTTTGTGCCAGGATGCTTTCCGTCAAAATTTGGTCAAATTCTGTTCAGCAGTTTTTTAGAAACTGTTAAAAGGTTTTTCTATTTTCTAGTGATGGCAGTCATATTTTATGGCAGACTGGAATCATTTGTACAAATCTGAAAAACCTTTATGCCACAATACTATCTGGTTGGTTGGTTGGTTGTTATGGGTTTAACGCAATTTTTCAGCACATGATAGGCAATACATTGCAGCCACTATATTTGGTCGATGCAGAACCCGAGAAAACCCCCGAGAAGAATCACTGACCCACGGGAAGCTACTGGCAAGCTTTCTCACATACCCACGTTGGCTGATCCCCCAAGACTCGAACCCACGCGGACAGAGGTGAGATTTCAGTGATCTGTCAAGGCGAGCGCCTTATACCACTCAGCCCCCCGGGGCCCCCCAATACTTTCTGGCAAATCTGGTAAAATTCTCTTGAGTCACATTTTTTACTAAAAGTTGTTTAAGAGACTTTTCTCTGTTTTGTAATGGTGATCATATCTGATGATAGATGAGTATACTGGTATAAATTTTTTAGGCCATCCTGCCCTAATGACATATGGCTTCCAGAGTGGTAACAAGCTCAGCAAGTAAGATTCAAGATCACCTCATTAGCATGCATGGATCTCACTCATTATCGAACTCATCTGAGATCTTGATGATACAAGCATATTTTCCAAGTTTAATCAAAATTGGGGATAAGAAATACGATCTCCAGAGTGGTAGAAAGCTCAGCCAATCAGATGCAAGATGCATTAATATGCATGGATTTCGCTCATTATCAAACTCGTTTGAGATTTAAATGATATAAGCATATATTCCAAATTTGATCAAAATTGGATCAGAAATATGGCCTCTAGAGTGGTAATAAGGTTAGCCAAACCAAGTTCAAGATCGCCTCATTATTATGCATGGATCATGCTCATTATCAAATTTGTCCGAGATTTTGATCCAATAAACCCATACTCTAAGCTTGCTTGAAATCGGATCAAAAATAGTGGTAACAAGAGTTATTGTTGATGGGCAGATGCAGGACCATACCATAAGCTCCCTTGACCTTAGAGCCAAGTAAAAACAAAAAAAACCCCCAGTAACATTGGGTTAAAAATGTATTATATAAGGCCAAGCACATACCATTTTAACTAGGAACAACTACAGGATGCACAAGTGCAGAAATCATGATAATTTTTATATAATTGTAATAAAAATAATCATCAAATCGTTGGCAAATCATGCATAATAATGGCAAGCCCTACCTTGGATTAATTTTAGTGATTAATCTTATGGACGTCAATATGTCCATCCCAGTTTGCTTAGAATCACGAGAATTTGATGTATAGGCAAATACTACTCTCCATGAGAAAATGTCACTTTGAGTATTTGTACAGTTGGTGAACCAGGATACAGTTATCCTTGTATGAATGTGCTGTTTATGCCTGACCGACACATGCAAGAATCACTGCATTCACAGTCTAGTTGCACACATAAATATGGCAGAGATCAGTTACAGTTCTCTTTAACATGAGTAATAAAAAAAGATGCCCCTAAAAGGAACATTACAAGTTTTTTCAAGCTTACTTCATCATAAAGGAGTTATCCAGTGATGAACCCAATCATCAAAAAAGCATGGATACAAAGAAGTGGGAACCTCTTCCAAACTGAGCAGATCAAACTTAGCCCTCTCCCCTACCATCACCACCACCAAAAATGACCACATAATTGTCAATGATGACTACGTGAATTCTGACGACAATGAACAGTACAAAAATAAAAAGGGAAAGTACATAACCAAAATACTTTGACCCTTCTGAAGCCCTCCAGGAATTTAAATTGAAGAAAAACAGCATGATCTTACAGAAATGTATATTGAACTGTTAAATTGTGTGTACAACTGATTCCAATGCATAAAATATCCTGTTGTTGAATCCCCACTTTATTCAGATAATGCACCCCCTTTTGAAATGGAGGTAATACCCCCACCCACCTCCATCAATTTTCAGTTCTAGAATAGACCATGTTTAACACACAAAAGTGAAATTCAAATGCACATTTCTTTCCTACAAGCAATAAACAAAATACACTTCAACCCAAAACATTTTCCCATAAATTGCCAAAAAGATCAGTAAAACACTGTAAACAAGATTAATATGAACATCATGCACCTGCCCTGTGTCTAGCAGTCCTCTATGCAGACACTAGTAGAGCATGGTTGACTAAATTATTGACCAACAGGTCACAATGGTCTGAACCATAGGTCAAGGTATGCAGAATCCATTTACTTCTTATTACATTTACCATGTCTTGGACATTTAGATCCCAAAATCAATAGGATTCTTTATTACCCTAAGTGCAAGACATCCACAACGTTTGTTCTGGAAACATTCTGGAACTTAGTCTAGGACAAAAGTTTTTCTGCAAAACCCCATTTACTTTCAGCCACAATGACCATGATTTTTGACCTTGTGACCCCAAACCTACACCAAGAAGTGTCAAGGATCCCTCCCTCATGAAAGCTGACAACTTCCTACCCCCAAAAATGTCAATTTGTCTTGTGGCTTTGATGGTGCTTGATTGGAACATTATCACTATTTTTTCCTCCGGTTTGTGAGATTTCTAGCTCATAGCCAACCTGAATTTTGGGTACTCCTGAAGGCCATTATTACAAAGGCTCCACTGTGTTTGCATTAATATATGTAGGGCTCTTCGCTATTTCCTTGTCCTATATCCAATGTAATGACTTACCCATCGGGACTGATCACAAAGTAAGTTGACAAAGAGAGCAGCTAAGTCCTTTTTCCTCATTTCTACGGAACAGGCACAAGAAACAGCCATGAAGCACTCTGCACATGCCTTCCTGACTCCCCACACACCATCCTCACATAGATAATAAAACTCTGGTAACTGAAATCAAAAGGTACTTATTTCAACAGACATTCAAGCAAGCACTATTTTCACTCAATTATAACTTAAGTGATCAATCTATGCATCTATCAATTAACCTATCTATCCATGGACAAATTTATACCTACAGTAAAATATCTTTCCCCTCCTACCCAATTGGTAAAGAATGTGATGATGTTTATTGTTGTTTCATATGCAAGTCTAAATGTTTTAATTAACATCACTGACATAAATGACTTTTTTTTCCTTTTCTTTAGGTATAATGCTTTAAAAAGCTGTAAAATGAATAGACATGCACATGTTCTTGAAAAGACTATAGTGTCAACAAACTGTACTTCAATACAAGAACTATTTTATTCTTACAATATATTTAGAGAATTATGACCACCCAAGAAGAAACCATTACATAAACAACAAGAGGATGTTTTTTATTTTCAAAAGGCACAATTGACACATTATTGGCCATATCATGCCAAGGAAATGTGAGCTACTGAATCTATGACCCTTGGATTACGAGTCTGATGCTCTAACAACCGAGCTAGCATGGCTCACAAGAAGAGTAACACAAACGATATGATATATCCATCTTCTAACAATTCTATTGTCATGATTTTATCTTTGGGCTACAGAATCTATGCTATAAAGCACACTATAATGAAGATCTAAATCCAGATAAAGTTCCACCAAAATGTTTCCAATTAGTTTTAAAGTTAGACCAGACACAGAAACAGGTTCAAAGTTAATCTTCCTTTGCTTCAACCTTGACCTTAAAGATATACATCTGACTATGGTACCCAGTGCTCAACAAAAATCAGATAGCCCGATGCCCAGGGTCTCTCTAATTTCAGATTGGGCCCCTCCTGTATTCTAATATTCTAAGTGAAGTGCCCATCGGGCTTGTCAAAAAAAAATAATCCAATTTGCCTAAGAAAGGTTTGATTGCGCTGACAAAATGAAGAATTTTATTTTCAAGTTGTTGAAAGACTAGTAAATTATTAATATATATCCCCATGTATGCCCTTACCCTTATGAAGATCGCCTACTTCCCACACTTCTATCGAAAGCTGTAAACTTTGTGTACAAAGTGAAGCATGTGACCTATGAATTGGAAACAGATTGCCTGGCTTACGTATAATTAGTGCTCACTTGGTTTTAACATGCATGATTCTACTGGCGGTAGGACAAAAATAATATTTTTAAGGCCGTCTACTGCACATAACGTTTTATAGTTGAAATCTACCGCTTTTGAAAATTAAGTTTTAAGAAAAAAAAAAAATGAAACAAGGTAAGGAAAAAAAATGATATTTTTACGCGTTCTATCCACGCATTACAGAAACCAGCTAGAACCCGTCTATGGGGACCAGAAATGTTCCAGCAGTCATTGCAACCGGTGCAATAATACAGGGCCAAGTAAATGGATTAAGGCTAACATGTGTACACAACAAGCTGTTAATTGATTACCTTAATGTTGTAATCTGAAGATTTTAGGCCAAATATGGAATGTTTTTTGAGGTGTTGTAAGTAATAAAGGAATCAAAGGTGGTCCATGATGGCTTTTGAGCCTTTGATTAAAAATTGGCCATCCTTTGGCGTTGGCGAGATAAAAAGGAAAGACCGACCCAAAAATGATTTAAGCAAAATCACTTCAGCAAGTAATGCAACTATGGTTAAACATAATAAGCAGCACCTATGAACAACATCAAACGTGTAAAAAGAAACTGGCACAATGAATGAGAAGGACATTGATAGAGCAATTGGACAATGATGGACATCAGGACCTGGAGGAAAACATTGCTTTATGTGAAATATTTTGAGATCTGATTAAACACAAAAGACAATTTAATATGATTTTGCTTATTTCTTTTCATATTTAAAGTACAGAAATTGCAACAGTGTGTGACAAATAATAGTAAAAAAAAAATAGGGCCCTTTTGGGCACATGGAATTTTGAGTCCGGACTTCTGAAATTTGAGTCAGGGGTTGTGATTTTTCTAGTCACCAGCCCTGGGCCTGTGTCTGAAAAACAATTTCTCTGAGCACTGGTACCATCTGTATATTGTCACAATGCATACATTAGAAGTGTCATCAAAATATCAACATTTGTTCAACAGGTAAAGGTCAGGTGTTGAAACTGTGAAGACAAATACAGCAGATAAAGTTACATTTTCTCCTGCTATGACCTTGAGTTAGCATGTCAGACTCAATGCATACCTGCCAACCCCTAAGAGGAGTAAGCATAACCTAAGTGGAATAGATTACATGCCATAATTACAATAAACTGTATGAAAAATGTACATTTAATTTTGCTACAAACCTGGATCTGCATCTGGTTAAAGTTCATGTCACAAATGGGAAAAATCCATGTGGATTAGTACCAGATTACAAACCACAAAACATACTTACAAGTTATATATACACAACATTCACTCTAACTAGTCCACATGTCTAACTTTCGCTGAGTGATATTAAAGTCAACTCCACAAATTCTGCAATGATCAATACCATATGCTCAACCCGAGTGTTGTATTATCCATCTCATGTTAATCTTTCTAAATTTGAACAGCACTATTGATTTGTCTTTTTTCAGATCCGACATGCTTTAAAGTTTAAAAAGAACCCTCTACTCTAACATTTTTCAGTCATATAACATCTGAGTCACATTGATAAAACCTGTTTAACCGCCATTTTTTAAAGTATAGACTGGTTCGCTAACAAATTCTGTGTATTAATATTATGAATCTGTGAGACAAGTTTTCAAATTGAAGAAACCCGTCAGTTTTCTTGGAAAAGGGTGCCATAAATAGAAAATAAGGAAAGTACATGGAGGTCAATGTACTCTTATGCTATTCTTATGCAGCAGTCTTCTTTTTCTTTAGAATATTCTCGTATTTATATGATGTGTGGTATTAAAGAGATGATAATAAAAATAACACAACTCTTTATTGCTTTTTTTATATTTGTTTTTAATGTATCAAAAAAGCGTAATCCATATACAGGCGAGTGTAAGATGTAATTAGGTTAAAAAAAGCGGAATCATTACGCCAAAAGCGTAATGGTTGGCAGGTATGCCAATGTGGTGTGTCCTTGGGTGAGGTACTTTACTCCTATTCCCTCAGTACTAAATAACCTACTTGTTTTGCTGTGCCGTTAAACACCACATGATACCAAACCAACTGTAATTTGGTTTCCCAGGTAACAACCTTAGCCAATCAGATACAACACTACCTCATTAATATGTGTAGATCTTACTCATAATTGAACCCATCCAACATCTTCATAATATAAGACTATTTAACAAGTCTGATCAAAATCTGATCAAATATACAGTTGCTGGATTGCTGACAAGCTCAGCCAATCAGATGCAAAGTTACATCACATATATGTACAAGTTGCATTCATAATCATACACAACCACGACTTTGACATAGGCCAATCTGACAAAAGACCTATTTACTGAGTTTGATCAACATCCTATACAAAAAGTCATCTATGGAACGCCGCTACTGTCTGCGGATGTTGATTTCTTTTATGAGCAGTGCTTGTTACAATATATTCAGTAGTATTTTATATGCACAAGTTTTTATATTATGCATGGTACATTTTATCATATATGCAGCAGATTTATTATTATATTCAGTCCATTTAACATTATATGAGGTTACTGTGCCATTATGCGTCACCATATTTAGATAATTTGTGGGAAAGGAAAAAGAATATCAATATGTACAATTTATTTTTACAAATATGCAGTGCTGGTGCACCATAAAACCATATCGGCCAAATAAATAGAATACATTCAACAAGGAACAGCAGTAACATTTTCAACATGGCCACTGTGGCTGCCATCATTTTCAATTAGAAACAACAACATATCATAAGAGTTTTCGTGAATATCCTAAGTCAATTTTATCATCCATTTAAGATGTGTAGCAATAACAAAATTTTCAATACGGTCATGCTGAAATAATGGCCATGTTGAAAGTCAGATTAGCATGACTCACATGTAGAACCAACTATACATCAAAGTGTTGCAGTCAACTCCCATGTTGATATGACAATCGACTCAGGTGAAGAAACAGTAACATCGTCAAGCCACATTGGATACTGGAAGGGAATCAATTTTATTTAAGACCAAGTAGATCTCAGGATGAAACCACAAGTTTCAAGACCTTCCTCCAAGCAAAACGATATGAAACAATTGCTAATGGATGCCTGGAAACACTAGGCAATTGCATTAAGCTATTCTGGTTTTCAACCAGTACAGTTAATGATGCTTGAGAAATTAACTTAAACGCATAACAAAAGTAACTGAAGCATGAAATATAGGTCAGTGACCTATATTTAAAACTGATCATGCTTCTCAATAAATGTTTTCACCAAAATTCAAGACTCTACTATCAACCATGCCTGGCAAACTCTGCCAACTTAGCTCTTAACAAAACTTGCCCTAAAACATTTTCATTTCAACTGAGGAAATATTCACTGAAGTAGGCTAAGGAGTTTCAAAAAAACCAAATACTCAAAGAAGATACGCTATAATTACAATAAATGAGATAAAGCAAACCTCTCAACTTGCTGACATCAAAAGAAACTAATGATCAACAACCTCAATTTGAGGAAAAATTCAGCCAAAGTTTTTTTTAAAACTGCAGTCTGTTAAATTAAGAGCAAATTACTTACTTTTCTTGAATTGTGACAGCTATTGTTGCAGTTACATTGACCAAGCTGCAAACTTTTCAATTTTAACCTTCGAACTTCTCAATAATGAATGGAAAGGTTAGTTCATACTCAAACCACACACACTCAAGTGGACTTACCAACTGTGACTCTGTGCTGGCTTGCCCAACAACTGTGCACATATCTCCAAAGTTAGCAGCACACACCTGCAAGTTAACATTAAGAAACAGTCTTTTAAGTTAGCCTGCTTTGGAACAAGGGAGCTTTTCTATGTATAGGTGGAATATAGTCAACTTCTTACTGGAACGGAGTGAATCATATACCATAGAAAAAGGAATGTATTCTCTTCCAATTTGTTTTTTTATCGACTTAATAAGATGGTAAACCACAATTTTTCCATGGAAACATAAAAGTAAAGGGAAAATCAAACACTCAAAGTAACACAGATGGAAAAAAAACCTTTATCAAAAAAAAGCTTTTCCCAACTTAATGTTACATACATGTGACAGAAAAGACAGGTCAGGTCAGCACAGATCAGGAGATTTCCAAAGTTTGGTCAGGTGTTTTGACCTCAAAAGAGGGAGGATTTTCATTGACCCAATTTTTAGCATGCAAATGGACAAAATGAACAATTTTTTTAATATTAAAATATGCGCTTCATCTCATCAAATCAGTCCTTCACTGAAATTTGTTCCATTCATACACTTCTTATATGTAACACAAGCATTTTTAGCATTTCTTAGGAGATCATTGCTGGATTATATTGGTGGCAGTCCTCGTCTTTGTTGATCATAACACTTAGGATTTGATGTACTGTTACTGGATCCAGGTTTCCTCTAGAGTCAGCCTGAATTTTTCTCAGAATGGAAAATGCCCTTTTTAGTGTCTGCATTGGAATGTGGCAATGTCAATACAGCTCTACCAAATCCACCAAGAAGTTTAAATTGTTTCCTGCCTGTGGGTAGATTCAGATTGCTGACTGCCTGTCAGAACTGCTCAAGATTGGTACTGTCTGGATCTAATGTCGTTTTAATGTCAACAAGATACTTCACATGAAGCACAAAAGCATACATTATACCATCACACCCTTTGTAACTTTAAGCCTAATTTGCCGACACCTTTGTTGTCAAAATTATCATCACTATTATCCCTCTTTAATAATGACAATCAAATCCAGAAAATAATTATCACTTACTAGTAATATAGACGAAGACAAAGACCCCATTCATCCCAGGTATTACGGATTACAATGGCAGTTAGTGACATGTACTTTAGTCTGGTTTACATTCATGTTTACAAGGATTAAATCATGATCAGTGGTGTTTATGTCAGTTTTTGCAATGTGGTCGTTCATAGTAGTGTCGAATGTATATTTTGCTTAAAAATCATGGTCGCTGGTCGAGTTCTGCACATGGTCACTCACAACAGTAAGTTTATATAATAAATTATTATTATTATTATTATAAAATCAAGATTATGATTTCTTACCAACAATAAAATGATCACTATACGAGTAGTTTTTGTCCGTTTCAGTGAGAACTTTTGTGCAATTTACGAGACAGGGAACATTATTTCGACTAGATGTGAAAAATGATCTGCTAACGAAAACGGGATATTGTGTTCAGCTATAAAATTGGCAAATATAGTGATACAGATCATACAGACAGGATCTAACCCACCCCACCCAACCCCTCTAGGTATATAGAACATGCCAATTGATATAGATTATACAGACAGGACCTACCTCCCACTCTAAATATATAGAACATGCCCACTTATAGAAAAAAGGCATCAGGTGCAAGTTAAATTTTCCAAAATCACAGTTTAGTTGGGATGTAAAAATTCATGCAAAAGAATAATTTCTGGTAGGCATCTACTGAAGACACCATATGCAATAAATGTCAGACTTGACGTCTTAAAAGTATTTGGATTAATTCTTGACTTAACTCTGAAAATGACCATAGATTCAATTACTTGATCTAAAGCCTACCTTTCGTACATGAAAAAGAGGATCGCTGCACATCTCACAGAAGCGACTCAAGAAGAACTTTTCAGTCATCTCTTTACCAATTAGAGGGGCCATCTTGCTCATCAGCTACAAGAAGAAAAATGCATTGCTATTGTCTCGTTTTGTATATTAGGTTAAAAAGTAAATTCTTTTTTATACATGTCATTACAAACAAATGGTGAAGCCTGAATAATAAAAATTTCTCCAAGGTAAAATGAGTTGACTGCTACCCCAATCCTACTATTTAGTTCAAATAACCAAAAAAATGCCAAAATTTCATCCTATCAAAGTTTTGCAGAAATTTAATAAAATTTTTAATATTGATTCTGTTGTTAGTAAACTACAGAACAAAGAGGTGTTCCTGATATCACACAAATATTCATCCACCATAAGACAACCTTGTGTGAAACAAGGGATCAACAGAAAGGACTATCTACTTGCTGCACCTCTTGCTGTTATGTTCCACCATTGTATTGGACTTGCACAAATTTTAACAAGTTTTTTTTAAGACAGAGCTTTAACGTTTACAAAAACCAACAACAATCTTGCTGACACTGCTGGAAAAATTATACCCATGTCTTACCATTTGTTACGCATGCAAAACATGAAAAAAGAAAACCCATAAACACACCAAAAATAAGTAATTGGTCATAAACAGAAACAAATTATCGCTGACCTTGGCAACATAAACATATTTGCTAAGTTCTATTAAAAATCTGATGAAAAATACAGTATCTTTAGAGGTAACAAACTCTGTAAGATCACCTCATGCATATGCATAGATCCAACTTATTACAAAACTTGTTCAACACCATGATGCTTATATACCAGGTCTGAGTAAAGTCTGATCGAAATTTGGCTTCCAGAATGGTAAAAAGCTCAACCAATCGGATGCAAGATTACCACGTAAATACGAGTGGATCTCACACATTATCAAACATGTCCAAGATCTTCACAAGATATGTCTATATTCCAAGTCGATCAAAACTGGATCAGAAATATGGCCTCCAGAGTGATATCAAGCAACTGTTGACAGAAAGATGACATGATGGACACAGGGCCAAACCTACCATAAGCTCACTTAGTTTTATAGCCAGGTGAGCTAAAAAGCAAGAAGAATACTGTGACTGGTACATTGTATGCCCACCCATGTTTAATAGTCTGCTATGTAGGCACCAGTTGGGCATGGTTAACTCTGGAGATTACTGACCAATGGGTCTCAATGACCTGGAACTTTGGTAAAGATAGGCACTCTTAAAACTAAACTTACTGTGCAAAAACCATTATTTTCTTAATACACCTATCATGACCACGAATCAGGAATCTGTGTTTCTCTATTACCCTATATTTAAGCCAACTATGAGTTTGGTCAAGGAACTTGCTCTTAAACAAAAGTCATTCTGCAAAACCAATTTTCTTTGAGCCACGATGACACTGACCTTTGACATTTTGACCCCAAAAATTAATAGACCTCTTCCGTATCTCAAGTGCAAGACTTCTACAACCTTTCCTCGAAGTACATGGTCTAGATTTAAAGTTATTATGCACAAATCATATTGCTTCTTTCAGTCAGTGACTTTAGGACCCCAAAATCAGTTACTGTGTAGACACTATTTTTCAATCGGTGACCTCAACCTCTGAACTTTTGAGGCCAAAATCAACAGGCTTTTACCTTATCCCCAAGTGCTAGCCATCCACAAAGGCTGCTAACTGTGGATGGTTGAGAGCTTGTCATTGTGCAGAAATGAAACTGGTAACAGCCAGATGGACAACATCATTACATATAAAAACAGAATAAAGTTACAATGCAGTAAACAAGTAATCCAGGATCCATGGTGGGAAGGTGGGATTCAGGCACAAAAATGGTCCCATTGCCTGAAATTTTGCCCAAATACACTGAGAAAACAAAGCTGATTTCACCTTTGCTCAAGCCAATGTCTTCACCCTCTCCCCTTTTTTGGACACTAAATGCTTCAATGATTATTCATATCAACAAGAGTGTGCCAAAAATTCACACAGGAAGTTTGAAGGAGTTAAATTCCATGCATCTGCAACCCAATTACAAGAAAAAATTCTCATTGGTTGCTAATAAAATTTAACAAGTTTATTTCATAATTCATCCAGAAGAAGTAGGAAGAGAGGTTTAGTACCTCAGTATCTGCCCCCCCCCCCCCCATTTTGAATAGCAACCTTTTCTCGACATTACTATCTTTTGCAAAACAAAATCATACAATTTGCTGAATAAAAGAAAACTTTTAATCCCTTCATAAACTTCAACCTGTACTTCTTTCCTTTTCATATCATTCTGGCTACAATATTTAGTAAAACTGATGTTTTTAAGCAACTGTTGTGAACATTCTAAATTCT
This sequence comes from Margaritifera margaritifera, assembly GCA_029931535.1. Lineage (NCBI taxonomy): Eukaryota > Metazoa > Mollusca > Bivalvia > Unionida > Margaritiferidae > Margaritifera > Margaritifera margaritifera. The sequence continues at coordinate 4,329,243 of JAQPZY010001656.1, forward strand.
GACTTCTCTACACTGATTTCTCCCTATTTTCCATGCACTTTCCTCTTTTCTGGCAGGGAAAAGTGACTTTGCCCTAAATTTTCAGTCCAGCGTGGACCCTGGTCATCAATTAGTTATTAAACACCATATACACCAGGTCTCTGCTGTAAAGATTGCCATTTTTTTGCAGCTGTCAAAGGATGCCATGTCATCAAAGCTGGCTGTGATATGAGATAAAACGACACATCACAACCTCTTTGACTACACAGTTTCCCCCATAAACAAACCTGTCTTCATATCCAACTTCATTCATCGAAATAAATACAATGAAATTTTACCTATGAACAAATAGGTTTAATATCAGGTCATTAGGTCTAAATTTACTCCTAGCATATGAATTATGGATGGAATGGTCCTCCCGTCATATTCACTACATATCTATCAGCAGTTAATTATAGGGATGCTACCCGTAATGATGGTATGTCTTGGGACACCCTTAATTATTTTAAAAAGTAAATTTTTTATGACCTATAAAAGTTGGGACACAAAATTATAAAAAAATTCATGTACTACAAGTCTTGGGACACCTTAGAGATTTTTTTCCCTACTAATCGATCAATGTATTTTATCAATCGCAACGACATTTAAAAAAAAAAAAGAAAAAACGACTTCGTTGTTGTTAAAGGGACTATCATTATGAATTATTACATGGAAATGTTATAAATTAATATAATTTATTTGAAAAGTCAATAAATATATTTAATTTTCCTGTTTTCTTATTATTTCTACCTAATTAAAATAAGTATAATTTTATCGGAGATGGACAAGGATCGAGTATTAGGGCATAGCGGGATGTTGTACCCATATAACGTCTCTTTCATGCTCTAGTTTACTATTGTCAGTTTATGCATTACTGCATTAAAATTGTCGAAAGTCACCAGTACTTAGTTTGTTTTATATTGAAAACGTAAATACCTAACTCATTAAAATGTGATACCAGTAGGACAACAACAAAAATAGCGTTTGATTCAATGCTCGCATCTAGTGAGCTTGTTTACATCATGGCGTCACCGCATGTACATTGAAGATTTTAACTTGCACTGTTTTAAGTACATCACTTTGTTTCGAATCATAGGCACCACTGCACTAAGCTTCTATAATAACTCTAAAATACGATAAAGAAGTTTAAGAAATAATACTTTGAAAATAACTGTAATACCATTTAAACTCAGAGGGAGTTTGCTTTGATGTAAGCGACCTTAAATAAGTACCTGTTTACTCCACTACGGCAATCGTACTAATATTATGGAATAAAAGATAAATCACAAATCGAAGAACTACACCATTGATGGCTACTAATCATATGCATGGTTGACTTCTTTGTTTAATAAATAATTTTTTTTAAAAAAATTAATGGTACAAGCATCACACATCTCGCGAGAAATTAAATTCACCAATCAGCAAGTCTCTTAAATTTTACATATTTCTACTCAATTGATCAAGTGTTCATACCTTACTTGATACACAATGATAGCCAATGATTGGTCAATATAATATCAGTTTTGGGGGCCAATTAAGTTAGTACTGCTATTATGCACGGCTTCTTGTCCTGTTCTCAATCCAATTTAGATCTTAAAACAGTTAATTGGTTTGGATTAATATTCTAGAACAAACAGGTACCGGCTCTGCCGCCAGACAAAATTCCCTCTTTACCCAAACAGTTTCAGTGTTAAAACAATTAACTGGCCTGGATTGCTGTTGGAAAACAAAAGACACATCTGCCAATTATAAACAAAAGGAAACACTGAAACAACCAGCTGGCCAAAATCAAAAGTGGAATGAATAATGTGTGGAAAATTATAATTTTGTATTAAGCCAAAACACAAAACTATGATGATCTCCTAAAGTCGATCTATATTCACAATTTTAACCTATATTATGATCATTCTTTAATGAATAAAAGCGGGTTTGCCTTATATAATTAAACATGTTTATTTTTATATAGATTACATCACTTTGTAGGATCGCTTATATCACTGAAAAACGGTAACTCTTGAGCTCGTGGATCAAACTAAATAGAATAATAGCAAGTGGACGTCTAGCTAAAATGTGATCTTGAAGAATGTGATTTGGTAAAAACTCTGAATAAAGCAAAGTCTGCATCTAATATTTTTGGGATTAAACAAGGATGTAAGTGACGCCACACACGATTTGCACTGTGTAAGAACTGTACACTATAGTACAGGTCTTGCGGTAAACCCTAAGCGGCCCGTGAATCGTGAAGCCTTTATTTACCTTTATTTTATTTCATGTTGGAGAAATCTGAAAATAAATACATGCAAAATAATAACATAAAAAAACAACCATAGTAGTTTATAACAGTTTATTGACGTGGTAATTGAACATGAGCTGGTCGCTGCTGTGTGACATATGGTTATCTTGGCAATTTAGTCAGACATTATTTGTCTCTATAAATGTTGGGACACTGAAAATGCAATATTTTTTAAATGCATTCAAGTCTTTGGACATGGAAAAAAAAAATTATTTTTTCGTGTCCAAAGACTTACCATGATTACAATATAAAGGATTTCTGCAATTAGTGTGATTTCAAAGTATTAATACTCTCAGTCCAAATGTTAAGTTCTTATGATCCTAATTAAGGCACATACCTGCATAAATTCCTGTTTGGTTTGGTTTTGTTGGTTTTAACTGGATTTTTAACACATTATTGGCTATACCATACCAAGGAAATGGGATCCAAGTGCCTTTCCAATGGACAAATCAAGGCAGCCAACCCGAGCATGCCTGGGTATAAAAAAAACTCATAACCTTTGGATTAGAAGTCTGATGCTCTACCAACCGAGAAACCCAAGCTCCCCGAAATTCAAGAAAATTAATTGAAGTCATAGACAAATCTGACAAGTTTCTCCTCTTGTTGTAAAGAACATCCAAAGCTCATCAAAGCTGGCTGTGATATGATGGCTTGCAGACACATCACAGTCACTGTGATGCCTTTGGAACATCCACGTCCTCCATTCCAAAGCAATACATTTTCAGGACAAGAACAGATGTCACCACTGAGCCTTTTATCAACTGCTATTCCGTAAGTAAATCATAGTAAAAGTATAACAGGCAAAATTTAACACAATATCTATTAAGTTAATATGACAGCCCCAACCAATCACCTAAGATCACCCATTCCAAGCTATTGCACAAACTTGTCAAGCATCTCCTTAACTTATAAATAAGGGTCTGTCTTCATTTATTATACAAGACTCCCTTTTTGTCAAGTGGACCTTTTATTAAGTAAAAAACTTTAACACTAGAGGTTAATCCAGAACTTCAAGATTGATGTTAATCTAAAACTTTAACACCATTTCATTTAATGTGGGGACAGATAGAAATACGGACACGAAAACATGCCAAAGTGATCGCTGTGTCAATCATCAGCCAAGTTGGCCCCATCGTCTAGATACCTATGAATTTGCCAGTATTTTTGTGACAAACAAAAATCTACCATGAAACAGAAGAAATCCTTTACCAAGGACGAAATGTAGTGAAGCCCAAGGTATCACAGACTGGACTACTCTAACTCTGATTCATCAAATACAAAGAAAGTTCTATTCAGGTGACAACTCTGGGATTAGGGAGATTTTCCAATTCAGATTTCAAGATTTAGCACCCGAAAAAAAGAAAAACCCCAAAAACTCATGTTCTTCCTGAAGCTAATAAATTTTGTATATATTTTGGAAGGATCTCCCTGAAGGCCTTCCAGATGTATCATATATATGAGAATATTTTAATTCCTGTTATAGCCCTTCCCTTAAAATAACAATTCCTACTCCAAAAAACGGTCTAAACAGGATTTCTGGTCCCAATGGTATTTGAATTATAGACAGGTTCATTGTGATAATAGCAGAATTTAAATCACCAGCTGAATAATGCCTTATGGAAGTCAGTCAAATAATTAAGCCTCTTTTATAATCAAAATGACGTATGACAGCTGTACTACTACCCAGAGGCTCATCAAAGCTGGCTGTGATATGGATGGTGGCAGCACATCACTACCACTTTGACCACCCCTGAATATTCCTGAAAATAAAATGGAATTTCCAATACTTCACATACGCATCTTCCCAAAAATAACCTCAAAATAAATGCTTTTTCCTTACCCTCAAGTGAAAGCCATCAGCTAATTTGACAAAGGCATGTGATGTAAAACTTGTTATTGCGTGCAAAACCATTTTTTTTTCTTTCAGTCGCAGTGACCTTGACATGTAACCTTTCTACCACAAAATCGTCAGGCTTCTCCTTTAGCCCAAGTGCAAGCCATCCACAATGTCCAGTAACAGCAGATGGTGCAAAACTCGAGTTAACAGAATGACAGGCAGACATCAGAATATAATCGCATAAAAAACAATTCTGCCAAATTTCATCACTTTTTTCCCCACGTTTTTTCCACCACTCTCCATCCGAGTTACATATTGCTCAACAATATGGAAGAACAATTAGCACAGACAAGGCAGTTTGTGCAGTCTTCATTCTGAAGTTGTGCCTTTCCACAGGTAATGTGCAAGTTGTGTTTCTTCTTTTAAAGAGTCGATTAACACTTAGCTTGTGTTACAATCAAATTTCTTGATCTATTGATCGCAGACTCAATGGGGTGCTGTAATCCTGATCCCAAGGTAAAAGGAGTGAGTGAGTATATTGCAGAATGAATGGTATTAGTTTCATAACAATTCTATCCAAGTATACTGACAATCTATCAAGGGCTTTAACCGAAGCTTTAAATGTTGATGACAATGATGCCAGTGTTGCGAGACAAATGATTGCTATGTCTCGCTTCCCTTTAATGTGGGCTAGCCAAAAATGACAATGTCACTTAGTCATCTTGACCCTTCACACCTTCGACTCAAGAATCAATAGGGTGCTGCCCCTGCCCAAGTGTAGTCGACAGAGAGTTTGATCAAAATTAGGCCAAAGATACTCGTCATAAAAAAAGGACAATCAAATTGTCAGTGCCAATGACCTTGACCTTGGACCTAGCTGCGCCAAATTGATGGACATCAGCTTCTATCCATGGGAACAACAAACTTGTTACATTACAGAAACGTCTTGTCTACATACAGACAGATGGTCATTGCTTTCACTATATCCCCTGGTATCTTTGCTCAGGTGAATAAACCAAAAGATATTGCAACATTTTTTTTTTAAAACCAAAATCCCTCCAGCTTGTTAGGTTTATTGGTTTCTTAACTGTTACTTTTCCAGCATTGAGAGATATGTTTGTGACAAGTAGTGATGCTATAGTGAACCTAAAGTTGTGCCATGATATCACCACTTTTGTATGATGTAATGACAATAATATTTTCATGTTTATAGCATTTCAGATCTACAAAATTAGTGAGAGTCATTCTCTACGAAATGCACTGAAGATGCATGCCTGGCCATGTCCCAAGGCCAAGGTTACAGCTCAAGGTAAATTCCAATGTTTTTCCAGTGTGTCTGCCAACTGTTGCTATTGGTATCTGACAATCATGTATTGACTGCAATATACTAAAGATGAGGCTAATCTGTATTGATACTGTATTGCAGTGAACTGGAAATTAATTTACATTGGCCTGAGTGGAGAAGTGGTGAGCATCTCACAAACCTATATAAATGATTATTTATTTGTTGCCAATATTGTTGTCACACTAAATCACATGTTGTAACTCTGGAGTGCACTGGAATGAGCTGTGGAAGATCTGCTTTATTTACAATAGAAATAAAAACAACAACAAAAAATATACTTTTATTATTTGTTAATTTTTTAAATTATCAGGTGAGAAATTGCCATCCTGTCTAATATGCACAAACTTACATTAGATTATCAATCACTTAGAAATATGTACACTTTGAGTTTTAGCACCGTGATCAGAAAATTGTTTTAATTTTTATTGTTGATATATTTAATGTCACTGACACATCTTCCATGCATTTGTTGCTGATCATAAATATGTTCTATGACATCATGTTGGAATGTAATATGATCACCAGTCAAAGGATTGTTGTCAATTAAATGTTTATTGCATCGAGTGTGTGCATCAGTGCTTTTATGATTCAAATGAATGTAAAATTGCACCATTTTCCCATCCTGTTCATAATCTGTGATTTTTCTTTCATGCACATAGTGCATCCATATAGAATTTTTAGGTGCAGAAATGTTTGGCATATTGTGCACATGTGCTGTCACTTATTTCCAACACTGAACAACCACCTCTCATATCAAGAAAGTGCCCAGATTTGACCAACTCTTACTTCAGCTTAAAAAGCCATACACCTAGGACATCATTGCTCCATCCGTTCCTCAGATGACAGGTACAGATAGGTTGCAGTGTACAAGTATCAAACAAAAGGATTTTGTTCCGAGAGATTTCAATCCTAATTACAGCTTCAAGAAAGTAATTCAACTGTAGTCTCTCAGTGCACAACATCGAAAACTTCTCTCTAAATACATGTTGTTATTCACACTGTTCAAGCTCATCAAAGCTGGCTGTGATATGATTCAATCAACATGTCACAACCACTTTGATGCTTTGATCAATGGTGCTTCAGCCAGGTGAACAAAGCAGGAAGTTCCAAATTCATACCCAAAATTCCTCATTTCTAAATAATAATAAATTGAAAGCCAGTTAAATTTACTCAGAAGTTCTAAGTGTATGCATAGTATGCTGAAAACCCAAGACTCAGTATCATACATTTCTGAAGTTGCCATCAACCATTAACACCAAGAATACATTATGTTTCCTTGCCTGATTGAAAATTACATTTCTGGAGATGAAATACAATGTGCTATACTGATCCAAGCAGGCTGTGATATGATCATGTTTCCAAATCACAGTCACCTGGTCAGTGCAGACATCAATGATGATAAACACATGTTTCCATGCATGTAAAGTTTAAGCAACCAGTATAATGTGTATGACACATTATTGCCACACCTGCAAACCACTTAAAAACAATGTGCTGATGGCAGTAACCTATACTGATCAGGAGAATCATTTCCGCAACAGGTTTGCACCATTAAAAATGCAAGGACCTATGACAAATAGTGTACAAGAAACCAACCTGTATACACAACTTGACCAAGACCGAGAGACCACAGTAGCACTACATGTGTTGTATATACTCACTTACAAGTTGGGTCCAACTGCAAACAATGCAGACCCTGGTCTGCTGTCACATAATGTGCCAGCAGATCATGGTCTATATTGTTTGTTCTATTGATTGGTCCTAAAAAAAACTGAAGAGACCCAGATCTGTCAGCGCATTATTCAATGGCAGATCTAGGTCTGTGCAGTTTGCAGTTGGATCTGCCTTACAAGCAAGTATATACAGCACAATATTTATGGAAGGGTAAAAGATCAATCATCTAATCAATTCGGACTAATGTTTTCAACTTCCCCACTTGACCAACTCCTATCTACATCAGCCATCTTCTTTCTGGTTTCCCCATCATTCCTACCCTCTTTATTCTGTTAAACAACCAACTCCCTTTAGCAGCTTTAAAAGTGTTCAATCCTTTCGTTGACTGTCTTGAAAACAATTCAGACTCCGAGCACTAAATCATTCTTCCCGAATTCATTCTTCTGGTTCTTCCTATATATGTGTAGTCTTACGAGGGTGATAGTTCACACACTCAGTAGAAAAGACAGAGTAGCAAGATGAACAATAAACACATCTCACTACCCATGTCTTTCACACTGAATGTGGACATCGTACACATTGTTGAACTCCAAGTTAACAAACAGTGAACCAACAGGCACCCATATATTGCTTCCCCCGTTTTGCATTTAAGTGTGACAATTACTTAACACCAAGGACAGAACCATCCACTGAACTTATTTCTCCATGAATCATGTTATAGAAATTAAAATATAAAGGACTGCCAGGTCAAGGTTATATTTTCAGACTATTAATAAGCACTACAATTCCATAAAGTTTTGTTCTGTTTCTACAGTTATAATGAATTTTCAATACATATTAACCCTATGGAAGAAAACTACATAAATCTGTAGCAATGACATGATCATATACAGCTTTAGATGTATATATCCCCAAACTGTCAACTTCAACCAGTAACCTTTAATAATCAGTCAGTGTTGGATTTTCTCCACACTATTTTACCTCATGTAACCAGTCACCTCCCCCAAACAGTTACAAGTGCTCCATCCTTGAGTGACTCAAGAAGCGAGATTTCACTGCATTTGCCAGTTATTCTCAGGGTCACAATTCTAATGATAATGATAATTGTAGAAGTCCTTACAGCTGCAGCCTCTGTCCTGTAGTCATCCAGGCTGTCTGAGCTGGATAGTTCCAGGATCACATTCACTACCTGCTCTTCCACATCAGCTGAATAACGAGACAGAGGGCGAGATAAAGGATCAGTGAGATGAGGTAAACTCATTACATGACCTATATGCACTAGGTTATATTGAAATTCAAATTGTATTATTTTACCATGAATTTACAAGAAGTTTTCCGGTTTGCTGGATACATACTTCAGACCTGTAGTAATATTATTACAAAGTATCAGCTGACTAAAGCCACTTATGTACTTGCGACTTTCACAAAAGGACCTTACCAAAAATGTCATCCTTGACAACAAGGACACTGTCGCCGTCAGAAAAGTGATAACTATGTCTTGCTAATCACAGGATGGATAGTACTATATATCTACAGTTTCTTCTGACCATTCCCATCCCAAGTTAGATATTTAGACAGTTATGTTGGAATGGGGGGGGGGGGGGGGGGGGGCAGAACACATCCCTTTTTGAAAAGTTGGAATTCACCAACCTGCAGGGTAGGGACATATGGTAGCCACTTGATACTCGCCCTAGCAAATTTAAGTGACCTTACATCGGTCCTACCTACATGAAATTTATAGGAAGATGATTTATTTTCTCACACGTCGATCCCTATCCACATGCAATTGATAGAAAGAGGATTTATTTTCTCACATATCGATCCCTACCAACATTAAATTGATACAAAGATGGTTTATTTTCTCACACATTGATCCCTACCAACATGAAATTGACAGGAAGATGATTGATTTTCTCACACATCTATCCCTACCTACATGAAATTGACAGGGAGATGATTTATTTTCTCACACATCGATCCCTGCCTACATGAAATTGACAGGAAGATGATTTGTTTTCTCACACGTAATAATTAAAACATATTACACCTTATTACTAAGTCAGTACTCAAGACAAAAATAGCGTTTACAGACTGGACCTTGCACTTAGCCATTTCTCACACTACTTACCCACATGATCCTAAATCTCACAGCTTACATTTTCCTTCAAATCATCGATCAAATGATCACATGATACAAGGAATCTATGAAGGTAAAAGTCAGATGAAAATTCAATTGCCTTTAAATATGTAGGGCTGCATGGTGATCATGCGACTAAGCAATAATGCATTGCAGACTAGAAGCTATGCATTACTGGATAATAAGCTCATATATTGGCTTATCAAAGTTACAAATTATACTAGAACTTTTTTTGTCCAAGACAAGAAATATTATACTTGTCAATTTCAGGCAGAAAGGGTTCAATACATGGTGTCAATTATTGGAAGCCCATGCATAAAGCGACTACCCAATGCTGCTACAACATGGTCCAGCAAATTCCAACTTTTCAATAGTGGATGCGCTCTGGCATCCAAACCCAACACAACTGTCCAAATTTCTAAACTGGGTGGGAAAGTTAAGAGGAAACTTGTACTAACCATATACCATGTTTTCATCACAGCTCAGATCAACTGTTGAACCTGGAAGGTGTCAAATCAGTAGATCCTGAACCAGAGATCAACTCAATCTGTCAGTAAGCGATACTTACAGAATACCTCCTGCTCTAAAAATAATAATCAGATACAGCCCATTCTTACATGTGACAAACTTTTGTCATTATACAAATGCATATCAAGTTTCATAAAGATATCTCAAATACAGATTGAGCCCATTCTTTTACCAGACACAATGTCTAGCATTAATTCAACAGCATACCAAGTTTCATGCAGATATCTCAAACAGCTAAGGAGATTCGAAGTATAAACACAATTTTTGAACATGGGGAGACAACTGCAAAATTACTACTCTGACCAAGCCAGATCTTGTTTCTAACATAACCTCTCGTCACGATACAAATGCATACCAAATTTCATTAAGATATCTTACAAACGGACACAATTTGTAATAACAAGAAGACCAAGTGGACTGGAGATATGTTATGAAAACAACAGTTTCAACATTTCTCTAGTTTTTATATCTTCATGCAAATTTGATGGCACATCAGCATAATTTGTTCAATATTGAAAAACCTCTACACCAGAATGCTGTCAAAGTTGGTCAAATTTGTTTGTTTTTTTTAGATACAGCTGGTGTAAATGTTTTTCAGTTTTTAGGAACAGCAGCCACATTTGATGGTAGATAGGCATCATTCGTATAAATCTGAAATGCATTCAAGCTAGGACACTTTCTATCAAATTTGGTAAAATTCTGTTCAGCTGCATTTTAAAAAGTTATTAACAGAAGCCATATTTGATGGCAGATCACCATCATCTATACAAACTTAAGAGCCCTTGATGCTCTATCAAATTTGGTCAAATTCTGTAGAGTGATATTTTGAGAAGTTGTTCTAAAGACTTTCAACTTTAATAATGGCAGCAATATTTTATGGCAAACTGACATTTGTACAAATTTGAATGTCTTAATATCAGAATGATCTCTGTCAAATTTGTAGGGTGAAACGATACACCTCTGCCACCTATTGATACAATTCTCGATATACAGCCTACGATACGATACATTATCAATACGCATATCAACTTGAGGGTCTTTTCATCTTTAAAAGGTCTGTCAATTGTACGGTGGTGCCATTTTTTATGTGTTGACATATTTGGTGTATTTCCAGTATGCAGATTACAGACAGACATAGACTTGTCATCTGTTCATATGCCTTTCTCATCTTTGACAAAATAAACAAATTACTTCCAAACAAACTACCTGTTAGTTGTCAGTGATTTTTATTCTACCTTCTAGGCCATTTCAGGCTGCTCCATTTAATCAGATGCAGGACTCGTCCATTTAATCAGATGCAGGACTCGCCCTTTGCTTTGCATTGCATTAATGTTTTTTAAAAACATCTTATCACCAATTTCATCTCTTCACTTGAATTTGCAAGACATTATGGTGTTATCTTCAAAACAGAAGAAACTCTGCAATTTCCTATTGCAAGCAAAATCTTATCTAGAACAAGTCCAAGTGGTGAAGTGGAGTGACTAACAACCAGATCCTTCACATTGTATCTCCTGCAGATGCAAAACAACTGCCGCAGCCACAGGCACTCATTTCTGTCAGTGAAAAAGGAAACTACTGACAACACCCAATGCCTTTCTGCATACTGACAAGGTGGCTATAACTGATGTGGTTTAGAATCTGCCCCCCCCCCCCCCCCCCCCCCCCCCCCCCCCCCCCCCCCCCCCCGCGCTGATTCTGTGCTAATTTTTTTTAAAAAATCCTGTCAGCATGTTCAGTCATTGATTACATGTATCAGCATAAAAGGAAACATTTCAAACTTGTTCCCCAAGTACGATTTAAGTACTTTACAGATCATTTAAATGCCACTTTCTGTGTGAAGTTTCTCTGTTGCTTTGTATCTGTTTGGATGCCAATACTTCTGGTATATCATGCAGTATGCAAGCTACTGTTAGTTCTGATTGGTGGTTACTGCTTTACCCTGGACTTGAACAAACAATAACAAACAAATCAGAATTACATGTAACATATTTCACTGCAGGACATACCTGAAGTGTAGCCTTCAAATTCAATCCAAGTAGACAAAATGTGATGCAACGAATAAACTTAGAGTAAAAGTGGTTATTAAATGATCAGCAAAGTACTTCAATCCTACATTGTGAACAAATCTGGAATTTCTTCTTTCCATTGAGATGTTATCAGTGGCTGAACATGCAGACGGGATAAAATAATTAGCATGGAACTGGGGCAGGGAGGGGGGCAGATTTTGAACCACACGAGTTAGTCACCTTGTGTTAATTTGTAGAAGGCGAGTGAGTATTGTCAATAGTATTTCTTTTTTACTGACAGAAATGAGTGCTTGTTCTTGCTACGGCTGTCTTTGATGAATTCTCAATTTAAAGAATAAAAAGGCAAACAACTAATAATTATTCATGACTGCTGAAGACAGAGTTAGAAGTGAAATTAACTTGTAAAATTTGAATTTTTTAAAAAGATTTTGTTCAAGGTTTTAAAAAAAAATTTATGTTCAAGACACAAAGCAGTTACAAGATTATCTCCATGGCAAGCATAACATTTATTAAAAATTTAAAAATGAATGATAGAATAAAATGACTGGACATCTTTAATTTGCATAATTCACATGCTTTCTGAACCACAAGTTTAACCAAAAAAACGTGCAAAAAAGCTTTTTTTTGTGGGGTCGGGGTAGAACCGTTCGTCATTTTTTCAAATTTGTATTTTTTTTTTTAAATTTAAGTCTCTTACAGTTTGTTTTTTTTGTGTGTGGCTTTTTTAGGTTTCTAAGGTCAAAATGAAATTTTAGGGTTTTCGTTGTTTTTGAGGTCAGCTTCTAACCCTTTGAAGATTAAAGTAACTTGTGTAGGTTAAGTATCGTTTTTTATCGATTCTTCACCTCTTGTATTGATATGGAAAAAGTATTGATACATCAATATATCGATTAATCGTTTCACTCTACAAATTTGGTCAATTCTGCTGAGCAGTATGTGAGAATTTATTTTATGGGGTTTCTCTGTTCAATTTTTGGTAACAGTGGCCACATCTGATGACAGATCTGCATCAATTTATGAAAATTTAAAAGGCCTTTATGCCAGGCTACTTCTGTCAAATTTGCTCCAATTTCTGAGAAGTTGTTTAAAGGCATTTCCACCTCTATTAACTCATTCGGCCCCGATCCCGCCTATAGGCGTGATCCGTTTTCTGCATTCAATGGCCGATCCCGTCTACAGTCGTGGCGAATGTGTGTTAGTGACAACGTCTCTGATTGGTTAAAAATGGGGTTTTTCCAAGAATCTTATGATATTAAACCAGTCAGAAACGATTTTACTTTCCTTTGTGTAAATTTGAATTATTCATAAGCCAAGGTTACTAACTGAGAGCAATTTTACTACGCGTGTTTCATTCATGAAAAATCATAAACAATGACGGACTTGAGAGTGATATTTCATGATGGTGAGAGCAAAACTGAGGAGTTTCTTGGGTTTGATCTCAAAAATATCGAGCAAGCAGAGGAAAGATATTTTTGGCAGTTGGATATTTTACGAGATTTAGACTCGGACATAGAAGTTTCCGAGATTGAATCGTCAGAAGAAGAGGATGCTGATAGTGACGACGATACAGTTCTTGCGGATCTAGTAAACTGGAACGATCATCTTCGGTCTGTCCAAATCGATGATTTTAGTGGACAAATAGTACAAAAAATACATGACAGTGTAGACAAATTTATTTGGAACAATTGGTGAAAATTTCATGGATTTTTATTGGATATAAGAAGAAAAATTAAGGTAAGAATGGATGCATGTGCATGATGTTTACAAAATTTTCTAAATAGGTAAAAACTATCTGGGGCACAAGCAGATAGACACAGCTTAGTGCTGCTGGGGCATAGCAGCAGTGATACTGATAACAGTGCTGGGGCAGAATCAGTTAATGGCTGCCATATTTGAACAAACTTGAAAAATTTGGTCAAACTTGGTCGAGTTTAAAGTTTTTTCCATCTTTTCTAATAGTAGCTATATTCGATGGCTGATCAGCATCATTTGAACAAATTTGAAAGACCTTCATGTCAGGATGTTTTCTGTCAACATCTGTTGAGCAGTAATGAAAAAAAGCTTTCTCAACAGTTGTTCTATTTTTGTAATAACAGCTGGATGATGGATCGGCATCTACTGAAAAAATTTGAAAGACCTTAATGCCAGAATGGTCCATGTAAAATCGGTGTTCTTTGAGAATTTGTAAATACCAATTGGCACAAACAATGCATGGTGGAAAATGTGTGACAGATGAAAGAAGACCATACCATAATCTTGTGTGGTCTTATGGCCAAGGGAGTTAATAACGGGGATAACTCTTAAAATGCACAGCAGGCAGACTCAATTATTTTACAAGACACAATGTCTATTCATGATACAAAACCATAGAAAGTGTTACGACTGTATCTCAAAGGATTCACAAAAGCTACAGATGGACAGACAAATTGACTTTAATATTCCTTTTAAACCTGGTCTTAGTCTGAAGTCATGTAAACTAAAATTTAATTTATGATTACATAGCTCGTCTTTATGAATCTTTTGGTATTCTCAAGAAGCCACCGTAAACATTAACTGACATGTAGAAAATACATTCAGACAAAAGTAATCTTGACCTATGAAATAGTGGTCCCTGTAATGGGCATAAAAAACCTAAAACAACAACAACAACAAAAAACAAACAAACATTCTTTTCTCTGTTATTAAAGTAGAGGTATTATAACAAGTTGAAGAAAAAAAAGACATACATGGGGCGAGGAGGTCTTTTTTAAATCAATGTTTTTAAAATCTGCTTTAGAAGCTATTATCATTGTCCACCCCTACGAGACAGATTTGTCACAGGCTTCGAGTAACCTTGGAGGCAGCCAGTATGACCACTATTAGAAGCGAAGTACATGCATCAGCAATTACCAGTTTAGCCACTACAGCTGATGGCTCACATGAAATGCATACAGTCCTACTCATTCACATGTACAATACACAATTAACAGAGTCATTAATATGAAAAGTTTACCACTGAACAAACATATCTATTCTTACTTACAACTGCACTGGTCAAAAGTGGCCTTTTGTGAAGGGTAGGGTATATTTATAATGGAAACATTTGTCATGAGCCACAAAAAATTTTTAAACTGAGTGAAGCATAAAATTTAGGTCACAGTGACCTTCTATGGGTTTAGTACTGACAGAGATACATCCCATTGATCAAGTTTCATGATTAAAAAAAACCCAGCACCCAATAAATGAACTTTAAACAAAATCCTTCATAAGATGCTTTTTAAACTAAAGCTGAAAGATATATAAACACTGAAAAGTACATCGCTAGATTAAATGAAAAAAAGGGGACCCATTTCTTCAAAAACTAGGTCCTAATCATAAATAGACAATTCATGTACAAAATCCTTTTTTTCTTCCTATTGTTTTTTTTTTTTAAATTTGGGTCTGATCAGATGAAGAATGGAATAAAACACTGCAATATCACATAAGTCCATATATCACCTAGACTGATTTTGTAACCTTAAGTCTGTTTATCTACCATTAGCAGAAAGACATACTTTTTTTTCTTTGGCCAAGAAGTGCAGAAACCATCGTCTTAGACTTGTCATGTTTGTGAACTCTGACCTCTGGACCCCAGCATTTATAGACTGCTTTATTATCTCAAGTGCAAGTCAATCCACAGTCTAGTCAAGTAACTTGCTCTAAAGCAAAAGTTATTCTGTAGAAATAAATTATCTTGAGTCTCAATGACCGTGACCTTTAGACACCAAATCAACAGGCTTCTTCAATGCTTTAAGTGCAAGCCCACCACAAACTTTTGTCAAAGGATGTTATTTAAAAGTAAAAACATTATGCAAAAAACATTTTTCTTCTTTGTTAAGTTTTTTCAATTTCCCAAGTGCAAAACATCCTTAAAAAAGTTTGGTCCAGGTCTGCGATATAGAACTTGTGTTATTAAGCAGAAATTTATTTTTCTTCTTTGGGTTACTGACCTTGACCTTTTGACCCAGAAAATCAATTGGCTTCTTCCTTACCCCAAGTGCAAGCTATCCAAAAAGTCTGGCGGGTGTACAAAAAAAAGATAAAGTAATCTATTTCCCCCACCCTGCCAAAACGTCTGCTAGGAGACAAAAGAAATGTTTTCATATGAAGGAAGCTCATATTTACAAACTATACTGGAAAGTGATGGTATCATGAATCAATGGAATTCACAACAAAAGAACAAACATTTTGATCGTCATATCCCTTACTATAAAGGGATATGAATCTTCTTTTCAACTCCATTATTACTAACAGTGCATTACAGTAATATACATAATACTATTAAAATACTAACAGGGGTTGAAAAATCCATTACCCTGGACAACTAAAAATTAATGCCGGGTAACCTTTTTTAACAATGTGAAAGTCCAATGTGGCAACCCAAAAATATTTTTTTAAAAAATTACAATGGAATTTTATGTATTTTCCAGCAACAAACATCTGATACTTATATTGTCCCTCTGGGCACCTATAACAGCGTGTCCAACTTAACTTCGTATAATTCAGCAGCCGAGTGTTGGGCGATTGCTATAGGCAGGAGGCCACACCAATCCACATGTGTTGGATACTCATTATCTGGGATGGTTAACTACTAGAAAGCCGACGGACAACACTATACCTTGAAAAAAGGAAATTGTTTGACTATTGTTTATTTGCTGATCTCAAATAGATTAAACATGCATGTAAAAGTGTGTGACACTTTTCATTAGCAAGACTGATGATAATTACAATTACTATGAATTTTTTTCAAAATTGTTCTACCCCTGGTACTAATATCTAACACTTGTAATAATTACCTTTATCCATCAAGTCTTGTTCCAGCAAGACAAGTAAAGCAGCTTGGCTTGTTTTTCTAACCTGAAACAGAAAGCAAAAGATTCTTTGATATTGTTCCAACACAAACTGACATATGTCAATTCAACATAAATAACTCTCACTGTGGTCAATCTTTACTGCCTCTTCATTGACTGGTTTTTTTCTTTTTGTTTAATGAGAGTTTTACTTGTATAAGCATTACTTACTCCATATAGGGAGATGTGGTGCTCAGTTGGTAGACCATCAGATTCGTAATCCAAGGGTCATAGGTTTGATATCCACCCACACCAGTCCACTTTCTCTATGACCATGCAGTTAAATGTGCAGTGTTGCACATAGGTTCCCAAGGACAGGGGACACTGTGTCCCCCTCCCTCCAAATCTGGGGGTCTCAAACCATTTAAGAGGGACGAATGAAAATGAATAGTACATAATGTACTAACAGTGCTATAAAAATGAGATAATCTTGGTTGCTTTACAAGTTTGGCCACCTTAACTTTGTGGTCCACACTTTACTATCATATTTTCCTTGAACAATTACATTATTGCAACAAAAGTTTTATCATATGCTCAAGAAACTTGCGAAAACATTACCTGGTTAACCTGAAATGAGCTGCACCATGGAATTTTCCATTCTGGATCTTGTTCTCTCATTTAACTTTAGTGTTCACTCATTATCTATCAGCATTTATTACAATAAATACCTATGTTTTCTGAATTACTTTTCTTTCCAAACACAAATCATTAATTAAATGACAAATTGTGTATTTACATAAATTTAGTCACTTTTCTCAACCTCAAAATAAATTGTATCTTCCTCGCCGTAGGTGACTTTATCCTCAAAAATATGTTACACTAGCGGCCATCAAAAATTTTACATTGCAACTCAGCTGACTATAACAAACTTTGAACGTTTTCATGGCAGACACATTGTTTTAGAATAGATATTATGTGTCATAATTTTACAGTTTCATCACTTTTTGCAACTTTGGACACTGCTAGCTCTAACAGAGACATGGGTGAACATCCACCAATGAAAAGTTGAAGGCATATTTTAAAAAAAAAAATTCTGATGAAAAAGCGTGCACAGGAGGGCACACATGGTCAAGATTTGGGCGAAACGGGACAACAAATTGTGGGAAACCCGCAAGCCAGTGCTCTATGTGCAACACTGAATGTGCATGAAAAACTGAAACTAAACACAAAACTTAACCTAGGTCACTTAAACATGAACTTAAGGTCTGTGATCTACTTTTCTAAAGATGGTATTGTACTTGCCATCTACATGCCAAGTTGCACATCTCAGTGGCCAATAATGACAGAGAAGCTAATCTAATCTTGACATCATAAGAAGTCTTCTGGTGAAAACCCAATGTTGAATTGACTTTCCATCTAGGAGTAACAATAAGATTTTAAAGATAGCCCTTGTGGCAGTCATACTGGATATCAGATCGGCATAGTTTTATTTAAGACCAAACAAGTCTTCTGGTGAAAACCTCATGCCAATACAGTAGTGATATATTTTTCAAGATGGCTGTCATGGCTTATTAGAAGTCAGATTGGCACTATTTTCATTTAGGACCAATTAGACATCATCAAAAGTCTTGCAATGAAAACCCCATACTGATATGATCATTCATTCAGGAGAAGTAGCGATAACAATATTTCCAAGATTGTAGCCATAACAGCCATACTGAATGTTTGAGCAGAACAATTTTCATCCAACAAGACATCGTAAGAAGTCTTCTCCCATATCAATATGACTTTCCTTTCAGGAATAGTGATAAAAAAAATTTCAAAATGTCAGCTGTGATGGCCATATTGGTTGTCAGACTGGCACCGTATTCATTTGGGATCAACTAGACACCATAAGAAGTCTTTTTTGTGAAACCATGATCTTGATACGACCATCCATTCTGGAGAGTACCAACAGCAAGATTTTCAAGATGGCTGCTGTAACACTATGGGATGGGGGGGGGGGGGGCAATTATTTTCAGCCAATCAGCAACCTTCATTGTTATAAATACGGTATTTAATATACCACCACACACCTGCTGGTTTCAAAGCTCATAAAATAATATGAAACAATAGACCGAAAATCAAATTTTAATTTCATAACAATTATTCATGGCCAACAACATTTTTCCTTTAAACATCCTGCAAAATCATAGTTGTTATGCAATTACAATTTGAAGATGTTGAAGATTGTGGGAATATTGTTTCAAGAGCTTTTTGTTTTTCCTGGTTTTAATAGAACTTTAACAAGTTATTGGCTATATCATAACAAGAAAACTGGAGCCAAGTGCCAGTCCCAAGAAAACACCAAGGCAGCCAAACCAGGCTGGCCTGGACAGGTGTCAAACCCACAACCCTTGGTTTACAAGTCCATTGCTCTACCAAATGAGCTACTACCGCTCCCACAATTCAAGAACCTAATGTAATGATAAATTGAAAGTAGAATTTTGAAAAATTATCTCGGTTTCCCCATTGAAACTTCTTGATATATACAAACATATGGGTGTATCCTTAGCTAAATGATTTACAATGCACACTGCAACAGGACTGACAAAGGGAGGAAATCTGATATCGGTACATATGCTTCTATATATAATTTCAATGTGTTTTTTAAAACAAAATTACTCAATGTCATTAAATGTGCTTACATAAAATCAGTAGTATTTGTCTTTCTTCATTCAGATCAATCAAGAAAACTCTCACAACTGTTTGAAATGAAAAAAAAAATCGTATCATAGGCAAGTTCTTTCAGTGCACATTGAACTTGTTTGTGATGGTGCAGACATCAGCAATTGTAATGTTGCTAACATCTGCTGTCATGGCAGGCCTGGCAATATTGGCTGTCGTTTCCATGACATTTTTTCGTCTCGAGAAGTCAATTTGAAATTTACGAATGTACTTTATTATTTAGCCAATTCCATCTTAGTTAGATCCGTAAATAATGAAAACAAAGGCCAAATAAATATTGGGAGCTGTGAAAAATACGAAATTACTGAAGCAAGAACGATCATCAGAATAATATAAATTGTAAGCTTTTGATAATCAATTCCTAAACTCCTATTCTGATTCCATCCCTAATAAAATCATGCATCTATTTCAAACCTCACCCCCACCCCACCATGAAAAAATAGAAAGAAAAATGAAAAAATAAAAAGGAGAAGTCTTTGAAACAAGGCCCACCTGATTGTTGGAGTCATTGAGAAATCTAACCACCATAGGGAGAACATACATGGGAACTGCATTCTGGAAGGTGTCATGGTGTTCTTGGCAGTACACTGCAATATGAGGCACTTGTTCCATCAACTCCGACCTCACAATAGGATCTAAAAATGTAAATTTTGTAATCAATACACTTAAACTTGCCAGCATCTATAAGCAGCTGACAAAACTATGAAGACTACTGCCTAATGAATACAGGCTTATATCTTCTAAAAATTCACTGGTAGGGATCCCGAGAAAGTTAACATTATGGACTGGTGTTTGCTTGAGCAAGGTGATTTTTAGGTCAGGATTGACTATTGTGTCACCTCCTCCTTGACCAAATTGAAATACTTGATCTTGGCAGGCAGGTCAATAAAATCTGGCAGCCAGCACTGAGAAAACCATCTACTTTAACCTGGACATGATTGGTGGTCCTTGTCCCAAAGTCCACATACCTTCCCTCACTGGCCAGTAATTTCTTACTGACACAACCCCATGCCAACCTAAAGCCCCATTTTAGACCCTTGACCAGTGAATTACTTGCATCCTACTACTTCCTGGTTGAACACCTGGAGCTAGGTTTAATGATAACAATGATTATGTGAACAAATAATATACACATTCCAAAAACTCAAGGCAATGGCTATCATATGGATGATAAACAACCTTGGTGAAATGTAGTTTGGGGAGGGGAGGGGGGGGGGGGGCACACTAATTTTAATAATGTAATACTTACCTGTCATTACTGCCTTGCTTACATCTTCCAGGATGAGAGTCCCCTTGTCCAAGCTCATAATTCCAACCTCACATTACATAGAACATTCGAGAATTTTAGAACAGAGAGAACCCAAAACCATCCGACTGACAAGTCATAGGCTCATGTGGGATATAACACCTCTTCAACTTGGATGCAGACTATGCTTGGGCCATCAAAGCGGGGTGTAAGGAGGGAATCTTACAATAGTGACAAGTATTACATTGTTCAAATTAGTTTTACCCCACACAAAACTACATTTTTTAAATAGCAGTAATACAATACCTATCACTATTGCCTTGCTGAATTTGCCAGTTCTGAGGAAGGCTCATGGTCTAAAAAAACTGGTAAAAATTATACTTACCTTTAGTTTAGGGGTGTCCACTACTGCAAATTGGGCCACTTTTTGTGCTGAATCTATTGGACCCAAAGAAAAAATGCCTTTGTGCCGGTGCATCAAAGATGGAAGGTAAAAGGAGGAAAAAAGTAGCACATCACCTCCAAAATGTGACCCTCGTAACATTCTTTAATGACGAACAATTAAAATAGACCCATGAAGCAGCAAAAGCCCTGACTTCATGGGCTTTAATTCTCATGAATGTAAGGTCCCTCTCAGTGAGGGACTGATAAGCTCTCTCTTGACAGTGAGGATAAAACCCCCATTTCTTCTCCCTTTTTTTTTGGCTAAATAGAACCTTAAAGCCCTAACTGGGCAAAGAAATCTATCTTGATCATCCCCAGCACATATACGACTAAGACTGGGGATCTCTATAGGGAGTGGGGCTACTGAAGGATGCTGGTTTTTCACCAAAAAACCAGGTTGACAAAGGACAGAAACCAACTTATAATTGCTCTTGAGCCATAAACAACCTTTTTCTATAGACAAGGCATGAAGCTCACTTGTTTTTTGCAGATGCTAAGGAGAGGAGGAAAACAGTTTCAAGAAGAATCACCCAACAGTTTATAAGAGGGTTTGGATAAAGTCCACAATATGTGTAAGAGATTCCAGAAAGGCATTAGTGAGCGAGATACAAGTCGTTGCGCAAAAGGCCTGAAAAGATGAGGGTCCAAACCAATGGCCGGACCCTTAGACCAGTGCAGCATGTTAGCCAGGGCAGCCCTATAGCCACTAATGGTAGAAACTGAACATTCTCTCTTCAAGACAAGAAAGTCTTCCAATGCACTCAGAGTGAGACAGCTAGGATTAATGCATTTCCTACTACACCAACTAAAAAAGATTCTCCACTCTGCATTGTAGACCTTTGACATAGACCGTTTCCTGGCCTGGATGATGCCGTTGACAACATGGTCAAAAACTTGTCCTGGCAGATAAATTGCTTGAGACGAGTCAAGTGTGAAGGTAGAGAATCTGTGGGCTGTTGTAAAGAAGATACCCCTGTGCTTCAACAACAGGTACCTCCTCTGAGGTATTGTACTGGAACATTTTACCAACAGACGAGTAGATCGCTGAACCACGATCATATGGGGCCACAGAGTGGCTATTAGAATGAGCTTAGCAGTGGAGGTCTTG
Source organism: Margaritifera margaritifera (assembly GCA_029931535.1). Classification (NCBI taxonomy): domain Eukaryota; kingdom Metazoa; phylum Mollusca; class Bivalvia; order Unionida; family Margaritiferidae; genus Margaritifera; species Margaritifera margaritifera. The sequence goes on from JAQPZY010001656.1 coordinate 4,351,435, forward strand.
ACTTTTGTGGAGAACTTGTGGGATCATTCTAAAAGGTGGGAAAGAGTAAACAGACAGACAATCCCACCTTAGACTGAAGGTGTCCACTGCCCAGGCCCTCTGATCTGGTACTGCAGAAACATGAAAGAGGAGCTTGTTGTTCAGTCTCGTAGCAAACAAGTCCACCAAGGTCTCCCCCGCCAGTCTAAACAGGAATTTTGCTGTGGATTGGTGATGAGACCATTCCATAAGGACTACCTTGCCTCTCCTGAACAGACTGTCCACGACAAGATTGTTCTTGCCCAGAATAAAGCAACTTGAGAGCGTAATTCCTTTCAAGACTGCCCAACAAAGGAGGTTCCAAACCTCCACGCAAAGAGAAGGAACACTTGTACCTCCTGGTCATCTTAGGTATGCTACCAATGACATGTTGGAGGAGACCATCACACAATGACTCCTTACTTAGTCAATATGCCCCTGTGGGGCTAAAAACACTGCCCTCATTTCCAAATTCTTTATGTGAAGGGTAGCTTTTTCCTGGGACCACAAACTCCAAGAACTAGCCATTCCGACTCCAAGCACCACAGTCCAAATCTGACATGATCATGAACAGATATGAGTAGGGTTCAGGGGCATGTACTGGAATTCTGCCCAGAAACTGAGACCTGTACAAAGTTGCTTACCTGAAAAATGACTTATGTCACGACAAGCAGTACGAGACTTCCACCAGCAGCTCAACTTAAGTCGCAACTAGCAATTTAAGGGTTAAATCGTTCCTCCTAAAGAAATGTGTTTAAGGCATTAAGATCAATGACAAGCCTAAACTTTCTGCCTTTTTTTTGAAGACCATGAAAATACAGGAGTATTAGGCCAAAGACTAATTGTTTGCCTCCCTCTCAAATGTGTACCTCTTCCCTTAATTGAACCAGTTTTGACTGCTAAAAAAATAATAGCGGGGGGGTCCTTACAAGAGGAGTATGTTCCCAGAAACAAAGCCATTATCCTTCCATTATTATAAAGGACCTACGTATCTTCTGTTATGCTTAACCAAACCTCTCAAAAAGAGCGCTAGCCAAGCACCCACAGGAATCAAAGGAAGAGGGATACACTGCAGGAGAGGGTTAGAGTCCCTACGGCTTCCTCCCTCCTTCCTTAAGAAAGGGGCACCTTCTGGATGCCTCATCTACACCGAGAACTTACAGAGTGGTATTGCTTCATGGACTGTTTGGGCTGCATCCATTTAAAGAACTGTAAAGAAGGACTTGGAAGGTGATCAGGGTGATGACACTTCATGGAAAGTTTCAAAAGAGCACCTCTGCCTCCAAGGGAGCAGTTCTAAGAAGGTTCTTGTGATTAGTAAGACCTTTGACATGCCCAGAGCAACGTACCTGCGGAGATGGAGCATTTCCGCCAATAGTGCCACTGACAAAGCATGACTTGACATTTTGGCAACCATTTCCAGCAAGCAATGCAGCATGGCCGAAGACAAAGGTTCCTCCTTTAGAAACGAAAGGAGGCTACCAAAAAAGAACAGCATGTGATACTATGGTGAAGAGCATAAAAGCCTTAAACTCTAGAATCTTTACTGGAAGGCGAGGCCAGGTCCCCATCAAATCCTCACTTGTAACACCCGAGTGTTTTGTTTGTTTTGTTTTGTTTTGTTTTTTTTGTTTTTTTTGGGGGGGGGGGGGCTTTAGAGCCCAAGCAGGAGAGTGAACCCTGTAACCATACACTGAAACCAGAGGTCTCAGCATAGAGGGGGCAACAGACCGCCATCTTCCCTCACCTGCTCACGGGGAGTGGCGGGACTGCCATTATCTACGGACTATTAAGGACACAGGAACTCTTCTTGTCCCTCCTAGATCATCAGGGGAGAGAGGACCAGTACCCACTCCTTTTTTTTTTGGCTCCACATGAGCAAAGACCAGTCAGGCAACTAGAAGAGCATTCCTCAGAACTTACAGAACTTGACGGCTGCTCTCCCATTACAGGGCTGTGTGATATACTCATCACCTTCACGAATCTAATGGCCCTGAGAGGGTGCAGCGCATCCCTATATGGGCAGCGTGACTTGCTCTCTCAAGAGACCTGCTCCTCTCTATACGAGAGAGTACCTTGCTCTCACGGGGTATAATACCTCTTGACCCTGGATCCAACCGTATCTGACACAGACTGCCTTATAATAATTATTACTTTTAAAAGGATTCTTCCCTAACCCATGTACAAGCCATCTACAAAGTTTGATCCATGTATGTGTTGTAGAACCCGTGTTACAGTCATTGACCTAAATATTCAGACATTAAAAGACAATTATTTTTCCATCTGTCCAGAGAATTCTTGCACTAATGAAAATTATAACTTTCCCTGAACATTTTACTTATATTAACACAAAAATCAACTGAATAAAAGCTCAACAAGTCCCAATCATTGCTATAAATTTATCTATGATCATGACCCATATTATAATAATGTATGCAAACTGCTGATTGGAGCAAGTTTGAATATTGATTAAATCATATAGATTATCTTTGACAATAGAATATATAATCGAAATTGGGCTATATATCTATGTATTTCCCTTTAAAAAATGCTTCGTCCAATCTCCAAAATACAATTCTAAATATGGTGATGATTGCTCAAAGTATGAAATGAGCCTAATCATTTAGACTGGTTAAAAATGTAAAAATGGAATACCATTATTTGTAATGTAACTATAGGTATGAAGGCCAACCGACCATGTCCAATATTCGGTTATCATGGGAAATTTTGCCACTGAATAAAACTGAGATAACAATAACATGTTAAACTAGCTTGAAGTCAGCCCAGTTTAGTGTACTTGAAAAAGGAAAACAAAGAGAATAAGCTGCATACACTCTTTACATCTCACAAGACAATCCACTTTACTGAGAATGTGAACTGTATACATCAAATCATCAGGTATATCACACACTGTCATCATGAGTTGTGGAGCATGTCAGATAATTCTATTGCTGCCTACTGAAAACATCTTCATCTGATCAAGCCAAAACGGTTTCAGTGTCTGATGGGTGTCTGTTCAATTACCTATTTTTTTAGTACAGTCAAAACATTCCTAAGTTTTTGCTTCAACTTGAAAAGGGGTTTTTTGGGCAGTTTTAACAAACGTACTAGGTGTCCTGAATTTATTTCTGCTACTGAAAATTATTACAAAATTTTCAAAATATGATGTACAAAACATGGTGTCGCGATATTTAGGACACTGTATTGTGTGGATTCCAATTTTATTCTTTCGGTCACAGTGACCTGGACCTTTGACCTGAAATCAATAGGGCTGTTCGTTACCCCAAGTGAAAGCCACCCACAAAAATTGGTAACTATAGATTGTGGACAGCTGAAGTTATTGTGCAGAAATCATTTTCTTTTTTCTGGCAGTGACCTTAACGTTGGAATTTTTGGCCTTGAAAGTTCTTCCTTACCCCCAGTGCAAACTCATCCAGAAGGTTCAGCAACTCGGATGGTGGCGACCTCAAATTACACAAAGCGACAAAAATTTAAAAGCATTTATTTGTTTTCCAAAAAATTTCATTTAGCACTTCATAATGCACCATGCCCATTATATCTGCAACAATTGGTCAAAGTTACAAAGCTGCAATGTCTATTTTTCACAAATTTAGAACTGGATGAAATGTATACATTCTATCTGATTTGTTTGAATTAGTTCTTGGACAAATTTTCAGTAACAATGGTTGACAAATAAACAAGTTTCAAGCCAATATATTATCAAACAATTTTAAGATTTCTCAATTGCTTAAAGTAGAAGGCTGGAAAACGAACAAACATGAAATAAAAACTAAAAAATGAATGAACTAAGAAAGAATTTATCAAAGCTAAATAATACCAGTCTGTCCTAGTGTACAAGTGCATGATCATTGTTCCCAGCACAATTTCCAGTTTCTGCTAAAAAAAAACAACATATCGACCGTATCTGGTGACAGCGATGCACGTTTCCTGCTGTCGAAAAAGCACTTTCGGATGGAACTGACGTTGCAGGAACACAGAGATATTTTCGCGCAAGGGCAGCCAGCCTGGGATATCGTGATGTATTATCTCGCCAATACTGAAGAATGTCACCATTAACATGAAGTGGCGTCTCCGACAGATATGTTGCCAATTCGTCTACAGATGCAGCGTTGTCGTCTGCGGCACACAGAGAAGCTAGATCATCGAAAATGTTATTTTCGGCGACATTTTCCATTCTCGGTCTTTTCGGTTCTGGTTCATCCGTTTTGTCAGTGATTATGGCAACAGTGTTTAGCGGCACAGGTAGTGGATCCGTGATTACTAGTTACTACTGCCATCAACTCCAGTCTGACAGCAGCGTACGTCTCCTGTCGTGGTGCTTCCTCAAAAAATTTCAGAAGTTTATAACGCGGATCGACGACTGCAGCCTTAGCTGCATTGAGCACGCTGTATCCGGTAGGATAATAGCGGGTTTGAAGTTCATAGGTGATGGCTTTCCGACATTCTTTAATTGCAGCATCATCATCTGGTTTCAAATTGGAAATGTTTTTCATTATTATATACAAGTGCGCATACACAGACGAGATGGACGGGTACTTTTGTCCAGATGACATGACGGTAACTTGCTTGAAAGGCTTTAGTATAGGTATGAGAGCTTCAGCCAATGACCAGTTTTCGTCCGTCATTTCAAAAGTAGAAGCGATGCTGCGGACTGTTACCTGTGGGTCAGACAGAACTGCACCGATCGCCCACCGTAATTTCACGAGGCGTCCCAACATATCCAGAGTCGAATTCCACCTTGTGGAACAATCTATGATAACTTCAGAAACTGCAGCGGTGTCATTATTTTGTAGTGCTTTCTGTTTTTCACGCAAAGCCTGAGCTGCAACTGTACTGCGTTTAAAATGTGCAGCTATTCTCCTGGCAGCACCAAGCATTCTGGCTATGGCTTTCACTTTTAAACCAGCGCTAATTGCCAATTGCAACGTATGAGCAAAGCAAAGTTGATCTGGCCAGCCATCCAGCAAGTCCATGGCTGCATTCATATTTGATCCGTTGTCATGGACTGTTGCAGCTATTTTATTCACCAGAATGTTCCACTCATTGGCACAATCACTCAGACGAACACTGATGTTTTGCCCAGTGTGTCGTTCCGGAGTCTCTCGTCTGCAAAATGGCTGATTCCAGTTCCCACACAGGATTTATCCAGTGAGCAGTCACGCACATACAGGCAATGTTCTGCAACGATGTCCACAAATCCGTTGTAAATGCTACATAATAAGCCTTTTCCAATTCCACCAACATTTTCCGAACGCCTTCATCATACCGTTTCTTTATCAACGCAGTTGTCGTTGTTCTTGATTTGATTTCGTAGTCTGGCTCTAGAAAAATAATTAGGCTTTTAAAACCGTCTCCTTCCACAATACTTATCGGCCGCCCATCTTGTGCAATGAAGGCCACAATTCTCCGATCAATTTCTAAGGCCCTGGCTTTTGATAATTTTGGTTTCCCGACCATGAATGAAGCAATGCACGGAGTACTACTTGTGCTGCCGTTATTATCGACATCGATGCGGTGTGTTCCAATGAGATGGTTCCGCAAAGTACTTGTGTTTCCACCTTTTGCAGAAAGCACCAGTTCACACAATTTGCAACGAGCACTATTCTCGTTTAGTCGTTCAGCATGCGCCCCACTTTAGAAACTTTGCCCATTACTCTTTGTTAAATATTTTTTTAAATAGAAAATAATATCACTCCCTATAATAACTGTGTTTTGTTAGACACACATGCAGCGTTTCTAAAATGGCAATAGCAAACAGGGCTACAGCGACTGCGTGGTATCACTGGTACATACCAGTGACACCATGTGACCACGCAGTTGCTGAAGTGATATGTTAACACGAGTAGTCTACATATTAGTGTTGTTTTGAACTGTAAAGCGGTTCGCACAGCCCAGCGTGCAGCAGCCATTTAGTAGTGGGACGCTGATGCATAACGGGTGGTCCTACTCCTAAATATAGACTGGAGCTGCAACTCAGACCAGCATACTGCTGACGATATATGATATTTTGATAGTGTTGTAGACAAATTATTTTTGTGAACGGGTACTCGTCATTAATTTTCAATGCCCGGGTTTTTCACTACGGTCAAGTACCCGGTTACCCGTGTACCCGTTGACAGCCCTAATCAGCATAAAACCAATTTATTCTATGAGGAATCCCACTCTCCAATAGTGAGTTTGATATTTGTTTGTGAGGTTTTCATTCCGTGTATTTGATGTATACAATATTTGAAGCCAGTATAAGGAATCTACCATTCAGAAACAGGTGACTGCAAGGCAGATTTTACTGCCTTATATACCTGTCCATTACTCTTTATGCCAATGTGACTAGGCAGCCAACAGTACAGAATACTTTTCCCAGAATCTCTGAGAACATCACGTTTCTGTAAATCTGGGCTATTAATGGGTTGTCAGATTTAAGATTTTGCAACGCTTTCAATGTAGAAAGGGAATTCAAAAAGATGTAATTTGGGTTTTTTGAGAGGTTTCAATGTAGTTCAAAGCTTCGAGTATAGCTGCAAGTTCTGCATTAAAAACTGAGCCTTTATCCAGTAACTGGCTCAAGAAAACTTTCAGAAACACCAGCATACACCAAACCATAAAATCTGGAACTTTTTCCCAAAATTGTCTCAGATTATATCCAAGAAAGAAACTGCCTGAAACATACCCGAGTCTTGGGATAGCCTGACCATGGCACTAAGCACAGCAGAGGTTTGTTCCTCATAATCACCAACTGCCCGCAGAGTGTCCAGCAGCCCACGGGCAACCATCTGTCTAAAAGTACAAAAATAGAACTTCAAAATATAATGCAAAAAATCCTATGGAAACCATTTTGATAAAGGGTTTCAAATGTGTGTAAATTAAACAGAAGCATTGGCTTGGACAAAACCATGATTTAATGTTTATCCATTAAACTGAGCTACCAATTCTATCAGAAATCTGATCAAGCAACCATATCACATGAAGGATTTTTTCTACAGTGACTGGGAAAGGAACTGGAACCAATCTCAATGGGCAAAGTTTTGACGTTGGAAATGTAATTGTCTGGAGCGAATTGCTAAAGTTGGGAATCTGCAAGATTCAAAGAATGTTATTCCAAAATGAATCCTATTTTTAGCCTCTAGGACATCAAATTCAATCTCTATCATATCTTGCCAATAATTTTTATCTCCTACCTGAGTGTAATGTGGAGTTGTCTCCTAAACTGCGGATCGTTCAAATGATTTTACATGGTCCCACATGAACCTGTTCTACTTCGAGACTAAAGCATTCATATGCAGTTTCAAAAGCAATATATATTACGTACAAACAATGGACAAGATTATTTTGCAGCATCTGGAGTTCCATTCTTAGTTAATATTAAAGTTATTTTTATTTAATCATTTATTAACAATATTTATCGAAGGCACCAGCATAAATTTAATTTTTGCATTGGAGATCAATACTGTCATCAACAATAAATACACAACTGTATCCACATTCACACACATATAAGGATACCAATAAACAAACATACACCTATACACTTAACCTTAAGTACCCTTGGAAATATAAATACAAGTTCAGCATCAAATAACTAGTCTGGAAATATAAATACAAGTTCAGCATCAAATAATTAGTCTGAAAATATAAATACAAGTTCAACATCAAATAACTAGTCTGGAAATATAAATACAAGTTCAACATCAAATAACTAGTCTGGAAATATAAATACAAGTTCTAGCCTGGAAATATAAATACAAGTTCAGCATCAAATAACTAGCCTGGAAATATAAATACAAGTTCTAGCCTGGAAATATAAATACAAGTTCAGCATCAAATAACTAGCCTGGAAATATAAATACAAGTTCAGCATCAAATAACTAGTCTGGAAATATAAATACAAGTTCAGCATCAAATAACTAGTCTGAAGTGGGTGATCAAAAATAGTATATTTACCTAGTGAAGACATTATCACTTTCCATATACTTTTCCAACTTCTGAAGGGCGGTCAAACTGTCGTCTGTTCCAAATGCATCATCACCTCCCATTTCATCCAAACCATCACCTTAAGACAAAAATTTTGAAAAATAAAATAAATTTCCCAAATGTGGTAACCAAAATGGCCACTGGCTAGTAATTTTCTGGATCGCTACTTGATTACATGTAATACTCAATTTTGGTCTTTTTCCTTCTTTGTTCATTGTGAAAAAAAAAACAAAAAAAACAAATGCATGCCACGATTGCCAAAATCAAGAGGCCCAAGTGTGTCTCAAATCACTCACATGGCTGACATATACCTCATAACCTAATGCATAACCTGTTTGCCCAGAAACCCAGAGTCAGTGCACTGGTGTTTGTACAAATTTCTTTCAGTGCTGTTGATTGCACGTAATGAAACAATTATTTCAATGTTTCTCTATTTAATGTACCTTCAGGCCTACCAATATAATATATTTCAGGTCTCATGCTAAACAACAATAGCACCATGAACAGCACATCATTTGCAAACTGCATGTTCAATAGACCTCTACACAGAAACTAGTAGAGCATCGTCAACTCTGAAGATTCTGAGTTCTAGATATTTGTTGACACATTTTATGCAGACAAATTGGATAAAAACTCAAAACATTTAGTCTACATTTCACAGCTCTTGCTCTTGCCTTCAGCACAGCCCCTGCTGTTATTATGGCATGTTTGATCAACATAAACTATGCTACTGCTGCACATTTTTTTTGTTTTGTGCACGATCAAAGCAATAGTAATTGATCTCTGTGAGAAATCTCGCTCAAACAGAGCCATCTAATCTAATGCATCCTGAAACCGTCTTGGTCACAAAGCCGTCTGATACATTAAAAACAGTAACGATTAATGTTTTCACGATTGAGACTTAGTCTGGTAGCTCAAGTTTTTTGTTTTGCCTTACTGAATAATAAAAAAAAAAATTCCAAACCAAGGAGCAAGATACCCAATTTATAAAATTCTTATCAAGAGCTACGAGATTACTGACCAATGGGTCTCAATCATCTGGACATTTGCTCACAGCATGCCGTCTTATGGCAACCTCAAAAATAGGTTACTGATATTAAAAAAAGGGGCTAATTTTCATAGAAGTCCTCTATCCAGCCCGCGTCCTGGAAGCAGTTGCACATGACTGGTTTGTAGGATGAAATTTTGGATAAAATCATTAATTTTATGGGTAATGGACCTGGATATGTGCACTAAGTCACAATTTGCATCCAACTATGTTACAATTCAATTATTCAATATATATTTTTTTAGAATCATAGAAGATTTATTTGGCAGGAACTCTGTAGATAGCAAGGACATTTCTGGTATTAATAATCATTAAATCAGCACCAAAATTGGTTACAGAGCATACAACTTCTTTTTCTAACTTTAAACCTTTTTTGAAAGGAAAATTGACACAAAGTTGACAATACGGTTATACCTTTGATTATTATTGCCTTTCTTCAAACAATAGGGGGTCCAGGACTGGAATGGCATGAACAAATGCAAGAATAGTGAACTTTGCTTTTGTGGCATGTTTAGGCAAAATAAGAGACTTAAGGGCAACTATTTTGCATTAATCATCCCCCAGCATGGACCCTGGAATTGCCATGACCATTACCTTTGGACACCAACATCTCTAGATTTCTTTATTACCCTAAGCGCAAGCCATTCATAAAGTTTGGTAAAGGAATTCACTATAAAACAAAAGTTATCCAGCAAAACATTTTTCTTTTAGACACAATGACCTGGACCTTTTACCTTGAAATCAACAGGATTCTTTCATACTTCGAGTGCAAAGCCTACACAAACTGTGGTTAAGATATGTGGTCAAAAACAAAAGTTATGATGCAAAAACCATTTTTCTTCTTTCGGTCAGCAACCTTAGCATATGAACTTTTGACCTACAAATCAACAGGCTTCTATATAACTCAAAGTGCAAGTCATATACAAACTTTGGTGAAGGTATACGGTAAAACCATTTTTCATTCTTTAACCATTGACACTGACCACCAATTTGTGACCTCCCAAATCAACAGGCTTCTACCTTATCCAAAGCGCATGCAATCCACAATGTTTGGTCCATGTCTGTGATGTAGAACTGATGTTATTGTGTGGAAACAATTTTACTTCTTTCTGGCACAGTGACCTTGACAATTGACCTTTTGACCATAAAATTAATAGGTTTCTTCCTTATCCCAAAAGCAAACCTCCTGGGCTTACGGACCTAAGCTTACAGGTCATATACACATGAAATTCTCAGAGGATGCACCATTTCTCCATGTAACACATCCCCCACCCCATGTGACACACCTCGTTTTCTTCTGTGATGCTTCCCTTTTTATATTTTTGGTCAGCCATGGCCAATCCATGGAATAGCTAATGGCTAGACTTGAGTAAACAGACATGAAACCAGAGTGACTAATTAACAGTTAATCCTTCTCTGATGTGATGGCTACAAAAAAAAAACAAAAAAACAACACATTCTATTGAGTGTTATGTAAGCACCTGTGATTGTTCGGTAATTAAATAATGTCCATTATTGTTGTAACAGTGTGTAAATTGGAAATCAAAGTTTTCTCAGAGTTTAAGTTGGACAATACTGTCCACTCATTCATATGCAACAATAATAATAATAGCTGCTACTTCATTCATTATGTACGATTACTTGGGCACTAGTTATCAGTAGATACTTTTTAAAAGAGTGCAGGAAAGTACTTATGACTCGTAAAAAAAGAGTCAGCAAAATCTGTTTTCATTTTAGGGAAATGGACTTGTGATGAAAATGACTCTAAACTTGGCTCCTGGGTCATAACATGAAAACTAACAAGATCCAATTTATATACTTACTGAGCACTGAATAAAATCGACGTATATTAACCCTGGTGTCCTTTCCTAACTCCATGGACTTAGCTCCTGGATCATAACCTGAAAATTATCGAGATCCCCACCTAATAACTACGCACACACATACTGGGCATAAAAACACAAATTCACATACCTAACTGATATTTGCCTCTAAAGCAGTGCTTACCCTCAAGGAACCATTTAAGAGGCAAACTTCCAAGTGGAAGTCAAAATTTGAAAGCATTGATACACGTTTTACAAAGGAAGAATTCTAGTTATAAATAAAGTATGACTACACTCAATCAACAAGCTCATCTAAACACTAAAATGTATCCATTATGGTCAATTTTGAACATATATAAATTCCAAAACAAGAATGAAACATTTATAGTCACTTTTTTGTTCCACATATCAGGCCTAGAACACTGCATGCCTAATACTCTGAATAGCATGTAAAAGTAGTAAACTGTATTAATCCTTTTAAAATCGCCCAGCTAACTTTTGCCCTCAAAAACTTGAAAATAAAGTACTTAATACACTCATATACAATTCTTATCCCACTGCAAATACAGACCCTGATCCACTGTCACACAATGTATTGGAAAATATGGGTCTATGTTGTTTGTTCTACTGATTAATCCTAACAAACTGCACAGACATAGATCTGCCAGCACATTATGTCATGGCAGATCTGGGTCTATGTTATTTGTTCTCCTGATTAGACCTAATAAAGTGCAATGACCCAGATCTGCCGATACATTTTGTGGCGGTAGATAAGGGTCTATGTTGTTTGATCTACCGATTAGCCCAATATGCTGCATTATTAACCAAAAACTGCCAGTGCACCATGTGATGCCAGATATGGGTCTATGATGTTTGCAGCTGGATCCAACTTGTACACAATTATATAGGTATATGGATTTTTTCCCCCCATACACCAGGCAGCCCGACTGAAATGCTCAGCCTCTGATAGTTACAGCTAACTGGAGCTGTGTCAATGGCACACCAAAAATAGTTCATTCAGCACCTAATGAGATAAACAGGCAGATTCTCTGAATCAACAGCCATATTAAACATAATCAATACTCTTCTGACAACACTGCTCTCCTACTTGTAATACAATTTGTGGTGGAACTACTCATTTGCACCCTGTGCCCTATTGAACTGTGAGTCAAATGTATTGCCATGGCTACCAGCTGATAAACAGTGAGTCACAACTGACTGAATCCCCAAAACTGAGATAACCACACCCACTCATTAGCATACAAGTTTCTTAAAATGGAAGATATTCTTTTTCAAATTTTATCGATTGTTAAAATGTTTTTTTCAGTTTATTGTGAAATTCTCAAGAAAATCAGATAAAAAACAATAAAGTTAATATGACTGCCATTTATACATGTTATATAGCACAAATGCTTTGGTTGTCTGCTGTCAGTTGAACAAGTGGCAGTAACGCGTGTCAAGCTTATTGCCCGAGGCATAACTGCGCAACACTTATCACATTATCAGTTTTGAGGTCACTGCAGAATGCCCAATAAATTTTTTAAGTGACTGCTGGAGGTAGGTGGGTTGAGTTTTGGATTTGTCAACCAACAACAAAAGACATTTTGCCAAAGGCACTAATACAGGAAACAAAATTATGAACAGTACTCTATATATTTATGACATTACATAGCATGTATAGAAATTTATATACTATCAGAGCATAAATAAACAGTAGAATTTGAACACAAGTTTACAACAAGAATTCCACAGAATGACACATCTCACCTGATTTGTTGTAACATGGTCTAAAAATTGTAAAATTTGCTTGAAAGAGATTATCATGACCTACTTTTTGCCTATGGCAGTAGTGCCCTCAAAAATGAATACACCTATCAAGTTTTATAACTGCAGATACAACTGTGAGAGAAACAGAGGTAAATGCAAAAACAATGTAATCAATGGAGTGTTACTGTAGGCCACTGTGAAATACTTTCACCTGTGGTAAGTAGTACCAGCCAAAGTCGATAGACCAATTAGGGTTAATGTGAAAACTTCATGTAATCACTGGAAGATGAAAAATAGGTGACCTACTTCTGCCTGTCGTGAGCAGTAACCTCCAATATGAATAAATCCATCAAGTTTCATGACTGTAAACACAAGTGTCAGAAAAAATGAGCCAATCGGAAAAACGTCATTTTTATGGTGATGCATCTGTTGGAAAAGTTGTCTCCGTCTGAACTGTATTACAGGTGAGACACAAACTATTAAGAGTGCCTGTGCCAAATAATAACAGAACTACTGTATTTACCGTATATATTGGGACACCGTATATGTTGGGACACCATAAATTAATTTTCTCTATATACAATCTTTTACAAAATTCAAGACCTTCTCAGTTGGAACACCATCACTGGATACAGTACATCACACAATTTTACCCTCGTTCAAAGAATGCCATAATTTATGTGTCATGTTTGTGTTGGAACAAAGGGACTAAACCATTTCAGAAAGAAAAAAAAAAATCACACAATGTTTATCTTGTACTTGAAACCATAAGGTTATGACTTCTTCCATCACAAATGAATCAAATGCAGCGTTGCACCTTGGATCCCAAGGGCGGGGGAAAATGTATCTCCATGTCCTCCAAATATGGGGGGTGGGGAGTCACAAATTTAAAGGAACAAAACAAAATACTAAAAGATAGTACTCAGTGCACTAGCGTGGTAAACAAAAAAAGGAGAATCTTATTTGCTTTGACAGTTTTGCCACCTTCGATTTTTGCTGTCTGCACTGCACTATACCAGCCTTTATTATCATAATTCCCATGCTTTTCTTAAACTATTTTTCTTTTTAAACTAATAATTGATTAAATGCCAAATTGTGTATTTCTTAAAGTTGTTTACCCCAGAAATATAGTCCCTTATGTCATTAATTCAACTTAAAAAATATGTCACACTAGCGGCGGCCTATGACTTCATATTGCAATTCACCAGAGTTACAAAACCTGAATGTTTTGATTGCATATAGAAGGTTCTTTTAAAATGGAAGATAACTGCCATCTTATAGTTTTTATTGCCTTTAGTGACTTTGTTCATTGCTTGAGCCAACATGGACAGATATGCACAAAAGAAAAAAAGATTTTAAAATTTTTCCCTGATGAAAAAGCACAAACCTGAGTGCACATGAATCAAGATTTGGGAGACACAGGACAAAAGCTGCGGGAAACCCACAATGCCATGCTTAAGGTGCAACACTGCAAACATGTACTAATTAGATCTGGTTATTCATGAATTTGAGGCCCATTCTACTCGAGGTGCTTCAGAATCAGCTTCCCTGAAAGGGGACTTGCTGTCTGTGACATTTTTAAGGCAGCTAAATGGTCACAAAAGAGCACCTTTATATCAAGTTCTACAGTAAACACACTACCGATACTAGGTTTGGTAAAGCTCATCTTTAGACTTCTTCTTCCCGACAATAGAGGCAAGCAGTTCCTTCTCTTAAGTCTGCATAAATAGCTGTTCATTTACAGCTGAGGATGATACACAATCAGACATGGGTAGTACCAGATAAATGGAATTCTCCTAGTCCTCTTGTGAAATCCCACCCTCCCAACCGTTACTTCTGTCCTTATATTACACAGAAACAATTATAAATGGGAAGGAGTTGGAGGTCTGTGTTTTTACTTTGAAAATGGTATCTACCTGTACTTTTCAAGTGTTCAATTGTATGGCCAGTCAAGTTGTTGTTGTGGGTTTAATGCAATTTTTCAGCAGATGCTATACTATACATGTTGACCAGTATCTCTGGTGAAGGAAGAACCACGGAAAGCTTAGGGGCAAGCTTTCTCACATACTGACGTTGGCCGAGCCGAACACTCGATCCCATGCGGACTGAGATGACATGTAAGTGATCGGTAAAGGCAAGCGCCATAGACCACTCGGCCACCCGGGGCCCCATGGCCAGTCAATGTACTTCAAGCAGACTATACATGCTCAACTGAACTGCCCATGCATAAAGCAACACGACATTACCCAGGGCTCTCAGGGACCCAGGCTTCCAGGGCAATTATGCATCAATTCTCAAAGGACGCACCTTTTCTCCATGTAATGCATCTGTGATGTGCCTCATTGTTCCCCGTTCCAATCCCTTTTTCATATTTTTGGTCGGCCCATGGTCGATCTGCAGGATAGCTAACGGCTAGACTTGGGTAAACGGGCATGGACCCATTGTGACTAATTAACAGTTACTTCGTCTCAATTGTGACTTCAAAGAAAACTGACAAATAAAACAATCCCCTTTTTTGTTTTAAGTGTTTACATTGGTGATGACACATGTACGCTATAATAATAATAACTGCTACTTCAGTATGCGTGATTTAGACTATGGTACACAATATCAGTAGACACTTTTTAAAGGAGTGCAGGAAAGTACTTTGACTCATAAACCTGAATGGAATGTTTCCGAAAGAATCTGTAAATGGCATGGTAATCATCCTCTCCAGAGGACACATTCAGTTCACAGAGGGCACTTTCAGTGTGCTTATAGCCTTTTGAAGGGCTACCTTTTTTATCGCAATATAGTGTTCAGTTTATAATAATAATAATAATAATAATAATAATAATAATAATAATAATAATACTGATTATCAGTATTATGATGTTAATCATTAAATTGAACCAGAACTTTAGGGAGAAAAATTTCGGCACAATTAACGTGTTCTTGTTTTTTTCATCTTAATGCATTTATAAATTGCGTACACCGTCAAGTCATACATTTGATTATGATTTATACATTCATGTTATAAGAATATAAAATGTTCATTGTCTTTCCAATATTTGCTCTTTCCCTGTTTCTTTCAATCTTCTTTTCACAGACGGTATCTTGTCATAAAGTTGCTAATCAGTGTGAGTCTATTGAAGGACTACACAATTATATACATGTGGCGAGGTTGTAATTGACCTTTATTTAATTGCTGCAATTGGTTGTAGCTTCTTCGACGAATGGTCAATAATTGGGGAGTCACTTAGAATAAACAAATCTGATGAGACCAAGCTATTGGCCGCAAAGACAATTAAATTAGAAGTGATGCTTCCTTTAATATCTACTCACTGGCATATCAAATCCTGTTTGTGAGTGGACACACTGCCACGAGCAGTTCAATTAAACAAAGACCGCATTTATGCATCATGTGGTGTTAATTAGAGGACACAGTGATAGAAATGATATCAAGCACATAAGCGACCATTTTTGTTAGCAAGACACGGAGAGGGCAATTATAGTTGGCAAAATAATACCTTTAATTGTATCTACTCAGCAGCATGTCAAATGCTGTTCAGTGAATGGACACGGCCACGAGAATATCAGTATGCAAACAAACGAAGTCCTCTGCCACTTATGATCATAGAAATTATATCACGCATATAAACAGCCATTTTTGTGAGCGAGACACAAAAGAGACATTTTCCAACCAGAAAAAAATGGCAAGTTATTACAAAAAAATACCAGATGGAATGTTAAAGATGAAAAGACGCGGAAAAATAACAGCAAGGTGCACGAATAAAACACGGGCACGACACCATCATATAATGGCCTGTGGGAAACACCTAGGGAGAAGCAGTTCTCATTGTCGACAAAAGTGGAATCAGATTGAACATTAACCCTTAAAGTGCTAGTACTGCTTGTCATGACTCCAGTCATTTTTTCTGGAAAGCAACTGTTCACACATCCCGGTACTTCGACTTGACATGAATGGTTGTTGAACTAAATTTGATCAGTACATTGGGTCCTGGAACAAGCATTTTGTCAAAGTTTTAACCTTGTAATCATTCTATATTTGCATACTGTCATGTAAATGATTCAAATACCAATGAAATACTATTAAAAGTTTGTACAAATATTTTTTTTTTGCTTCATCATAGTTGTTGTATAACATGAAAAACAACTTCAAAAATGTTAGTCCAAAGTTTCCACAGCAGAAGACCTCTTTTCATGTTTGAAGGACGAAATGAAATGATCTACTAGCAGTTGATCTGGACATGTCCATTTGTTTCCAATTTATATCACTCATTTTTTTCAAGGATCATGTGCAAATTTTCAGCAGGAATATTGTTGACAGCTGTGTAATTTCTGTCATTTATGATCATCAATTTAGCAGTAAAATTGACTACATAGCATATAACTTCTATTGCTAACTTTCCACCTTCCTCTTTGAAAGGAAAATGGACACAAAAAGTCAAAGTCTACTTAGTGTAAAACCAATGCAAGGCAAAGTGAACTTCACATTTTGGGCAAAAAATGACTCAGGATGACTATTTCACCTGAATTGCCCTATAGTGTGGACCCTGAAAAGCTAGAAGCACTAACATATACAACACCAGTAAAGGTGAGATCCAAGTGGTACATTTTCCCCCTCAAAAAATGTACACAGCCTGAATAAAAGGAATACATTTTTCTGTCAATTTACATGGTCTCTTAATACAATTATGGATACTATGTTTATCAAGTTTGAAACTTGCAACATCCAGCAATGGCACGCATTTTAATTCTCTCAGTAAAAATCAAGTAAAGTGTTCAAGAATTTTATTTTAGACAGCTCCAGGGCTAGTGATTATGAAAAAAATTGCTTGCCCTGGCACAAATTACACTTGCCCCAAAGGGTAATATCTTTTTTTATATATTATTTTGACACTGGGTTGAAACTGCTGTCTGAAATGAACAAATATTTTAAAAATGCGAAAAATTAATTTTTTTTCTGTTTATTTGCCTCTTAAAAATAGTGCACTTCTGAAGAAAAAAAATGGTGTGACCCACAATTTTAATTTTATATGATTTCATCAGTAGTAGTGCTTTCATCAGGTCCTGATGTAAACCAGTACTCAATACCAAAATATGTGATTGCTCTACCAATGTCCTTACTGTCTGGATCAGCCGAGTTGATGTTCATAAGCATTTGAAATCTGCCTGGTTTCTTTTGACTTGTTACTTATTACATTTTGTTGAGGAGACAGAAGCCTCTGGCTCACAACTAACATGATTTCCAACAATTTCACAATCTCTGCATATCCAAGTGACGAACTTTTATTTGTAAAATACATCTCCGATCTGGAGTCATACTGTTTATGTCTTTGGTCTTCAAGTCAATGTACTTTCTGAATTTCATCCCTGATCTGTAGGGAGAGCATACAGGGGTCCTGAAATCATTTTGTTTTCTGAACGCTGAATAAATCTCTACATGTTGCTTGACCGAAGTTGAAAACAATTGAAGTCAGAGAGCCATGGGTCTATTTTTTTTATTTCAAACAGTAAATACAATAGATTCAAGTTTCATAATTAGTTCATGTCGGAGCACAGGAACTGCATAACAATTTAATGAAATACCCAATCCATACATCAACAGAGTCAGCAGATACCAACTCAGTGAACTAAATCTGGGTTTTCTGACATGAAAAAACACTATCTTGGACACTTTTAAAAGTCGCTAATCTCAGAGCTAAGATTAATTGTCAAACAACCATAGAGCGAGTGATGAATTACCTATATAAGCGTGAGCAAAGTACAGCTCATTGTTCATGACAGACGAGTGCCAAGTATAGGTAACCAATGTACTACAGTATTGTTCATCATTCACAGATCATATGCTTTGCTTTGTACACAAAGTGTATGCTTACATTACCAATAAATATACAATCTTCATAAAGGTGACGGACCTACAAATGGAGCATCAACAGGGGATTTACTGTTAATAATTTACCAGGGTTTTTCAAGACCTTCAAAATGAAAATGCAGCATTTCATTGGCATGCTCAAGGTGTTGTCAGGCAAACTGGATAACTTTTCTTTCCCCACAAGTCCGATGGGAAGCTCACTCAGAACATGGGAGAGTCCCTTTCTAGATTAAGAGTGACCCCGGATGTTGGAGTAACCAATTTTTCGAACAATAAAGTACCACAAACATTTTTGATATAAAATGTCTATATACTAAATACTAATTACAAATTTTGCAAACATTTTTCACCATATAAGCCTTTTCAATAGTCGAGCGCTTCCAGCTTTTTAATTCAATAATGGGACACCTCTGACTGTAAGCACCTTGCAGATCTATATTGAAAACAGTATGAACATTTTGCATTTAAATCCACTACAGTTTGAACTCAAAAAATTCTGTTCTGCCAGATACCTAAATAAACCTAGTGCTGAAACAACTAGAACAAGTGCAATGGCTGATAAATCCTCCCATTTTTATTGCATATTCAAACCCCCTCCCCTCCCTAGGTACTCCCTCCCACCCCCAGATGAGGATTCATGCATCCAAAGCAAATGGCATCCACTATATTGTGCCTCTTCCTGTTATGACAGCAAATACAAAGTTTGGTCATAAAATATTTGAAATCATTGTGATTTTTGTACATCTGACCTATTCTGCCCTCCCAAAAACCCAAGGTCTTAGAGATGGTTAGTCCAAGTGCAACATAAATATAAAGTTTCATAAATTTAAACCCAGTGGTTTAGGAGATATGGTAATGGAAAGACTGAGGGTATCACAGTATGCCCTGCTAAAGAGTGGAGATAACTAGTCGACTGGTCTACAAGGGAGAGTAGAAACCAGACTGTCAAGTACAAAAATGGGCTGTAGACCAATCTTAGCTATGTTTTGCTTTACTTGGCAATGCACTTGCCAACACAAAATGACAAGATATTTATAATGAATTTAATCCATTTTAACAATTGTAAACTTGATTGAACAACATGCTTCACAAACACTTTAAGAACTGGTTAAGTTTCAGTCTAAGGTTAGCACCAAAAACTATCAAGTAGCCACCAAAGTTTGCCATGAAAAATGATATGTTCAATTTACTAGTGTATCATAAACGGGTATGTATGTTTGCAGTAGCGTGTTATGTCACCTCAGCACAAAAGTGGCCATGTAGTGCCAACAAAAGGTTAAGTTAAAAAAAGTCAAAATGAATTGCACAACAAGTTAGGAAGACAAAGCCTTCCAAATAATTGTGCAAGAAGATATAAAATGTAAAGATCTTAAAATTCCATAAAATGTGTATAAAATCACCGATTAAAGAACACATGTAATAATCCTTAAAACCTGTTGGTTGTTTTTGTAACTAATTTACAACACATTATTGGCAGAGGAAATGGGAGCTAGGTGCCTCTCGCATAGACACGCAGAGTCAACCAATCTAGGCTGGCCTGAAGGCAAATATCCAATTCAGTTTCTGCACTTTAAAAACAAATTTAGTGTAAAAACAAGAATAGGGCTGACAATTTTTTTAAAAATGGGTTTCCAACCTAAAAGTGTTTTACATGTGAAAATCTGGCAGAAAAAAAATCAAGTTTAGGTTTCCCTTGACACTGACAAGATATGACACTGGCAAATAAAACAAAATGTCACTTGCACAAATATAAATGTGCAGCAAAATCAATATGTGATTAAGAGTTAAGAATTGTATTTAGAACATACACAAAAAGTAGAGATACTAAATTAACAAAAAATTACATAACTGGTGCAAATGAAAATTGGTCATTTCACCCAAATTACTCCTCTGCATACTCTGCACAACAACATTAAATAAATTTTTTATTTTATTATCAAAATACTGCAGCCATAGAGATATGGAAATCAACACACATACACAAGATGACAGATCTGTCCGCCATCCAGCTGCCTTCTGTACTGATCAAAACAACCAACGTCAATGTGAACCTAATTATCATAATATGAAGCATGTGCATTGGACCCATGTTTTGAAAACACTGTCAACAGAACAGCATGGAACAAAGCCTTTGTTCTCGCTAGATAACCACTTGATTCTATCCACTTCGTATGGCTTAGCAAATGCACAACTAATGCAAATTACTATAAAGTAATACTTGTATTCTTCATTTAAACGCATCAACAACAAATTCGAGCCTTTATTGTGAGGTAAGAATGTGTTTCTTGTCGACTCCAAACGAAGCCTCTAGAGTGACCTACTTTTCAATATCAACACAGCCAGCGTAATCCTTGCGTATGCAGTCACTCATTCGTGACACACTACAAATATATTTGGACTGCTCTAGTAATTCTAATAAATTACAAACTAAGAATATAAACAATTCTAAACCACCTATATTCTTTTAATCCTCGATGCGCGGGAACGCTACGAGTTCAAAAGGTCGTTAGGAAACCCCTCGGTCACATGACCAAAAACTATCA